>QEPC01006548.1:3716932-3771964 GCA_003113815.1 Sphenodon punctatus | reverse complement strand
ATTGATTTCAATGGGGACACAGTGCCCCATTGAACTCAATGAAATAAATCCGGTACCGGTATACCGGATTTAATCCGGGAATCCGGTTTTTACAGAACTGGTAACCGGTAAATCCGGTAGCCGGTAATGGGCCCGGGGTCCCACCTCTAATATTAAGCTTGAGTTGATGGTGAGACATCCAAGCAGAGATGTTAGAGAGACAATAAGCGATACATGACTGCATGGAGGAAGGGGGCAGGTGGAGGGGTTGGAGGAAGAGAGAAGGGAGATGACCTCCTCAAGGGATGCTGGGGAGAAGGAGAGGAGAAGAGAGGCAGGAGGAGGAATAGCAGGGAAGGAAATTGGAGGGGAAGACGGTTGAGACGCAATAGCAGGGCAGAGTTTATCAATTTTGTCGTTGAAAAAGGAGATAAGAGCCTGTGCAGAGAGACAGGGAGGCTTTAGAAAGGAAGCAAATGTTGAGAAGAGACGGCAGGGGTTGCAGAAGTGAGTTTCGATTAATGTTCAGGAGTGGAGGCAGCGGATGGTGGGGGTGGGCCAGGGTCGTGGGATGATGGGGTGGATAAGGTGGAAGGAGAGGGGAGCAAGGGAGTCTAGGATGGAGGAAAGATGTGTTGAAGGCAGACACAGTAGAGTTAGGCTGGTGGCAGAGGAGATTGATGAGGGAAGGGGGAGAGAGAAGAAGCATAGTGCAAAGGGTTAATGAATTGAAAGTTGACGAAGGTGGGAGAGCCTGGGTGAGAGAAAGGAAGGGAGTGGGAGACATGAAATGAGGCAAAATGGTGGTCAGAGATGGGGAGGGCAGCAAAGGCAAGGTGAGAGATGAAGATTTTGGAGAATATAAGGCTGAGGGAGTGGCCATCATGGTGCATAGGACAGCAAGTCCAGAGATGGAGGCCAAAGGAAGAGGTTAGAAGTAGCAGGATGGGAAGGGACATCAGTATCAGTATGTTGAAGTATCCAAGGATGAGGGTGGGAATATTGTCAGAGAAAAAATGTGCGTCAGGTGTCAAAGTTTGAGAAGGAGGAGAGTGGACCAGACCTGGGGGGTGGTAAATGACAGCTACACAGAGGTGGAGTAGGGAGTAGAGGTATATGAAGTGAGCCTCAAAGATAGAGAAAGAGAGAGAGGGATGATCAGTAGGAGACTGGAACTGGCAGGGTTTAGAGAGTAGCAAGCCAACACCACCACTGTGACCTTCAGAGTGGGGTGAGTGGGGTGAGTGAGTGAAGGTCAGGCCTACAAAGGAGAGGGCAGCAGGAGTCACAGTATCACATTGGGGAATCCAGGTCTTGGTAAAGGCTAGAAGCTGGAGGGAGTGAGATAAGAGATCATGAATAAAAAGTACTTTTTTAATGGAGGCGTGGCAATTCCAAACAAAGCAAGAGAAGGGGAGCTGGCAGCAAGGAAGACCGGATGGGAATGAGGCTTGGAGTGGGGAGGGGGGGGGGCGATGATGAGAGTGAGGGTTAGAACTGGGGGCTGAGGAGTGGTGGGGAGGGGATGGATGGGGGAGGAGAAGGCTTGGTGGAAGGGGCCTGGAGGGTACTGTGTGAGAGACCAATCAGAGACTGTTTAATCTTGAGTCATATTCTTCATCCCTCACCACCAGCAGGGGGTGGGCTCTTTTTGCTAGCTGTTTGTGATGTGTATGAAAACCAGGCTTTTCTTCCTTTCCTAGAACTCTCCCTCCTTAGTTCCCCTGTCCTGTACACCCACTTCTACATGGAAACCCTTCTTGTCTGAATGAGGAGGTCCAAGAGAGCAACTTCCTCTGCTCCTTAGACCTTCAGTTCACCACACATATAGAGCCATTCACCTGGCTCATCACAAGTTCCTCGGTTTTCAGCTGTGTACTTTCACATTTGGTGTCTTTGGCCCTTGGGCAGTTCCAAGAGAATTCCTTCCTCTTTTCCCTGGCTCTGAACCACTTAAGAGTCCATTCTTGCCCAATTTAAATGGAGGATTTCAACTTCTGCTCTCCAGCAAGCACCTGAGGTAAGACCATTCTGTCATCAACCAGATCTCCTTATATTGGGTGCTCTAGCAACAGGAACCTGGGTTGGTATTGTTCCAGTTATTGGGAGAAGTAGGAAAGGCCACCTTGCTTTCTTAACATTGCCTTCTTTAACACTGGTCCAGTCATCCAAAGTATGCCTTTTCTTTCTCTACTTGAGGACCTTACCAAAGCCAGAATGGTTCTCATCTTCCTTACTGGTTCCCTCATCTCTTGAATTTTGCACTTTGCTGCTTCTGCCTTTCTATCCCAGAAGATATTCTCCTGCTGGGTCTCATTCACTATTCAGACCTAGTCTGGGTGGGTGTTCAGTTTCATGGTTAGAACTTCAAAGGCTAAATTTCCACCATTTTGGATTGGTAGATCCTAATCTTCATTCCAGAAAAGCCACAGAAAACTTTTCAGAGTCTGGAACATCTTTGCTTCCTGGAAATGGACTCAACAGCAATTCCTTTTCTGCTTCCACCAAAACCTTTCTTTTGTTTCCTCCTTGATGGGTTTTCAAGGGTCTACGTCTTGGTACTCTGGGCTCAAGTCACCCTCTTTTAAGCTCAAACGTTTTTAAGCACTTTAAATTCTCTTGATCTTCCTTTCTCATGTGGCCAGATACCTTAAGGCTGTTGTCAGGCAGGTCATCTGTTGCTTACTGGGAGTTAAATCTTGACCAGGAGAGAGTGCTATGACCAGGAGAGAGTGATGGACTCTCCCTTCAAGCTATTGCCTTGCCAGACCATCTCTCTTCTTCTTAACCTATCAAAGTTCTGTTCCTTGTGGCAATTTCCTTAGGAGCATTAATGAACTGCACAGGCTTTGTTTTCTGCGTTTCTTTCCAAATGAGGTTGTTCGTAGGATCTCTTCAGACTCCCTCCCAAAAGCATCATCCCCTTTTCACTCCAATCGAGAAATCTCTTTTCTTTCCTTCTGTCCTAATCCTAAATGCACCCAGAAGGTTAACTGGCACAAACTCGACCTCTGAAGAGCTCCAAAATGTTGTTGTTGTTGTTATTATTATTATTATTATTATTATTATTATTATTATTTATATAGAGCCAGCAGTGTACCTGGCACTGTACAATCAGTAGGTATAGATAAGTCCTTACCCCAAGGGGCTTACAATTTAAGAGACTAGGAAGGGGGAGACAGGGGAGGAAAGGTTAAGAAGAACATCAGGAGAGACCAGGATACATACATTCATGAGGTTGAGAAAATGCAGGTGCACGTGCTTAACGTGGGGTGTTTTCAGACATGATGCTAACCCCAGTTTAACCACACTTGAATTTTTCTTATACATGTTGCAGGACTGTATTATGCCCTATGCAGCCTTGCAACATGCATAAGAAATCTTTAAGTGTGGTTAAACTGGGGTTAGCATCATGTCTGAAAACACCCTTAGTAACAGGGAAGAGATTCTGACGGAGAGAGGAAAGAGGATGCAATTTCACTCATGACCAGCCAGAGGAAGCTTGATGGAAGAGGTATATTTTCAGGAGCCATTTGAAAGTTGGGATGGAGGGAGCAGAACGAATATTTCCAGCGAGGGAGTTCCAGCATGGGGGTGGGGGCAGCAAGAGAGAAGAGGCAAAGATGTTTAGAGGAGTAGGGAAGTCACAAGCAGGTGAGGATGGAGGCAGAGGAGGAGTGAAGCTCCTGGGCGGGATACAAGAACAGAGAGATATGGGGGAGCAAGGCCGTGAAGAGCCTTGAAGGTGAAGACCAGGCGCTTGTGCTGAATGCGTTCCCGTAAAGGGAGCCAATGTAGGGCAGAGAGGAGGGGCTGAACATGGTCAAAGCAATGGGCAAAGTGGATGACTTTGGCAGAAGAAATCTGTGACTAAAGCGCTGCGTATGCCTAGTAGTGCTATAGAAATTTAGTAGTAGTAGTAGTACGGTGGCCATTTTGCGCATGGAGAATTTTAAATTGTTGTTTAAATTGTTACTCACTCTGGGACTGAGATCTCAGCCCTCGTTTTCAAACTACAAGTTTTCTCGTAATAATTTTTTTTAAAAAAAATTCTCATTCAGCCTTCAGTGTTTTGTGGCTACAAGATGCCAACTTGCTCAACTTTTAAGCTCCTAACAAGGCATAGGTCTTCTTAGAAATCCTTGAGCCTCAAAAAACCGGACTAGCTTCTAATAGCCACAATTGAACAGTAAATACTAATGATCATTTATCAGTAATATTGCTCTTTGTCCCCTTGCAATTCCAAGCTTATAGGTTCTCTCATCTGGATTTATTAAAATGCCCTGTCTAGTATACTGGCCAGGTCATCACTGACTTTATCTTCTTTCTTCAACAGGGTATTGGTAACAAAACTGAAATAAGTATCAAGGGTCAAGACAAGCTTATTTCTATGTCAAATCAGCGGATTGAAAAAGCATCTGTACAAAATGCTTCATCTCCTGAAACAACTTCTGGGTTGACAGGTAGGTAAAGTCTGGGACTCTGACTAAATCCTAGTAATCCAGCATTTTGAAAGGGGGCAAAATTTAGAAGTGTCCTTATGAATACAAAAATCATTGAGGTTTTTTTGTGTACCTAATAATTGTTGCAAATGCAAATGAGACAGTCATGAGATTTTGTACCTTTATGGCAGCAGAAATCTAACTGATGGGGAAATTGGTGTTCCAGACAGTTTGAATCTTAGACTAAGAGAGATGCTTGGCACATCTGAGAAATCAGCATCTTTTTCTAGGATGGATAGGTTTGTAGGTAACAATGAGCAGAACTAACACAGCTAAACAGTTTAGTGCTAGGCCCTGTAAGTCAAAGTCTCTTCTCTTGCCCCCTTGTGTCTCCAAAGATATTTAATATTTGGAAGCTCAGTCCCATCTACAGAGTGTAAGTAGTGTTTATCATCCTGCCCTGTTTGAGAGGGCCTCTCCTGTTAAGGCACTTGTACAAGTACGATATACTGATTCTTAAAGAAAATATCCAGTAAAGCAAGAGAGTTGGAAAGAGAAGGTCTAAAGAAGAAGAACTTGATAAGGAAAGCCTACTGTGTTGCTAGGGAAGACTGGGGATTAGGGCTGCACCAAGTAGCACCCCCCCACCCCCCAAAAAAAAAGAAATTGTGAATATTTCAGAGTTCCGAGGTTCAGACCCAAGTGTTCGGCTGTCACGTTCTGCCTCGGTTTCCTCAAAAGGAAAATGCGCTTAGTGGTCCAGCCAGACATAATCTTGAACTGGATATAGGGCAGCTTTCTTCCAGATTGTGGAAACTTAGTTTACACTGTGCTAAAAGCCAACCAGCTCAGCAAAGTATTGTAAAGACAATATTATTTATAAATGAGGTCATGAGACAAAGAATGTTATAAGTATAAAGCATAGTTTACTTAAGTTCAAATAAAAAGTACCAATATGTTACAAAAGAGAATCAAAGTCAGTTACAAGTACACAATCTAAATAAACATTTCTGTTTAAAGAAACAACTTTAAAAGCTAACTTATGCTTAATTCGTTGGCTCAAATGCATCAAAAGAATATACTTTTATATTACCCAGTTTTGTGCCCAGTTCTGCCATCAAGGTGAGAAAAGATTCTCATGCCAATTTAGAATCCTTCTGCCCAAGCAAAGAACTGCTCTGACTCTTATTGCTTGAGGAGTCCAGTCAGATGACGTCAGTTACAAAGGAGACTGACCATGGAGTTTCAGTCAGGTTTCCTTCAGCATTAGCTGCTAACCAATTAGTTAAATCCAGATGCTAGCTAATTTAAAGCTAGAACTTTACTTCAAGGGGAGGTACCCCTTGAAGCTTAGTTGAAAGGAGATACTTGTGCCATGGAGTCATTAATCACTGAGACACAAACTGATAAAATCCCAGTTCTAAAACAAGTCAGAAGGACATTCTAACAATTTAAATTTCTCTCCCAGTATATAGTCAAGAGTTCACTGAGAGGTCATTATACAGACAGTTCAATAAAAGGTCACCATACAAAGGCTAACTCTAATTTTTAATACATTGAAACACAGATGACCAAAAATATATGCTTATTATATGAGATACGTGACACGGCCGCTCCTTGGAAACTCAGCGAATGTTCAGAACTCGGGTGGTGGGCAGGAGGGCGAGGGGTGGAATAGGGTAGCTGGCAGGGAACAGGGCAGGTAGGGGGCAGCAAACTCACCCAGAAAGCGGAAGGAGCTGGCATGGCTGTGGAGTAGGGCTGCTGTTCTAATGCTCTCTCCCTCTCTCTCCCAGAGAGCATTAGAACACAGCGGTCTCGCTCCATAGCTGTGTGTTGGCTCCCTCTGCTTTCCAGGTGAGTTTGCTGCCCCCTGGGAAGGGACAGGGAAGGGAGGACATGTACTTGGGCAGGAGGGGGGCGGAAGAGGGCAGCAGGCAGGGAAGTGGGGCAGCAAATTCACCCAGAAAGTAGGAGGAGTCAGCATGCAACTGTGCAGTGGGTCCACTGTTTTGCTCTCTGAGAGCATGCTCTCTAATCATCTCTGAACATGCTGGGAAATGTAGTCCAGCATGCTCCCAGAGAGCAATTAGAACAGTGGCCTCGACTACTACCTAGTTTCAGCCCTACTAGGGATTTGTTAGTTAATTTAAACTCTTAATCTCTGAACAGGAGAGCAACAGTGATGTGATTTTTCGGAAATAACTAAAGGGTCCAAGATGCTCTGGGTTTATATGAAGATCTCTGGTGGGCAATTGAGAAGACAATGCTATAGAAAACTATGGGAAAATCTCTGAAGAGCCAGCCAGAGGCGGAAAATAATGGCCTTTTGCAAAAACAAAAGTAGGGTGACAAAAAGAGAAATGAAATCTGATTCTTTCCAGATTGAAGAAGTCTTCAAGAATCACCTCCTACTTTAGAGGTTTCATTATTTATCATGGAGATACATGATCATACAGGAAGTCTGCAATATTACATTGGGGAAGGTTATTGAACGGGTAGTGGCCCAGCAGCACCAGGGGCATCTTGACCACGTCGGTTATCTTGATCCCTCTCAGTCTGGTTTTCGTCCGGGTAATGGCACTGAGACAGCACTTGTGGCTTTGGTGGATGATCCGCCGTGAAAAGGATCGGGGTCGATCGACCCTATTGGTCCTGTTAGATCTGTTGGCAGCATTTGATATCTTGACCATGAGATGTTGGTGATGTGCCTACGGGGGTGGGTGGGGTCGTTCTTGAATGGTCCCGCTCATTCCTGACCGGGAGAACAGGCAGGGACCACGCCTATTTCTGTGTTCTGTACAGCGCCAGGTACGTGACTGGTGCTATATAAATGTTTATAATAATAATAATAATAATAATAATAATAACTCAGCGGGTGGTGCTCGGTGATTGTTTTTCATCTTACCGAGACCTCTCGTGTGGGGTTCCGCAGGGTTCTGTTTTGTCCCCTCTCCTGTTCAACGTGTATGGGTATTTTCAGGCGTTACGGGCGGCCGGTTCACCACAGTGAACCACCAGGGGGGGTGAACAGCGCAACCACGCCTGGGGGTGGGAAAACGACCCAAACAGACGTGCCGGGAACGGGACCACGGGCCGGAACCGGGCCGCACCATCGCGGGCCGCGGCAGCACAACAGACGTGCAGCCGAACCCCCGCCGGGCGCTAAACCCCCACAAGGCACCGGGCAGGGGCGGGACACAGACATGGCCGCCTGAGGGCAAACGAAGCCACAAGGCACACAAGGGAACGCCCACACAAGGGAAACGGGAAGGGAGGGGGGAAGAGCGAGAACAGGCTGACAGCCGGCTCACACAGCGGTCCCGCAGCGGGGCACAATGCACGGCCACACGCCCGGGCACACACACACACACACACACACACACACACCAGGGAAAGGCCGGGAAGGGGGGGCAGGGGCGCCCGGAACACCCCACCAGGAACACCGGGAGGGACGGGGGGGGCACCACCAAGGGGCAAGGCACAGACAGCAGCAACCCCCACCCCCACACCACCCCAGTCCAGTCCAAGGAGGTGCCCCCACAGGAACAGAGGCAGTCTCGGAGGGGGGGGCGGACCCCCGGAGCAAGGCACGTTGGGGGCCCCCAAAGCACAGCGAGGCCGGCGGAGGGGCGCCAGGAGGAGGAGGAAGGGGGCCCCACAGTCAAAGGCTGGCACAGGCAGGGCAGCCGGGTCCAGCGGTGCTCCTCCGCAGCACCAGCGACGCTCAGGCAGCACCCACGGAGTCACGGGGATGGAGGGGGCCCAGGACCACGGCCAGGGGCAGCAGCAAGCAGCGAGGCGGGCGGGAGCTCACCGAGGTGGGGTCCGCAGGTCGGGAGCGGCCAGCGGGGACCAGGCCCCCCCCCGGGCCGGGGCGGGAGCCCACACGGGGGCACCACGCCGGGGGGGGCAGGCCAGCGACGCGGGGCTCACGGGCCGCTGCCGGGGGCCCCGCTGGCCCCAGGGCCCGGGTGGCCCGCCCGGTGGACCAGGTGGGGCCAGTGCAGCATGCCCCGGCGGTACCCCTGCAAGGACATGTAGTGGGCGATCAGGTAGTAGGCCTCGAAGGGATCGGGCATGGTGAGGGCCAGCTGCACATCCACACGCGCCCACACCGCCAACAGGGATGACATCTCCACCGCGGAGGGCTCCGGCACACAGCAGGCAGCAGAAGGGGGCCACGGAAGATGCCCCAGCTCCAGAAGCCGCTGGAACGCCGCCCCACGGGTGCGCTGGTACCCACGGGCCCCGTGAACACAGGAGAAGTAGGTCACGGCCAAGGCAGGGCCACCCTCGGCCAGGCACTCCGAGTAGGCGCCCAGACCACACACCACCAGCGCTGACACGGTCTCCGAGGCGCTCCAGGGCACATGGGCGCACAGCACCTCCGGGATGCGCCCCTCGGGGAAACGAGCCAGCCCCAGGGCCTCCGCATGCAGCCGGCAATCACGGGCGCTCACCACATGGCCAAAGTAACGGAGCCCGGAGCTCAGGCTCTCGTAGGCACCTGCACGGCTCCCCGGCCCGGCCAGGAGCAGCTGCACGGCAGGGGTGTGCCACAGGTCGCACAGAGACATGGTCTCGCGGAAGGCCCAGATATGGGGGGCCCCTTGGGGGCCGGACAGCGGGAGCCCCATGGATGGGCAGCCAGCCATGGTCCAGCACAACAGGGAATGGGACACGGAGCCCGGAGGGCACACAGACTGCCCAGGGCCGGGAGAGGCTCGGCCCGGCCCCCGGGACAGGGAACACGGGCCCGCACCGCAACATTGTAGCACAACAGAGCGAGGCGTGGGGTGCGGGCCCGGCACAGCTGCAGAGAACAACAGCGAGCTCTCTGTCTGCCTAATCGCACCTTCAAGGCCATCCCGCTACAAACAGCGAGGGGAGGGGGCCCGGGGTGCTGGGGGCGGGAGCAGCCGGAATGCACCGGCACAGGGCGCGCGCAGGGCCGCGAGGCCGACCCCCGGGCGGGGCCACCAGCACCGGGCCGGCATAAGCGCTCCCAGCCCCCACCGGGGCCCCAGCACCATGGAGCGCGATAGGGCAGGTGGGAACTGGATGTTCCTCGCGCTCGCGGCTGAGTGGCACCGTGACCACACTGAGCAGCTGTGCCTCCTGACCGAGAGGGTGCACCTGGCCGTCCGCCTGCGCTATGTCCTGGCCCTGCGGGCTGGCGTGCGCCTCCGGGGCCAGCAGGCCCGCAGGAGAGTCCGTGGCCGGCTCAGGGCTCGGCGCCGGGCCTGGGGGGCGTGGCTGGCCGCCTGCCGGAGCCTCACCCGGCCCGCTGCGCTCCGAGGGGCCGCGAGGCGGTTCCGCTGGGCAACGCAGACCCTCCGCCGGGCAGCGCTGCTGGCTATGCCCATAGCGCGGAGCCTATGGGTCACGGAGCGGCCCCAGGCCTGGTGGGAGCGGGCCCAGGCCCACTGGGGGGAGGCCGAGTGGGGGTCCCACTTCCGGATGGGCAAGGCCACCCTGCTGCGCCTAGCGGAGCTCCTCACGCCCTGGCTGGAGCGGCAGCACACCTCCATGCGGGAGCCCATCCCCATGGTCCAGCGGGTGGCCATAGGGGTCTGGGCCCTCGCAACGCCCGACTCCTGCCGCTCCGTGTCCCAGCACTTCGGGGTGGGGCTCAGCACGGTCGCCTGCATCGTGCGGGATGTGTGCGAGGCTGTGGAGGGCGTGCTCCTCGACAGGACCATCCAGCTCCTGGACCAGGGCGCTGTGATGGCTGGCTTCGCGGCCGGGGGCTTCCCGAACTGCATCGGAGCCGTGGACGGCACACACATCGAGATCCTGCGCCCGGCCGCGGGGGAGGCCCTGGAGTATGTGAACCGGCACGGATACTACTCCCTGCACCTGCAGGGGGTGGTGGACCACCGGGCCCGCTTCATAGACATCTACACGGGCAACTCCGGCCGGAGTCACGACGCCAGGATCATGACCATCTCCCCCTTCTATGCCCGCATGTACCGGGGGGACTTCGCGGACATGGGCATGAGGTGGATCGAGGGTGTTCCCATGCCCCCCTGCATCCTGGGGGACCCCGCCTACCCCCTGACCCGCTGGCTGATGAAGGTCTACCCTGTCCCGAGCACCCCTGCGGAGCAGGTATACAATACCCGCCTGTGTGCGAGCCGGACCGTGGTGGAGCGTGCCTTCGGGGCCCTGAAGCAGCGCTGGAGGAGTCTAGCTGGCCGCCTGGACTTCACCGTCCCCACCTCCGCCCTGGTGATCGGTGCCTGCTGCGTTCTGCACAATGTGTGCGAGACCGAGGGGGCGGCCCTGGAGTACCCCGAGCCCCACCGGCCCCCCGGTCCTGTTCCCCTGTACGTGAACGCAGGGAACCCCCGGGAGTACCGGTATGCCAAAAGGATCCGGAACGCCCTTGCAACCCACATCGCCCGGGGGGGCCCGCTGTGAGGGCCTTCCCGCCCCTGGGGGCCCCACCCCCCGTTCCGTGCCCATGCCCCTGTACACGCGGTCCCACAGCCCTGTCCCCCCCACAAACGGGCCGGGGACAACTGTCTCTTTACAACACTTTATTGCCCACACAGTGCACACAATCACCCTGTGCCCCCTCCCCACCCCCGTCCCCGTGACCCCGTCCACCACCCGCCCTCATGTGGCCCTCCCCCTCCCCCCCCTTCCCACCATCCCCCCGCGTTTCCTGGGCCGACCCCTCGTGCGGCCGCTTGGGCCCACCGAGCTCTGGGAGCTCCCCTCCCCCCCACTGTCCGTGTCCCCTGCCGTGTCCTGGGCCGGTCCCGGCCCCGGCAGGGGGCCGGGCGGCGGATGGGCAGCTGTGCCCGGTGCCCCGGTCGCGCCCCGGGGGGGCTGGACCCTCCGGAGGCCCGGGGGCACTGGGAGGCGCATGCGAGGGCCCTGGGGCCGGGGGGGCGCCAGGGGCGGCAGGGCTGGGCCCGGGGGCGCCGAGGGGCCCGGCATGGGGACCTGGGCGGGCAGGGCGCCCGGAGGTGCGCCGGCCATCACGTAGGCACACATGGTGCCCGCATGCAGGAGCAGGGAGGTCCCAATGTCGTGGGACCTGTCCATCTTTGCGCTGTGCTCCCGCACCATGCCCTGTATGTCCTGCCGGAGGCCCCTGAGCAGCCCCTGCTGCCGCTGGTGCTCCCGGCGCTCCCGCCTCCGCTCCAGGCGCACCTCCGCCTCCAGCCGGCGGTCTGTCTCCAGGGCCTTCTCCATGGACCGCTCTATGGCCGCCTCCATGCGGTCCACGGAGGCGATCATGCGCTCCCCCTGTTCCTCCGCCCTGCGGACGATGTCCTCCGCTTGCTCCTCCCTGCGCCTGCGGACCCGCGCCCGGTACTCCCGCATCCGCTGGGCTGGGGCCGCGGCCGGCGGAGGCGCCGCGCGCGGGGGCTGCCCTGTGGAAATGGGCGGGTGGGTCAGTGCAGGGCCCTGTCCCCTAGCGGGGTCGGGTCCCGGGGCCCCCTGCCCCCCCTCCCCCACTGAGGCCAGAGGCCCCCCTGGGCTGGCGCCCGGGGGGCCCTCCCGCAATCCCAGCCCTCCCGCCTTACCTGGGTCCGGCACCTGCTCTCCTGTGCCCTCCGCGGGGGCCTGCACCGTCTCGCTGGCCCGGTCCTGGGGCTCCCCATGTCCTGCGGGCGGGAGAGGGGGGAGCGGGTGAAGGGGGCTGGTTGTGGCCCCTGCAGCAGGGCCCCCACCCCCGCCCCTGCCACCGGCCCCCTGGTCGTGCCCCCCCCTGCCCTGGGGGCCCGCTTACCCTCTATGTCCGTCTCCGAGCCTTCGGAGGCCGGCGCCTCACCCTGGGAGTGCTCCCCCTGGGACCACTGGCTGAGGGTGGTGAAGGTGCCGACCTCCGACTCCGCCTGGCCGGCCCGGCGTTGGGATGTCTCCGGGCTGCTGCTGGGGGGGGGCCTTGGGGCTTCTGCGGGTCCCGGGTGGTCCTCCTGGGGGTGGGGGTCCCCTGAGCTCGTGTCTACCGGGCGGGCGGCGAGGGGAGGGGGTACCTCGGCCCGCTCCCTGCCCTGGACCACAGCGCTGCCCACCAGGCGTGGGGCAACTATGGAGCCCTTCATGTGAAGGATGCGGTCCAGGGCATCGTAGTAGGGGGCGGTGCGGGCCCCGTGGCCGGAGCGGCTGTTATTGTCCTTGAGGGCCTTGTACCCCCTCTTGAGCTCCTTGGCCTTCGAGCGACACTGGTTGACAGTGCGCTCGTGCCCCGCCGCCTCCATGTCGCGCACGATGTCCCGGTAGACATGCTCGTTGCGCTGGTTTATTGCGAGCTCCACCTGGTACTCGAGGGTCCCCCAGATCCGTATGAAGTCCCGGGTCTCCTGGAGGCCCCACTGTCCCCCTCTGTGATAGGCCTTCCTCCGGCTGGGCCCCTGCTGTTCCTCCTCCCGGTGCAGCTCCTGCTGCACCTGCCTGTGCTCCTCCTCCACCTCCTCCTGGGGGTGCGCCTCCAGGGGCCGGGGGCCGGGCTCCTCCTGGGGCTCGTCCGCCCGGGCCGACTTTCGTGTCTGGGGGGGGGAAGGGGGGTGGTTGGTTGCTGGGTGAGGGTGTGGGCCCTCTCGGGGGCCCCCTGCCCCCCTGCCCTCCGCCCGGGGTCCCCCTGCCCCCCTGCCTTCCGCCCGGGGTCCCCCCGGCCCCCTCCACAGGGGGTTCCCCTGTGCCCCCTGTTCCCCTCCCAGTGGGTGCCCTTACCCGTTTCCTGGGTGCCTCCTGTGGGCCTGTTCCGGCCGCTGTCCCCGGGGCGGCGCGACCCGGCTGCAGCTGTGGTTGGTGTTCCCGGGCCGCCTCCCTGGTCGGGTGCTCCCGTGTGCCCCCTTCCTGCGCCTGTGCTCCCTCCGCCTGCATCGCTGGGCCTGCTTGTACCTCCTCCGCCGCCTGGCCCGCCGCTGTCGCTATCTCTGCCTCCACTCTCTTCCGCTTCCCTCCTCACTCCATCCCGCCACGCTTGCTTGCTGCTGCTCTCACTTTAAATCTCCCTCCGGTGGTTGTGTTGATGCTGGTTGCCTGGCTGCGACGCTGCGTGCCTTGTCCCCGGCTGGGGCTCGTTTGGTTTGGTTCCGCTCGGGGATTGGCGTCCAGACATTACTTTTCCTTGGTTCCCTGTGGGGGTTCGTTTGACCACGCTTCCCGGGACCTTCCCCCGGCTAGCCCGGGAAGCGTGGTTGAAACTGATCCCATGTGGGTATTGAGCGTGATGAACATCTGGCGCGTGCCGTTCAGACGTTCCGGGCCCTTTGGCCCCACGGGGGGGTTGAGCGTGGTTCAGTGTGGTTGAGCGTGATCTCGTAACGTCTGAAATCACCCTATATGCAGCCACTCGGCGAGGTGATCCGAGAGTTCAGGGTGAAGTGTTATCAGTATGCGGATGACACCCAACTGTATGTCTCCTTTTCGACCAGGCCCGGCTGTCTCAGTGCTTACCCGATGTCTGGCAGCTGTGGGGGACTGGATGAGGGCTAATCGACTGCAACTGAATCCTGACAAGACGGAGGTGATGTTAGTGGGTGATGGTTCCCTTGGTAGAAGGGGTCTGTCTCCCACTGACTTGCCAGGTATGGAACCTGGGGGTGCTCCTCGATGCGCAGCTCCGCCTGGATCTCCAGGTGGAGGCTGTGATGAGGAGTGCCTTCTGCCAGTTACATCTGGTGCGGCGGCTTCGGCCACTGGTTTCGGTTCCTGACCTGGCCACGATCATCCATGGGTTTTTTTACCTCTCAGTTAGACTACTGTAACGCGCTCTATGTGGGGCTACCTATGGTGATGGCTCGGAAGCTGCAGCTGGTGCAGAATGCGGCGGCCCGGCTCTTGGTGGGGCTGGACTGCCGGGAGCATGTTACACCAGTGCTCCGATCTCTGCACTGGCTGCCAGTAGTCTTTTGGGCTCGATTCAAAGTGTTGGTTTTGACCTATAAAGCCTTACACGGCCTGGGTCCTGCCTACTTGCGAGATCGTCTCACTCCCTGGGTTCTTGACCGGCCCCTGTGGTCATCCAGGGGCGCTATGTTGGAGGCCCCCTGGGTTTTCTGGGGGGCCACACAGGAATGGGCGTTCTTGGTGGCCGCACCGTGCATTTGGAACTCCCTCCCGGCAGGGGCCTGTATGGCCCCCGACCTCCCAACCTTTCGTAGGAACGGTAAGACCTGGCTGTTTCATCAGGCGTTTGGTGAGGGAGAGGGTTGGGAGGCAGGTGGGGTGGGGAGATTGGCTTGGGGGGGGTTCTTTTTCTTTTTTTTATATAGTTATTGATGTTCCACTCGGTTTTATTCTGTTTTATAAGATTTTATATATATTGTATATTTTATTGATGTTCAGCCGCCCCATGCTGCTTGTGGCAGGAGGGGCGGGGTATAAAAATTTTAAAATAAAAAAATAATAATAGAAAGTGTTTACAGCCAGTTCATAAATTTTATCATCTGTGAATCATGTGTAATCTTAAATGCCATGCATTCACTTCACGCTCCGTGCTTTCATCAATCATCAAATTTAATTTCTATCCCGCACTCTCTCCGAAGACTCGAGGTGGCGTACAACATCATCAATACACTTGCTGGGGTTCTCTCCCACGCAGGGGACCCGGCATACACAATATCACATAATCATTCAAGGGCAATCCCCCCAACTAATAACATCTCCGACCATGCCTACACATCAGGCCAATGGTCCCATCACACCGACTACCAATACCCTGCTGCCACCAGGGTACACAGCTGGCTCCATCCCTCTCTCACCGGGAGGAGTCAGCCAACTCCACCTCCTCTAATACAATACCCACCCCCTCCACAATACAACCCAACAAAGAAGCCCACCTTGGCCAAAGCAGGCCTCTAAACACTAGGCTTTTAACCTGGAACCAGAAAATTTGAGGTCCTTATATGTGCCATAAAACTGACTTTATGCTTTTTCTGGTAGGGGTCATTTTATGTTGTTTTAATGCTGACAGTGCCTCTTTCTTTAGTTATTTACCTGTAAAGGACCTTGACTGATGTGTGTAATTTTCATGAAATAATAGCAAACACCACACTGCCCTATAGCATTCTGTATCCATGGAAGTTCCTCTGCTCACCTATCCATTTCAGCTCCATGCCATGTGTAAGTGAAGTTATGTAGAATTATTTCAGGCCCACTGTCTCTTGGGCTTTTGCATCAGCCCGTACATGAGGACGTTCAAGTGTAAATGGAGCACTGTGGATTTTTGATCCTGGTGTAAGCTGGATTTTTATCTGCTTGTGGCAACAGTACAGTGTATTTCATTTCCAAACTATTGCTACTTGGATTGCCTAATGGGAGAGGAGGTGCTCTCAGTTTTGCTTTCCTCTCCTGGAAACTAGGGGCATCACCTCCATCAGTGGCTCTTCAGGCATAAGTAGGGTGAGAATTCTCAGCCTCTTTATTTTTATTTTTTTTCATTTTCTTAGGTTTTTGGATACCTAAAACATCACCTGATATAACACCCCATACAGTGCATGAGCATTCCTTCAGTATACACTCCAAACAATCACTTTCAAATCCATTTCCGAAGTCCAGACAATTATTGGTCCCCTCTCATGGAACATAACTGTGAAGGCCTTTTTTCAAATTTAAGGTCACCGGAACTTCAGAATACCTTTACGGTAAAGTATTTTGTAGGCTGACTGTGGGAGTCCTGATGTATAACCCACAGTGGGATGTACAGAGTTCCATACTGGGAGAAATATTTTCTTTAAAGATTTTGATGATAATTATCTGAATTCCTTTAAAAGGGGCAATCAAAGGTATAAATAGGGAAAGGACAGCCCACTGATTTGTTAGCTAGTGAGGTGTGCTTTTAGGTTCAAAGCTATCTTGAAGTTCTTGTTCACAAAGTGCAGAGAAGGTGGGGTATGAACGTTGTGGAGGCGATGTGCCGAATCCTTGTGAAAGGGGAAGGAGGGGATAGTCTACAACTTTATATTACATAACTCCAACTTATCATTAGCAGCCAGTGCAAGGTGTTGGTCTTGGATGGCACTCTTTCTTCTCTGATACAGGGCATGTGTTACAACATAACTGCTTTTTCTGTGAAGAAGAGAGAGGTACATTGTTTAGCTGAATTTTTCCTGTTGGACGTGTCCAAACTTGCCAAGCCCTTCCAGATGTGTGATACAAAAAATACCTGCTGGCTATAGGCCAGCAGCTCTCACACACTGAATCACTTGATGTAAATGTAATGCCAAGTAAAACTGATGCATGCTGTCACCCTCTAACCTCATATATAATTACACATAACAGGTAACCTCATTTAAGAATTCATGTGGAAGCTTTTTTAAAATAGACATAAGGTTTATCAAGACTTAGAAAGGAAGGATGAAGGGATGCAGTTCCTTGCTTTAGAACCAATTCTTCCAGCATCCATGTACAGTCCACCTCTGTTTATAGAAATCTATGGAAACAAGATGCTCTGGCCTACAGCAATGAATCCATCAGCTGAATAAGATAAAGCAATGTCCCATTCTATTTAAGTGGGGGAAAACATTTATTTGTTTTTTAAAAAAAACTCCCGTCCTTTTAGGTCAGAAACATTTTGTGCCAAAGAGCAGCTCTTCCTGAATGTGATAAAATAGATTTCAGTCTCAACATTTCTTGGGGACAAAGTAGTTTGTCTCTATCTTTATCTCCATCTCTTACAATTAGGGGCAACATGGATGGTAACTACCTTCTCTTTCTAGTCTTCAGTATTTCTTGTCATTCTTACAGCTTGTGTATTTTATTTTAAGAACTGCATGTTGCACAAATGTTAGGTAGATGTTCCATGGCAGGTATAGTTTGAGGAGGCTATGTCATAGCACAAAGTATTCATTTGTCCTTATAAAAATGTTTAATGACTTCCGTTTTTAATGTCTTCAAGTACCTTAATCAACCTTCTTAATCTGAGGATGTGTTGCAGGTAAAAGTTAAAGATCCTAAACTTTGTGCTGAGGGCATGGGGGGAGGAGTTAACAGATTAATATCCTGTGTACATTGTTTCTCTTCAGTCTTTTCCACCAGTCTTCTGAAATCTTGAACTAAAACTATTATTTCTTATTCATTGCAACCATGGCAGCTAAATTTTGTCTAATAGTTTAGTTTAGTTTATTGAGGCATATAGCCATCACCGTAGCCTAATGTAACAAAAATAAGGTACAATATAATAATATAATAAAATAATAATATAATAAATAAAATGAAATAAAATAAAATAAGATAAGATAATATGAACCCAATAAAGTACAATTTATGATACAATATACAGTATACAAAGAAGAGGTTACAAAATACTGCTTAAAACCCCCTTCCATTTTTATAAGACCAACAATTACAAATCCTTGCCATATGCATATATGTCCAATGAGGAATCCCCCAAACCTTCAAAACCTCCAGACAGATAATATATGGAGACCTACCCTAAAACTCCTTATTTCGCACAGTCATTACCTTCTCATTTTTACCCCTAAGATATGTTCTCCTTTTGGATGCTAGGAGCACAAAAGTCGAGAGGGCCTGAATATCTTGAGCCGAAGATAACCCGAGTAAATTTAAATAACAGTCAGCTGACTCGAAGCTAGAGCCCATCCTCAAAAGGGGAGAAAGCCAGGATTCCCTCAACAACTTATAGTACGGGCACCTCAGCAAAAAATGTTCACTGTTTCAATTTCGCCCTTGCTACAGGGACAGCAACGCTGGTCATATGCTATACGTTGGTATCTACCCTCAGTCACAGCTGTTTGAACCATTCCAAATCTCAAAAGGGTATAACTCCTTCTCAATTTGCGGTTCCCAATCTTATCCAGATAGGGTTCAAACAACCAAGCACTCTTAACCTGGGCGAATATTGGGACAACCTTCCATTTAGCAAGAGAGGCTAGGTCATCTTGTTTGGCCTGATCCTGCAGTCTCTGGGTCATTTCACTTTTGATCGTGTTAAACCTTTTCCCCATCAGATATTCAAATGAAAAGCCCATACTGTTAAGTACATCGCCCAAATATATAATCCATGGGTAGGATCTTGTCCCCCGCCCACCCATGGGACAGCTCCTCCCTAAGACATTGCAGGGAAAGATGTTGTTCCTGCTGTTGCAGCAACCTGAGCCAGTAGCGTACCAGAGACTGCTTGACATATATATTCATATATTTCTGCCCTTAGCCCTGGTGTGCTCAGTCCCACCTTCAGGAGTCTACGCAGGAAGAGTTTTTGGACTCTTTCCAGGAGCCTTACATCTGGAGATGGTATAATTTCCAACTCAAAAGCAGCTGATGGAGGAATCTTTGCACTAAAGATTCGTACAAATGCGGAAACTGAGATCCCCTTAGACAGGTTCATAGCTCTGATCAGTGCACGTGTTGCTTGCATCGCCTTGGTAGCACGATTTTGGAGGTGAACATTTAATGTGCCCCTTGAGGTGAAGGTAACCCCCAGGTAGTTATGCACCTTAACAATATCAAGGGTTCCTGCTGACACTTTCCATTTGGGGATTTTCGGTCTCTTCCCCACAATTAGAATCTTGGATTTTTGATCATTTATTTCCAAACCATTGGACTGGCAGTATAAATATAATTTCTCTAATAATCGCTTCAGTCCTATCTCTCTTTGTGCCAGGAGCACCAGATCATCTGCAAATTGTACTGCGCACATTTTTGTCTAATATCTAGGGCTCTGAATGATCAGATATCATGTTCTTATCTCCCTTTACGTGAAACCAGAGGCACTTTACATAGTGAAAGGTTGGAAGCAACATTCTGTTTCTTCAGAATACACTTAATGCAGTGGCCTTTGGCCACGCTTGAATAAATGAACTGAACTGAATACACTTGAATTGTTGGTAATGAGATAAGGTCATCTTTCAAAACAGGCAAAGACCAAACTAATTTTAAAAAATGACCAGAGTGGAAGATCTGAAAGTGAGGTGCCATAAAAAGACATCTGTCACTTTTTCCAAGTCATGAATTCTAGCCCTTTTCTTCATTGTTTTTATTGGTGCCCTGCTCTAAATTCTGGACTCTCTCTGCAGTGATAAGCCTGAAACCAGTATACCAGCTGACAAACTTAAACCTCATACTGACCATTTATAAAAATTCTGGATTAAAAATGCAAAGGAGAAAAAAAAAGTAAGGAAATTAAGACTGCAATTGACTATTGACTTGCAGTTGAATTTCTCTTACTATAGTGAAAAAGATACTTGTATAATGGAAACCTTTTTCTTCCCTCAGGTTCTGTAGAAAAGAAGCAACAGAGAAGATCTATTCGCACTCGCTCAGAGTCTGAGAAATCCACTGAAGTCGTGCCAAAGAAGAAGATCAAAAAGGAGCAGGTTGGCTTCCTCCATGTAGAGAGTTAAAATCTATTGTATTCATAAATGTCGTGGCTTCTATTGGTGCCTTTTTTATTTTTCTCCTCCATTTACCCAGTTGGGTTTCCTTTTGGACTCTCCTTCATGAGATCCCCCTGTAAATATCATTGCTGTGACTGTTTCTGGCAATTTTTTTACAGCATCAGTCAGGCTTTGGATAATGGGATGCAAGACATCTAATGAGCCTGACACGTTTATTTTGCAATTTCTGTTATGAGCAAAATGATTTATGTTTCAGTCATTTCTATTTGATGGAATTGGCACAAGCTTCCTTCCACTTCTTACTCTTGATTTAGCTGCTGGTTTGTATTGAGGTTTTGTTTTTCAAACAAAGTTAGATTGAATAATTGGATTAGTATTGGAAATGGACTCTTAAGAATGATTTATCTTAAACACAAGTAATTTGACTTTTATGTCATCAGACATCAGCAGAACAGATAATCTTGGGTTGATTTTTTATTTCCCTAAGGAGAACTAACTTGTACAGAGCATTCCTTAAATCTGGATGTCAGGAAGACAAATGTTGCTTTTTAAATAGCAAGTTGTGAGTGAAGGCCAATATGCAAGCTGAATGAGTGACATACTTAAATATTCAACTGAATACATGGTTTTTAACAAGTTTGTCAAAGTTGTTGGTTCTTTTCCTTAATATCACTTTTCCCTACCTAGGTTTAAAGGCAACCTATTCCATATCATGAGACTTCTGTATAATCAGTATTCCCTAATGCTCTTCCCCAATGTTCCCTCCTTTGGAAGGGACAATCAGGTTTTTAAAACTTTCTTAAATGAAAATGGAGATTTTAAAACACTATTTTTTCCCTTCATTTTCCATTTTTTGTGGGGTTTTTTTTTAACCTTTGAGGTTCAAAATACACATTCACTTCTTTTAGGTTAATTTTACATTGGGGTTCTTATGCAAGCACTTCTGGTTGGGTTGCCACAACTCTGGAAGAATGTTTAAAGAAAGATGATAAAGGGGGTATAGCCCAATTTTCATTTATTTATTATGTAATTATGTAAATTTATTATGTAATAAATAAATAAATAGGGCTATATCCCCTTATCATCTTTTTTTAAACATTCTTCCAGAGTTGTTATATATATAATAAAAAAATAATAATTGGGCTATACACCCTTTAACACCTTGACATCAGAAGTTGCAATTTCTCTTTTTGAATTAATCATTTTGCCTTTACAAACTCTCCTCAAATTAACAAAGGTATAAGAACCAACAATATATGTCTTGTGGTTCCCAGTTAGCCTTGCTTGCTTTATACTATGTAGATAATTAAAACAACATAGTATATTGTATTGCTTTTCTTAGGAAAAGCCTATGACTAATAAAAGATGATAAAATGGTCAGAGATAAACTGTAATGCTTAAGTTTGATGTATTAAATTATATTCAGAAAAATCTTATTAATTTTTTACAATTCTGCAACAATATTTGCTATCTAAAGTCAAGTTTTCTTGCAACGAATTTCCAAATTCAATCTGCGACCTCTTGGTTTAAAATTAAGACTGGAATGAATACAAATAATGGGAAAAACAAAATGTTAATGCTACTGTTACAGTGAGTAGTAGAGAAATTCAAGTGATTGTTTAGATTTTATATTTGTATTATCAACTGTATCCTATATAAACCCTTCTATTGTATGTTTTTATCTACTGTACAACAAAATAAAATATTTTTTAAAAAATTATAGATTAATCCTTAAATATGTATGAAATGTGTTTCTACATGCATATGTGACCACATTGTAAAGAAAGAAACAATTGCAAATCTTAGGACCTTAGGGAACAACTTCCTTATACGATCACTAAATTCTCACATGTGTTACGTGTGCATTGGCAGAATCTCTCACTTATGATGTAGGACCTAACCATGGTTCATAAGTCCCATGAAGTGCTTTCACAGTTTCACAGGCTTTCTGCATAAGTTTTGTACTGGTGCTGAGTTCCAGCTGTATAGAGCCCTGCAATGCACTATACAAAATCCACATCCCCAACTCCTATGGGCCTTGCAACACTCTATACAGAAAAATGGTCCACAGCTTCAGAAGCTCGAGTGCATGCTTGATGGAAGTCCCTTTAAAATGGCAGTACGTTAAATGTCGTATTTAACCTGAGTGTCATACCTTTATCAGTACAAGCTTACCTGAACAAGCATGAGATTTTACAGTAACATCAGGGTTGGCTGCTAAAATGAATCCCCTCTCCTGCCTCCTGGACACAGAGTTTCCTGTCGCTTTCATACACAGAAGGGATGTTTGGAAGGCACCTTGCTAGTGAACACATGGCTGCCTTGTCTCCTGGAATTTGGCCAAGGCAGCCAAGATTAAATCCCAACAGGACAGAAGGCTCACATTGAGAAGGGGGACTGATTGACAACATAAGTTCAGATATGCTAATCATTTAGATTTTTTTCTCTTTTATTCTAGGAGAGGGAAATTCTTCTGTTAACTCTGGATTTTTCCTTTTCAAACAGGTAGAAATGGTTCCACAGGCAGCAGTGAAAACTGGATTACAGAAAGGTGAGTTTGGCTAACTGAACTCATATCGCTATCAGTACCCCCATCTGTAGGTAGTCCATTGTATTTCTTGGATGTCATTTACTCTGCATGAACATGAAGTAATCCCCTGATGTGTGTGTATGTACTTTGACCCCAATCCTAGAAAATGCTTCTGGGGATGTAGTTCCATTGATTTCAGACCCCACGTGAGTATGTGCTGGAAGTCTGGGGTCTCTCTTGTCTTCATGTAGCTTCGTTTCTCCTGTGAATATAGTTCTTTATTGGTAATGGTAAATGGGAGAATGGAATAGATACTTAGTCCACTTCAAACTTTTCATTACACTCTTCTGGAGTTCCTTGAAGTATCTTGGGTATATAAAAATAGCTGTGTTTCTTAAAAAATGAATAATGTGGGGCTAACATGTCTGGTTTTATTACTACCCGAAGATGGTAACTGGTTTAGTAGAATTTTTTTATCTCCATTTCAAAAACAACTCATGTCAAATAACTAGGCAGCTGACAGATTGGAACAATGTTGGCAGAACTACAGTTAGGCGGGGGGTTTGCTTTGTAGTAAATTGTTTAGTGGCCCAATTAAGAATTTGAAACTCTTAGGACAAGTGTGAAGTCCTGCCTATCTTTCACATCTCTCATTTCTTAAAAAGAAATTAGAATATTGTAAGATTAATTTTGTTGTATTGTGTTAAGGTGCCAGTGAGATTTCTGATTCTTGTAAGCCTCTAAAGAAAAGGAGTCGTGCCTCAACTGATGTAGAACTGACTAGCTCAGCATACAGAGATACTTCAGACTCTGATTCTAGAGGACTCAACGATCTACAGGTAAATGCTTGATATTTATACAAAGGTTGGCAAGTAACAGGGTATTTCTTTCCAAATATCAAATTCTTTGAAAATTATAGAATCAGTTGTTTAGGAAGTTGCAGGATGGGGCCTGAGCCCCTGAGTTAGCATGTCAAAATCCCTAGGTCAAAGAAATTCAAGCTATATATCATTTAGATCTTTAAAAATCAGTGCTGACTTGAGAGTTTTCTTACCATACTAATTACTTTTTAAAATTTGCTTGTTTTAAAAGGGTTGTGGGTTTTTTCTTATAGGGTAGCTTTGGAAAGCAGTCAGACAGTCCATCAGCTGCTGCAGATGCTGATGCTTCAGATGTACAGTCAGTGGACTCCAGTTTATCAAGAAGAGGTACTGGAACAAATAGAAAGGACAGTGTTTGTCAGGTAAGTGGGAAGTGCCTAGTATTACGATTGTAAACAAATATGCTGAGGATGTACTGGTTTGGCCTTGAGCCTGATTTGGTCTGGTAGGATACTTTTCACAATGACAATATCGTGTTTAATCAGATCTCCCTTCTGTCTGGGATGGGTCACCGGGAGCACATTACACCAGTGCTCCGGAGTCTGCACTGGCTGCCAGTAGCTTTCTGGGCACGATTCAAGTTGCTAGTTTTAACCTATATAGCCCTAAATGGCTTAGGCCCCAGATATCTGAAAAACCACCTCTTCTTCTGTGTCCCGTTGCGGCCTCTAAGGTCGACCGGGGATGCCCTCTTGCAAGTGCCAACTGTCCGTGAAGTTGTTACAGCGAGGGTGTGCGGGGAGGGGGGGGGGCGCGTTCTTGGTTGCTGCCCCACAATTATGGAACTTCCTCCCCTTGGAGGTCTGCCTGAGCCTGTTCATCTTCCGGAAGTGATGTAAGACCTTTTTGTTTGGCCAGGCACTTGGCAGGCAGGAATAGGGTTGGGTGGGATTGGGTAGGGGATTTGGGGATGAAAATTGGTGTGCGGTAGGTGAGATAAAGGATGGGATGAGTGTGTGGTTGGAGTGATATTGGGGTTCTAAGAGATTTTAATGTGTTTTATCATATTTTATATTTTTAATGTTATAAGCCACCCTGAATCTATGGCTATTTTTACACAGATGATACATTCACACACCCGCCGTTCAGTGTTCGGGCGCGGGGGTGCAGTCGGTGTACATGGTGGGTGGGTGTGCACCGGGTGTGTGCTCATGTAAACACTACGGGCGGTGGGTGTTCCTGCGTGCGCTCTCCCAGTGCACACCCGCCTCCACCCACAGAGCCCTCCAGTAAAATGACACAGGCTCCGTGGGTGTGTGTCTGTGTAAGTGGACACACACACACCTCCACCCACCGCACCAAAACACCACCGTCTGTGTATTAACAGCCTATGGAGAAGGGCGGGGTAAAAATGTGAAAAATCAATTAATAAAATTAACACTTAACAGCCTAGGGAAAAAATGAAGTGCCCAAAGTGCGGAGACAATAATAATTCAGTTTTTCTTTGCCTTACTGTTTAAAAATGGGACAGGAGCTGTGCAGGTTGTAGGCACAGATCCAAAGAAAAGATAGTGTCACTCCTTCTGCCTAATTTTGTTAAGTAAGATGGTTTTTTCAGGGCAAGACAAAATAAGAGTTTTATACCATCTCATTCTACAGAAGACATAGGTCTGTCTGGGTAGCTATTGTAAGGTCTGCATGAGAGAACGTGCTCGAGTTGTCTTGTCACTTGTAGGTGGCTTGGGAGGGAAAACAATAGCTGGCCTCTGCTGTTGTATGGAAATAGAGGAGGACCAAGGGATTCCTAAAGAGCCACAGATTCACCTTGTTTGTCCTCATCCCCAAAGGATGGACACACCTTGTAGGTGTTAAATCCAACCCCTCTCCAGGTTCCTCATTACTTTCAGCATCACCTGTCCTGTCAGTGAGCTGTAGTCAGCTCCCCTTCTTAGCCCCAAATCCAGCATATATACTGTACTGTCTATGTGAAGAAGTTTCAGCCAGTCTATCATTCTTGATTTGACTTCTTCTAGTTGTTTGTATCTAAGCATATGCTAACTACTTTATTCTCTGACTAGTGGTTTGCTTCTTTAAGATCTGTGAAAGCTCTGGTGAGTCTCTGGTGTCCTGTGAAGGTGAATGCTGTAGAGCCTTTCATATGGAATGTCTGGGATTGAATTCACTAACGGATGGGAAGTTCATCTGCCTGGAGTGTAAAAATGGTAAAGACATCTGAGGGGAGCGAGGCAGGGGCAAGGGATATGTTTTGGTGTTGAAATTCTGTTGATTAGTCTTGGAGGCCAATTCTTGTTTACAAGGTAGCTTCTTTAGCTCACAGTACAACTTTTTTTAGTTCTTAGTTCTTTGGATTTTTAACCCGCCCTTCCCTGAAGGCTCAAAATCAAAGGTGTGTTCACCATCAAATAATATCCAGAGTTAGCTGTCCTCTTATAATTTGTCTTTAAGAAGAAAAGCAAAAAATTGTCTGGGACAGGTAACTATCATCTTGCTTCATTATAGAGCACCTAGAATAATGGGATATAGATCCTGATCCAGACCGTTGAGTTAGATAGCACAATACAAATAATTTATAGGCACTATCAATATAGTAACTATCTGTCTGTTACTTTATAGTGAATCAACTACATTGCTGCAACTCCATTATCTTTTGGAGCTTTCCTCTTCCTGACAGTTACAAAAAAAAAAAAAGTTGTATGTTTTAAATAAATCTTAACCCACAATCTGATTTGTCCTCTTCTTCTTGAAAGGGCAACACACATGCTTTTCCTGAAAGCTTCGTGGCAAGGATGTGAAGCGCTGTTCTGTCAATTCCTGTGGTAAATTTTATCACGAGACTTGTGTTAGCAAGTTTGCCACTGCTGTCTTTGAGTCCCGAGGATTCCGTTGCCCACAGCATTGCTGTACTGCCTGCTCCATGGATAAGGATATCCATAAAGCATGCAAAGGTAAGAACAAAACTTGATTTGGGTAAGAGCAGAAACATTTTAAATACTGGAGATTTGACAAGAAGTAGATAATAAAGATGAATGACATTTGACATTGATTGAATTCAGGGTCCCATGTTTACCGCATTTTCCACATTGCTTGCTGGCAATGATTGAGCCAGGGGTCCCTGATTATAATGTAATGCAGTATAGGGGGATGGAATAAAAGTATGTTGCTAAGAGCTGTGCTGTGTTTTGTATTGGGTGCCTTGAGCTTTCTGTGGAACAGGTCAGTATTGATGGGGATTGGTAAACAGCCTGCTGTTTTGAGGAATGTTGCCAAGTACATGTAGAAGACTAGTAGCTTCTGCAATACTAGGACTTGCTTGGCTACAGCATTCTTGGATTTCATGGTAGACTAATGCAAGGCCAAAGGACTTTTTAAAGGGATGGTGATAGACCGAGGTTGGCAGGACTTATGGTGCATACAATCCACCTGATCCAGGTGTCCACCTTGGGCAGTCTATCAGGACTCCTCCTACTGGCTCCCAGCTCTAGGGCACCTCAGCAGACAGCATCAGGAGTAGAGAGGAGCACTCCCCTTTAGAGGGAGGTTGAAAACAGATGTGCACATAACTCCACTTTAACATTTCTTCTGCATGTTGCAGGGCTGTATTGGCACCCTGTGCAGCCCTGCACCATGCATAAGAGATGTTAAAGTGGAGTTAAGGTGTATGTCTGTTTTCACCCATAGTCATCCCTGCTGCACTGGAGAGCTCTCCTAGCCTGTCTGCTTTCCAGAGATACTCACTAGGGCATAGGCGACTGATAACTGTTGATGGGGGTGGGGTGGGGGATGTCACAGGAGTGGGGGCTGGGTAGGTGTTCTGTAGGGCTTCTGAAAATCAGGGGAGGATGTGCTCCCCCATACCTTGCCACAAGTCACCTATGCACTATGTGCTGTTCCCGCTTTCCTCCCCAGAGCTGATCTCTCATGGGCTGGTCTTCCTCTTCACACTGTGTTCTACGAGAGATGAGCTCGTGATTAACCAGTAGATCTCAGTTTACCTTTGACCACCCCTGCAATAACTGTAGAACAGTAATTTAACTCTTGAAGAGTGGGCTATTTTATTTAGAAGTGAATTAATGTGTGTAAGCAAAACAAACAAGTTTTTAGAGGGATGATAACCCAGTGGATATTGCCTTTACACAGGAGTCCTACACCCAACATTAAGATTATCAGGAGCGATGGGGAAATTCTCTGGGGAAATTCTACCTTTAGAGAAGCAAAGAGGTTGTGTGTTTTTTAATCTTAATATCTGCTATCTACTATCTCAGTTAGAAACTTAGGTTTCAGTCTATGGAGTCTGTTGCCCTATTGGAATTCCATTGTGACCTGGTGTATTCTATCTCTAACAGGTCGCTTGGTGAGATGTTTGAGATGTCCCATTGCTTATCACTCAGGAGATGGCTGTATTGCTGCAGGAAGTTTGTTTGTGTCATCCCACATTCTCATCTGTAGTAACCATTCCAAAAGGAGCAATCGCTCTTCATCAGCTGTAAATGTAGGCTTTTGTTTCGTTTGTGCAAGAGGTGAGCTCTATTATTTTACTCTCTCTTTACCTCTCTGATATGGTCACTGGTATTTACAGAACGGTTCTGTTTTCTCTTGGAAATGTTGCTTGGTTTGTAAGCTGCTCCTTTGATTATTGGGATAGTACACATGACTTCAATTGGCTTCTTGCTCTAGATTTTCCACATTATTTTGGCTTTAATATGTAGTACTTAGACATAGTTTTGAGATGTTGATGCTGCATCCTGTGCTGCAAGTTGAGAAAACATTTGGTGCTTGAGCATCAAGTTCCAGGTGTTGGAAGTTCGTATGTTGTGGTGTTGATTTTTGTGTCTCTCTCTTTCTCCTCGGCAAGAGTGATTGCCTTAAACTCCGTGGGTCTTGCTCATAAGCTAGAAAATGTCCTCTTTAACATCTAGTTGCAACTAATAGTTTACATGGATTATTTTTCATTTTTTTACAAAGATTACCACCTAAACATTAATAAAAAGAGAGTTTTCAATACATTGTAGATATTAACTTTGGTTACTTTGTTTCAGCAACTGTTTCAGTTGCTTATATTTTGCTGGAAGGTAGAGCCATTTTGCAGTTGGCTAATTTTACTTTTGTCAAAAACTACAGCACAAAAGTCTCTCTCCAAACTCAATATGTGTGATATGAAATTGATTAGCTATAGAGTGAAGTACGTGTGTGATACACTCATGATGTAATATATATAGAAAGTCTGAAAGCTCACACATGCACATTTTCAAAGCTTACAAACATCATTAACAAAGTGTGAAAATCCCTGATGAATCAGTGTATGTGCATTCAGTGTGTGTAACTGGAGGTTTGATTTCTATAGGGGAACGTGTGTGTGTGTGTGTGTGTGTGTGTGTGTGTACACGCGCAAGAGCAGGTGAATAGGTAGAACAACAAGAGAATGGGAGAGAGAGGTTGATGGATAGTCACATTTTCCCCTGATGTGTCAACAAAGGAACTGGAGCTGGCACAGAACACGAAGGTAAAGTAAATGCCAAGTTCTTGTTGTCTTAAATAAATCTAATTTTTTCCAGACAAATGGCGTCAGAAGGCTCAGAGAAAAACAGTAAGTTTTAGAATTCTGAGCCTGGAAAGGCTCGTGAAGAGTGTGAAACAAAGTGTTTACAACATAGTTTGGTGCTTCACTCTAATAAGCTTTTCTCAATGCTTTAGGACATTCTCAAAATCATATTAATGCAGAGTAAGCATACATGTATGCAGGCAAATTTATGGATGTCATGTGCTTTTATGCTCTTACTGATAGTTTTTAGATTACTTACAGGCACTTGCCCTTCTTTTAATTTTTATTTTTTGTTTTGATTTCATTTTCATATTTGCAAGTCCAAAAATATATATATTAATACTATTTTCAGATTCTGAAAATTATAATTAGAAAAAGCTGAATAAACCCTCTTTGGACACTCTCTTAATTGTTTAGACTAGTGTTAGCTTTGTTAGACAAATCTGATCTCATCTAATATTTGTGTTCTAGCAATAGTTATCTGGGAAGCCATTCCTCCCCCTCCATCCCTCACCATCATAGTTTGTAGGGAAAATTGTCATCTGAGTCTTACTAAATGCTTTTAAATGAATTTCTGTGGTTGGTGTACAGCAAGCCAGCGCACGTAAGCCAGCTGAGCTGCTTCAGGATGCTAGTTATATAGCTTAGATAGGACCATCCTAGCCACAAATAATGGAATGCTAAAGACTGAAATCAGTGACTTGGTTTTATCAGTTTATTGATGGCCAATTTAGAAAAAAAATGTCTTCTCCCTGAGCCTCAAGGACAGTCGTCATCAGTACATTTGGACAGATCCCACTTTTGGCTACAAGTAATGTTTGTGTGGAGCATGCCTAGAGTGGATCTAGCCCTAGAACTCCAGTCTTCCACAGGACCAGGCAGGATTAGACTTCAGCTTCTCCTGATCTGGCATGGCATCCTGAAAGACACAGTGGAGCCGGCACGGACCAGAGGAAGGCCGGAGAGCATGGGACTCCACACTGGCAGTCCCACTTGCATCCCCTTGGCATCCTCATGAGCGCACAGCGCCGACTCCCATTCCAGTGCTCTGGAGCCCTAATTAAAGCCACGCCATGCCTGGGCAAGTCGCAGCAGCTGCCAGACCCTCTAGCTCCCAAGAGCAGCTGAGGGAAGCGTGCCCTACAAGAGCAGCCCACACAGAATGGAGCCCAACTAGCGCTGTCAGCCAACATTAAGTCGAAAGGGGAGCATGGGGAAAAGGCAACCAACTCCATGAGCCTTCAGTGACATGTGTAGGCCGTCCCTCACTTTCAGGCCGCTCTGGCTCCACACGCCTGTATCAAAATGGTGCCCACAACACAGATAACTGCTGGAGTGAGGAGGAACAAAACTCCTCAGACCACAGGTACGCAAAATATCCCCCCCGCCCCTCCAGTCCCAGGCACCTCCAGATAAGGAGGGCTCACAAATGCAGATATTGCAGGCCATCCTGCTATCCCTGAATAAATTAAACAAAAACCAGGGAAAGCGCCCTGCGAAACCTCACAGGATCCCCTCCTCCGCAATAAAGAAAAAAAATCACTTCAAAGGAAGATCAAAAAAGGTAGGAATAAGGGAACAACCAGCCCCAAAGAAGCTTTAAAAGTCCCGGTGCAGGTTCAGAGTCAGAATTCAAGTCAGTAAATCTGTCTGAGGAAGAGCGAGAGGAAGTCCCACCTCAATGGGGATCTAGTGCTATCCTTGAATACTCCCCTCCATTCTAATAAACTGAAGGGCAAGAAGCATAAGAGGTGCATGCCACCCAGCTTGTCATCGGAGCAGGAGGAAGGGGAAGGCGTACAAGATCTGGACCATGATGCTCCAAAATCTGTGCATGGGTCAGATCAGGACCTGAAGGAGAGACAAATTCCAGATTTCCCATTTCTAGACACACCAGACTTAGAGAATTTCCCCCAAAATACAGGGGGGAAATGTACCTGGAGGTTCAGAGGGCCCTCCATTTAAGAGACAAAAACACGGGAGAGGAGCAGTCACATTCCTCTAGCAAGGACTCTCAGAGAGAGTACATACCAGAGTAGAGACATGGGTATGATAATAGACAGGGCATTCAAAAAGCTGATTTGGCCAGAATGACAAGTGCCAGACAGAATCAGTAAGGCACAAACAGTCCTGTACACATTTTTTCCTAGTCTTCACAGAATAGGGATTGTGTTACGCTAGGGAGTGATCTCCGCTATCACCACTAGGTGGCAGAATCTTCAGATTTATCCAACTGGGCATGTGCAGAGAGGAGAAACTCCTTCCTTTCCCCAGTTGGATTTCTGCCTCAGCTAAACTAGGAAGTAGTCTTGGTGTGCTCTGCACACTTTTTGGTTAGCAATTTTCTTTACTGAGGAAGGGAGACTTAACTTTTCAGAGCCTAGGGCTCCCTTCCCCCTCAGATGAGCCGCTGCGGTGGCCTTTTCTTCCTAAAAAAAAAAAAAAAAGGAAGAAGCAGCAGGAGAGCAGCACTTCTCCACCCTCTTCCTGAAAGTCCATCCCTGTGGGCGCAGAGTCCCTTGGTCTCTCCGATCTGCCCAACACAAGTCCATTGCCGCAAGGAAGTGGCGCCCTCGTTTGCAGCACACACACGCACACACCCCGGCGGGCCGCTCACCTGGGTGAAAACAAAAGCAGCCAGCTGCTACAAAATGTGCCAAAAAGACGTGCGCAGCCTGAGCCCGCTGAAACGGAGGAGACGATCCAGGAATCGAAGGCCTCCGAAGAGACAGTAAGGCAACCCACCCTTGCTCCTCCAGATCCCGCCATGCCCCCTATCCTGTACTCTCTCCGTTGAAGCAACTGCATTTGCAGGCCCTCTCCAAAATCCTAAATTCTCTGGGCCGCCTCCATAAGAAGCAGGACCCTAAGCACCCCCACAAGCAACCCCCTCCACCTAGGGGACGCAGGAGAAAGGGCCACTCCAAAACAGCAGGCAAAGGAAAGAATCCTGTACCTAAAAAACAGGGGCCCAACGCAGGAGACACACGGTCAAGATCTTTTGACCCAGGTCGGCTCTTCCTCTGATGAGGAATGTGACACGCCCCACGCCCATGCTGCCTCTCAGATCCAGACAGCCAGAGAGCTCCCAGAAGAAGGGGAATTAATTGAGGAGATGAGCTCCTCTGAGAGCCAAGGAGAGGATGATTCCAGGACAAACAGCCCCTTGCCACAAAGCACAGACACCTCACCATAGTGGAGGAGGATTCTGAAGGGGAGCAATCAGAACAGGATTCCTAGGAGGACTCCTCGGAGGAAAAAGACAATCCTTCTGAGGAAGCCAAACAGATTCCTGCTAGGGTTCCTGCTGAAGTTAGATGTGACTTCCCCACCATCTCTAGGGATAAAATTGTTAGAAGGATAGAAGGATGCAGAGAGTGCACTCTCTGAAACAGAAAAAGACGAAAACATCAAGCCTCAGAATCCTCACAGGAATCAGAGAGAGAATATATCCCCAGATCTTCCAGTAAAGACAAGGGATTCCTCCTAGACCAGGACTGCACAACATGTGACCCACCAATACATTTTGAGAGGCCCGCTTTCAAACGGTCCTCTGTTCTTTGTGTGCGGCCCATGGAGGTTTTTGCCTGCGCCGGCAAGGTGGCACCGGCAGCAGCTACTGCTGCTGCCGCTGCTCAAGTCAGCCTGGATGCGGGCATTCTCCGCACAGTGGGGGAGGTGGGCTGTGAGGGAGGCGGGAAGCAGGAAAAGCTGCTGAGCCAACCAACAACGTCTTGAGTGCCCACATCCAAGCCAACCTGGGCAGCGGCAGCAACCCAGCCCCCAGCAAAGCCGAGAGGAGCCTTCCCCTGTGCAGCAGCTAGCAAGCCCAGGGAGCCACGATCCCAGGCAGCGGAGGAAGGAACTTGGAGGGGCCCCCAGCCACCTCATCAGAGTTGCCCCCGCAGTGCAGAAGCTGGGGGGGGGGGAGCATAGCTCCTTCTTGTTGCTGCTGCCGCTGCGTATATCGCTGACCCCAACTACTTCACACTGCTGCTTCTGCCGCCGCATGGATCCCTGGTCCCAGCTCCTTCGCGCTACTGCTGCCACCAGAATCCCTAACCCCAGAGCCTTCAGCTGTTGCTGCCGCCATTTCTGCTGCCTTTGCCTCTGTCTTCAACCAGGGTCTACTGCGGCTTGTCCTGCCCCAGGCAAGTGGAGGTAGTTTGGTGGATTTGCCCCTGTGTCCTCTGCTAGGTTCGTGGGGGAGGTGCCAGCTTTGTTTTGCCATGTGGTGGCACTGGTTTGTGTTTGCCACCACATGTGTTCGTGGTTTGTGTTTGCCCCTGCATACCCTGTCTTTTAGGTTTGTGGGAGAGATGCCATCTTTGCCTTGCCATGTGGTTTGGGGAGCGGTGCATTTTATTGTTATTGAACAGTGATTTGTACAGCCTTGTAGTAGCCCTGATGCTCCTTCCCAGTGTAGTCTCTGATGTATGGATTCTTTGGCATGCAGGCTTGAAATTGGACCTAATTTGCGTGTGTTTTTACATTCACACAATGTATGTGAATTAGGGGCAGGACTTTGTAAATGAGGGGTGTGTTCAAATTATGGGTGGAGTTATGCAAATTAGGGTCTGGGCCATATGCATCCCAGGTTTGGGTCCGAACCAAATTTTCCAGCCCTCAGGATGAATCAAGTTGAGCACTCCTCTCCTAGACAGAGCGTTTGAACATATTATTAAATCTGAATGGGAAACACCCAAAATAAGACACAGGACGCCATGCATGCCTTCACCAGATGTAAGACTCCTGTATTCAACACCCCTAGGGTGAATGCGGCAGCTGCATCCCTCGCACGTAGATCAGTCTTTCCCTCAGAAGGGGACCTCTACCCGAAAGACCCCACTGACCGAGGTATCAAATCGGGATTGTAGGAACTTAGGCCTCCTCATTAGAATGTCCATAGCCATCTCTTATTTCGCAAGACCCATTCTCAAGTGGTTCAAGCTGTGCAATTCTCCAGGGGCCTCCCAGAAGGTAACCAACAAACTGACCAGAAATATTACACTGGCCACCTCCTTTAATGCTACGGCCTCAACTGATTCAGTAACTTGGTCTGCTAGAGCCATGGCAGTCAACATTACAGTGAGGCGTTGCCTCTGACTTTGCTCCCGGAAGGTGGACCCCCATGCCAAAAATCTGTTAGTAGTGGACCCTTACCAGGGCAAAAAGCTGTTTGGGGTGTCCTTAAATAAAATCCTGAAGGAAGCAGGAAATAAGGCTAAAAGACTCGCATTACAGCAATTCAATCAGCCAGGGAATTCCTTTTGCAATTTTCATTCCTTCAATAAACCCTTTCTTTTCAGTTCCTACAACAGAAGGCCCAACTTCGCAGCCCCTTCCAGGGACAGAGGTTTTCAAGGATGCTGGCCAAACCACAACAGGTTCTCCCATCTCTGAGAATAGACGCAGCTCCGGTCCCGCGGCCGGAAAGCAGGACTCATGACTATTCCCAGGATCCGCCCCCATCTCCAGCACGCAGTCTCCTGTGGGGGGACGTCTACTCCTCTTCAGTCACAGGTGGGTCTCTGCCACAATGGACACTTGGGTATTAGACACTGTCATGAGGGGATATGCCATCGAATTTCTGCTAAAGCCCAGAGATCTCTTTCGCTTATGTCCTTGGGTGGCAAATGCCCCAAAACACCTCACCACGCAACAGGAATTCTCAGGTTCCCAAAAATTCAAGCCATAGAGCCGGTCCCTCTCTCTGAGCAGGGCCAGTGCCTCTATTCAATTTTATTTTTAGTTGCTAAAAAATCAGGCAGTTGGCGGGCAGTCTTAAACCTAAAACTGTTAAACGAATCTGTCAGAACAAAAAGTCTATCTGCCTTGGCATCGCTCCGAACGAATGGCTTGCCTCCCTGGATCTATCTTAGGGATGCGTATCTCCATGTCCCCATCCTCCCGACACACAGAAGATGACTTTGCTTTTGCTACAGTGGAGGTCACTGGCCATTCAAGGCACTTCTGTTCAGGTTGGCCACAGCCCCCCAAACATTCACCAAGGTACTAGAACCTCTGGTAGCGAACCTTAGGACCAAGGGGACCCTTATACATCCTTATCTCAGCAACATACTCATACGAGCACCCTCCAGAGAGCTTGCTCAGCAAGCAGTGTCAACCACTATCAGTTACCTGGAACACCACGGATTTATTCTAAACCTGGAGAAGAACTACCTAGTGCCTACCCAGAACATAGAACATGGGTGTCCTCATCAGCACAGAACTTGACCAGGTATTCATCCCTCAACAGTGCCAGGACAAGATCAGGTCTTGCATCCAGCTGGTGACAGCATCCCCTCAGGTACCCCTACACCAGCTAGCCAGGGACTGATGTTCTCATGTCTCCATCAGCTTTCCTGGGCACAACTACACCTACGGCCTTTCCAAATGTTCTTCAGACCTTGACAGGAACACATAATGAAGAAGGCAAAGCACAGCATCCACGTACCCAAACAGGTTCTCCAGTCACTATCATGGTGGTCATACCTGCTCCACTTCTCTGCAGGTGTTCTCCTCACCGAAAACCAGAAGGTGATGATGACAACGGGCGCTAGCCTCCAGGGATGGGGAGCCCACTTGCAGGACTAATATACTCAAGGAACATGGCTGGCTCGGGAACTCAGCCACACAATGAATTGGATGGAGCTCAGAGCCATCCACCTGGCTCTCTTACACTTTTCTCCCTACATCAGGGGCATTCACATGTTATACACGGACAACACCACTGCACTGGCTTATGTAAAGAACCAGGTGGATTCCAAATCCAAGTCTCTCCGGAGGCCATGTCCCTGCTGCAGTGGACAGAGCTGAACCTTCTTTCCATCACTGCTCTCCACATCAAAGAAGAGGAGAACAAAGTGTTGGATTGGCTCAGCAGGAAGTCAGTAGATCCAGGAGAATGGTCCCTGAGTCAGTCAGCCTTAACGCAGTAGTGGACCGCTTTGGAACTCCATCCCTTGACCTCTTCATCAGTCACAACACCGCCAAATGCTCCCAGTTTTTCTACCCTGGAGGGATCATCCTCGAGTGGTAGCCCCCAATGCTGTCAATCAGCATTGGCATTAGTCCCTGTTGTACATCTCTACTCCACTCTCTCTCTTAAGCAAAGTGATCAACAAGATCTGCAGGGAACAAGCCACAGTGATTCTGTTGGCTTGTCACTGGCCCAAGAGACGATGGTTTGCGGTCTTGGTAACCCTTGCTTTCTGTGGACCCTCTAACTCTCGAGCCAGCTCCAGACCGGCTGACACAGGGCCCAATCAAGTACGACAGACCAACCTTTCTCCAACTGACGGCTTGGCTCTTGAATGCTCGGCCCTCCAAAGCTTTGACTACTCAGAACCTGTCCTTGCTACCCTGATAGCAGCTAAACACTCCTCTGCCAAACGAATCTACCAATATACTTGGAAGGTATTTGCCCTGTACTGCCACAATAGAGATCTTTCCCCTCAGAAGGCGCCAGTTGCCAGTATCCTCTCTTTCCTCCAGGAGGGGTTGGACAAAGGACTTAGAGCTAGCACTTTAGCTAGGCAAGTGGTGGCACTTAACAGCACCTTATCTCTGGTTATGGGGTCTGGAATCTCTTCCCATCTCCTTATCAAGAGATTTCTCACAGCCACGAAACAGCTCTCACCGCCAGTAGTACATAGGTTCCCCACCTGGAACTTGAATACTGTGCTTAAGGCCCTCACCAGACCCCCGTTGGAACCTCTTAGAGAGGTTTCCATTAATTTTTTTACTATCAAGGTAGCTTTTTTGATAGCGATCACTTCACCTAGGAGGGTGTCGGAGCTAGGGGCCTTATCGATAGATTCCTCTCTGTGTTTGTTCAAGAAGGACTCTGTTGTCCTCAGGCTTGACCCCTCATTTGTCTCAAAGGTTAACACCCTTTTCCACAGTCAGGAGGAGGTTAACCTTCCCTCTTTCTGCCCCGGACCTCAGCACCCTCTGGAGTGCCTCCGGCACTTCCTTGATGTTAGAAGGGCTATGAAGGTATACCTTGAGTGAACCAAGTCCTTCAGGCAATTCTCTGCCTTATTTGTTTCCTACAAGGTTCGTCGACGGGGTCTAAAAGTCACTAAATCTGTGATTGGCAGATGGATAGTAGCCTGTATCAATGAAGCCTATAGAGCGGCAGGGTTGGTCCCTCCGCAGAGGATTCTTCCTCACTCCACAAGGGGGTGGCCACCTCTTGGGCTGTTAAATCCAGAGCTTCATACTCTGAAATTTGTAGGGCTGCCACTTGGGCCAACTTACACTCTTTCACTAAACACTATAAGATAGACATCATGGACTTCACCAAAGAAGTCTTTGGTTGGTGGGTCCTCCAGGGTGTCCTGGATGTCTAGTCTCTCCTGCTCTGTCTCCAGGTCTCTTCCCTCCCAAATGCTTATGGGTACTGTTCTGGTCTAGCATTGCGCAATCCCTATTCTGTGAAGACTAGGAGAAAGGACAATTGGGTCACTTACTTAGTGAATTGTCCTTCTCGACGTCTTCACAGAATAGGGATTTGCTCCTCCCTTGGCTTGTTTGAGCTGGGAGCAGGAGCTTTTTGTTTCCCTCACAATCTGGCTTCTTCAAGGAGGAAGGCCTGATGAGACAGACCTATCCTGTTGCTATATACATCTGTTTTTATTGGGTGTCCCTGGTGTTGTCCTTCTGGTTTTTTTATAGGATCTGCAGTGGATCAGGTTAGTTAGTTTAGTATTGGGAGGGGTTTTTCCCCTCTTTCTGTTAAAGTTGTGTTTCAGACTTCAGCTGTTGGACTAACTGGGGAAAGGAGGGATTGTCTCCCCTCTGCACATGCTCAGTTGGATAAATCTGAAGTTTCTGCTTCCTAGTGGTGATAGCAGAGATTACTCCCTAGCGTTGCACAATCCCTATTCTGTGAAGACGTCGAGAAGGACAGTTCACTAAGAAAGTGACCCAATTGTTTTTTCTAGAAATAAAGATACGATCTTTAAAACTCCAAAAGTAGACGCTGCAGCTGCATCACTAGCCTGCCAATCCATTTTCCCAGCTGAAGGGCAAATTTACCCCAAAGATCATAACAAGAGGTAAGCCTCTGAAGACGTTTCAAGGCCTTGTCAAACAACTATCCTCAAAATGACCACCATGACTACATACTTTGCTAGATCTCTAATGCAGTGGTTTAAAAAGGTCAAGGATCCCCAATTACTGGCCAAAAAAGCCAAGGTTCTGGCTGCCTGTATCCACTTAGCAATAGTGTATCTAGCGGACTCCTCCACAGACACCGTGTTATAGACAGCTAAAGCAATGGCCAGGCAATTGTAGCCGAGGTCCTGGAAGGGGAACAATCATGCAAAAAATCTTCTTATTGCCACTCCCTACCAGAGTGGAAAATTATTTGGGGTTTTGCTGAACAAGGAACTGGAGGATGCTTTGGGTAAGAATAAGACGCATACCCTACAAAGCTTCAGCAACTGTAAAAGATCCTTTCATCCCTATGGAGGGTACGCACACACCCAATTTCAGGATAGGGGACCTAGGAGACAGCAAGATTACCACAGAGCTCGCTGGCAACACCAACAAGGATCTGGAGGCTCCAATAGAGTTAGATATGGAAGGGGCCCAGAGCCTTCCAGATCTGATGTATGATGTCTTCAGCCTGCCCAGTAGGGAGGTCCTATGCATAGGGGAAAGACTAAAAAAATTCTACAATGTATGGGACTCGTCCAGAATTGACGGCTGGGTAAAAGAGACAATCAGAAAAGACTCTTCTGTCGAATTTCAAAAATACCCTCCTTCCTTTGTAGTATCCTCGGTCTCAAGAAATATAGAGAAGCAAAGTGCCATGATAACAGAGATGGCTCATCTGCAGGAGATAGAAGTCATAGAGGCTGTTCCCATTCACCAACAGGGGGCGGACCCATATTAATTTTTATTTTTAGTTGCAAAAATATTGGGGGACTGGTGAGTGGTTCTGAATTTAAGAAGCTTAAACTCATACAGTTAAAAAAAAATCAGAATACAAACTGTACAAACAATATGCCTTGCTCTCTCGCAAGGGGATTGGCTAACATCACTGGACTTGGAGGTGTACCTCCATGTTCCAATTTATCAAAGCCACCTCAAGTGGCTGAGATTCATGTACAGGAGACGTCACTGGTGCTCTGCCTTTCAATCTGGCATCTTCACCGAGGACGTTTACCAAGGTACTGGTACCATGATAGCCAACCTCAGATTGAGGGGTTATACACATACATGCCTACCTCAAGGACTTGGTCATAAGGTCCCTGTTGCGAGAACAAGCCCTGTTAGACTTACAAGACAATAGCGTACTTACAGGATCACGGCTTTGTGATAAATTTCTAGAAGACGCAACTACAACCGACACAACAGCTGAAACACCTGGGGGTAGTCTTGGACACAGTACAACACAAAGTTTTTGTACAGCAGACATAACAGACAAAGATCTCTCAAATGATCATGCAAGTCCAACACAGCAGTGAGTTGCCTATGTAGACACTAGCCAGACTACAGGGGCGCCTCATCTCCTGTATACAGTTACTATACTGTGCCGGTTTCAGACCAGACCAGAGAACTACAAACCCTAATAGGACCATTCCAGGACCAACTGACAAGGGGGCTCAACCCATGGGTCAATATCTTACGTCAAGTAAAGGTGGAACTGCAATGGTGGATATTCCCAGAGATTTGATCCAAGAATGCCATTAATGGATCCACACCACGTAACTGTGACCAACCTGGCAGGATGGGGAGTCCACATATTCAGGAAATCAGCACAGGGGACCTGGACAACAGCTGAATAAAAAAAAAGCATAAATTGACTTGTGCTATGAGTGATCCTCCTGGCCCTGTGGGTATTCAATAATGAAGTAAGAGGAGAGCACGCTTTGGTTCTGACAGACAACATCACCGCCAAGAGCGTATATAAATAACCAAGGGGATCAAAATCGCAAAAGCTAGGAACAACTCTTCTATTGTGGGCTGAAGACAACCTTTTATCCATCAAAGCACTCCACATTCAGGATTCAAAAAACGTACAAGCAGACTGGCTCAGTTGAAAAAAGGTGGTCAGAGACGAGTGGTCTCTCAGGTGGACAGCGTTCAGCATGATAGTTCCCAGGTTTGTGCGACCAACAGTGGACCTGTTTGCAACCTGGGAGACAGTACAACACAAAAGTCCAGAGATTTATATCCCGGTTCCAGGAGAATGGGTCAATGGAACAGGATGCTTTAAATCATCCATGACCGAAGGAACTGCTGTACGCGTTCCCACTGATCCTGCTTATCATCAGAACTATATCCAAACTCAAGTCAGAAGGAGCTAGTGATATGAATAGTCCTGCTCTGGCCAAGAAGGCTGTGGTTCTCCAATCTGATAGTGTTACAAATGCGCATCCATTTCACATTCGATCCCTCAAAAAACTGCTAATGCAGGGTCCAGTGGTATACGAGAACCCCAAAATTTTCCAATTGACAGCATGGAAGTTGAAAGCAGGGCCCTGAAAAGACTAGGATACTCCAAGGCGGTTTTGAAAACATTGTCAGCCAGGAGCAAGTCTACAAAATATATATATCAGCACACATGGAAGGTCTTTGCACAGTGGTGCATACAGAACTGGAAAAACCAATAAAAGAAGGAATTAAACAGTTCCTGAAATCCTTAAAATCAGGACTAGACAAAGGCCTTAAGCCTAACGCTCACGCGAGACCGATAACAGCAATAGACAGTGTCGTTTCCTGTGCTTTGGGGCTTAAGATTTCAACTCATTTCCACATTAAAAGGTTTATTAGAGCGGCAGAATTGATTTCAAACACCCCCCCCCCCCCCCGAATGTAATATTGTTAGGGTGGGCTGCCAGGGTTCACCTCCCTCCCCCCACCCGGCCTGGCAATTAATCACACCTAGTGTGGCAGCGGCAGCAGCAGTAGCAGCTTCATTCAGCGCTCTTCAGCCACTCCTTCTGGTCACTTCCTGGCCCCTCCCAACAGGGCCTTCCACAGTGACACAGCCGGATCATGTGGCTGCGCCACTTTGGGAGGCGCTGTTGGGAGGGGCCACGAAGTGGCCAGAAGAAACTGCTGAAGAGCGCTGAATGAAACTGCCACCGCTGCTACTGCCACTACTGCTAGGTGTGTTTATTTGCCAGGCTGGGGGCGGGGGGGAGCGAGCCCTGGTGCCCCACCCACCCAATGCAGCCTGGGGGGAGGGGAAGCTCCAAGGGTTTATTCATCCCCCTCCCCTCTGTGGAATCTCCTGCCTCCCCAGTGAAGACTGGAAATTCTGCACTGGGAGAAGCGGGACAGGAGATTCTATGGGGGAGGGAGATTTTGCAGGAAATCCATGAATCGCGGACCCACATTTGGCTCAGGGCCCTGTCTGTGTACTTTTTGTCTCTAAAAGTTGCTTTTCTAGTGGCAATCACATCCAAGCGGAGAGTCAGAACTTAGTACTTTGTCTGTTGAACCCCAGTTTTGTTGCATTACAGATGTCTCTATCTTGGATCCAGCTTTCATCACAAAGGTCAATTCCAGATTTCATAGAGAACAGGAGGTAGCTTTACCATCCTTTTGTCCTTGCCCTTCACATCCACAAGAAAAATTGTGGTGTAAGTTGGGATATAAAGAGGGTGGGTAGGATATATTTGGACAGAACTAAGGACTAGGCAGTAGTCTTCTTTGTTTGTCAGGTTTCATTCTTGTTAGAGAGAAAAGAAAACTTCCAAAACTAATATATTATTATTATTATTATTATTATTCATAGGTAGAGGTTAGTTTTCATTTGCCACACTTTGTCGGATAGTAGTTACAGATTTAAAAGCTCTAATAGTTAATTATTATTATTATTATTATTTATTTATATAGCACCAGTCATGTGACCTGGTGCTGTACAGAACATAGAAATAGACGCGGTCCCTGCCTGTGGCTTACAATCTAAAAGACAAGGAGGGGGAGACAGGGAGAGGGGACAGTGGGAGAGAGAGGGGAAAAGACAGACAAACATTCAAGCCCGTGCGAAGACTCAGGTGCGTGTGCTTGGCTTGGTTACAATCAGGTTGCTTGCAGCAGTCTGCAGAGGAGGGCAGACAGTAAGTATATGGGGAACGACTAGCAGGCATTGGGAAAGGCGGCGAGGAAAAAGTGGGTCTTGAGGAGGGATTTGAAGGAGCGGAGGGAGGGGGCAAGGCGGATGTGGGTAGGGAGGGAGTTCCAGGCATGGGGGGCAGCGAGGGAGAAGGGTCGAAGGCGGTTAGGTGAGCAGGAGAAACGAGGGAGAGTGAGGGAGGGGACAGAGGAAGAGCGGAGAGCGCGTGCAGGAGTGCGTAGGGAGATTAGGTCCGAGAGGTAAGGGGGAGCTTGGTTGTGGAGTGTTTTGAACGTGAATACCAGGAGTTTAAACAGGATACGTTCAGGAAGGGGGAGCCAGTGAAGAGAGAAGAGGAGAGGCTGCACATGGTCGAAGCGACGGGCAGAGTGAATGACCTTGGCAGCGGAGTTTTGGATTGCGATAAGGGGGGACAGGTGAGAGCGAGGGAGGCCAGCAAGGAGGAGGTTGCAGTAATCGAGGCGAGAGATAACCATGGCATGAACAAGGGTTTTGGCCGAGGAGGTAGAGAGAAAGGGGCGGATCCGAGCAATGTTATGGAGGGCGAATCGGCAGGATTTGGCAACAGAGTCAATGTAAGGTTTAAAAGAGAGGTGCGTGTCAAAGATGAAGCCCAAGCTACGGGCTTGGAGAACAGGATGGATGGTGACTCCATCGATGCAGATGGGCAGGTTAGAGGGAGAGGAAGAGGAGGGAGGAAAAATGAGGAGTTCGGTCTTGGCCATGTTGAGCTTGAGTTGACGTCGGGACATCCAGGCGGAGATATCAGAGAGGCAGTTGACGAGGCGTGAGTGGACAGAAGAGGAGAGAGAGGGGGTAGAAAGATAGAGTTGGGTGTCATCAGCATAGAGATGATATTGGAATCCATGGGAAGCAATAATTTTGCCAAGGGACAGGGTGTAAATAGAGAAGAGGAGAGGGCCAAGGACAGAGCCTTGGGGGACCCCAACCGAAAGGGGGAGGGAGGAAGAGGTCGACCGAGGGACCGAGACTGTAAAGGAGCGGTCAGAGAGGTAGGAGGAGAACCAGTCAAGGACAGAGCCGCGGAAGCCCAAAGAGTAAACATTTAACATCCCCATTGGGATGTTAAATTTTGGAAAGATAGAATTTTTTTTACCCCTTTGTTTTTATACCACTGGAGCTCTAGAGCTAGATCCACTCTGGGCATGCTCCACTAATATATTGTGTCTGTCTTCTACTGGCCAAAGGTGGGATCTACCCAAATGTACTGATGGCTGTCCTGGAGGCCCTATTGAAGGAAAATTCTAAAGGTAAGGGCCCAATTTTCCTTTTGTGAAAGGCACAGCAGTCACTTCAGACTTAAAAAAGAAACACCTAAATTAGGGATCCTATACTTAGGGAAGTTGCCTCTTTATCTTATTGTGCAGGAAATGAGAAGTTATAGACTTGTATCTACCGCTTGAAAAATATTTACATATATGCGTTTAGTTCACGAAAGACTGTTTGTTATATGGAGAACTGCATTGACCTCTATTCTAGATTTCTGTGGGGGCAGGGAAGTTTGCTGTAATTTTATAATACACTCCTTCCAAATGAAGACTCTTTTTAACTCCAGCGTCAGCAGCACATTGCTCTATCCTGCATTGTTGCTGCATATCTTTAGTGAATTAGCAGTAAACCAGTGATGAAAAACATGCAAAGCTGGTTTCTGAAAGCCAAGTACCTGGCTTTTCTTGGGTTTTTTGCCAATAAGTAAATGCCAAAATACTAGTTTGAGACCATAAACTTTGTTGGAAATAGCTCTGTAATTATGAAAAAAACTTTAAGTTTTATTTCCAGGTGTATAGTGTTTGCTCGGCACTCTACAAATAAGAATAGTTCCTGCTCCAAGAGCTGTGTCTATTAGCTGAGTTCTATCACTCTTAAAGGGAGAAACTCTCCAAAGTCTATCCCTCTCATCTGTGTGCATCTCCCAGTACTTTTAACAGTAAGTGGGAGACATGCAGAGCAGGATTGGTGCTAGGATCTTGCATCAAATTTGTGGAAATGTCTAGTATAATAAAGCAAGGGGCTCTTATTAACAGAATTCTGGTGTGATCAAAATAAGAAAATGGAGTGGCAGGTTTGGCATTGGTCTCATTTTAGAAGAATAGATATGCTATGAGTGAGATGTGCTTACTCTTACAAATCGACATAGTTTTGAGATTTGACAGTCTGATTAGGTATCCAGTTAGAAATGTTGGGAAGCCCCCAGCTTGAATCTGTGGTGTACATGAGCATACCTTTTTCTAATAGAAGTGTAACCTTTGAACATTATGTAGGTGGAAATTAAAATACATTACCAGTCTCTGTGTAGTCATTATGTCTTCATCATATTGAAGGCAAAAATATATGGTGCAAACTAGCATAATTGCCTCCCTCTATATGCAATAGGGACATTGGCTGTCATAGAGTATTTGTTACAAACTTGTTTTTCTCCCTGGGGATTCTCTTGGACGGCCAGTGCGACAGCAGGGTAGATCCCTGCCAGTACCACTAGGAGGCAGACCATCAGATTTTCTGGAGCATGCTCAGAGGGATCTAGCCCCTAGAACTCAAGTTGTTTGTCTGCCTCCACACCAACAGGACGCAGGCCAGCTGCCTCCGCAACTTTTTAGGCAGCAAAAATTCAGGAAAGCCTCCAGGTGCCGGGGGGTGGGTGGGGAGAAACTCCTCTCCCTGTTCACACACACACACCCTCCGCTGGAGTGGGTCTTTGGAGGATTACATCTGGGTGTGCCCCTCTCCCAGGCATGGGGACCCCACAGAGCAGGCTTAGCTATTCCCAACAGGGTTTTAGCTACGGGACCACAGAGCCCCTTCCCCCTGCTACAACTGAGACCGGCCGGGAGATCAAACCGCTGCTTCCACCAGCCGCCCAGGCAAATCTAGCTCACCCCAGCACTCCCCTCTCCTTGTCCGGCCCAGGGGAACAAAGGCGTTTTCACACCACAGGCCAGGGGAAAATCCAGCCTGCTTCCCGCTCGACCCCACAGCTCCCCTCCGGAGCGTGGCTACACCACAGGCCTCAGCGCGTTTTTCCCCCCTACACGGGCAGGCTGCTCAGATCAGCGGTGACGGGGAAAATGAAACGGCAGAAACCGAAACTACAACAGGCCCTGAGGGGCCTGCACCACCAGTAAGCATACCGCACTCCCCCACCACCCCCAGGATTCACAGATGGAGGTTCTCAGGGAGATCCTCAAAGAGCTTAAAAGAAAGAGATCCCCTGTGAAACCCAAGAAAACCCAACCCTAGAAAGGGTGGTCCAGGGGTGCAGGGAAAGGGAAGCGCCCTTTATCAAAAAAGCCCCGCAAGGTTTCCAGGCCTCTAGACTCCCCCACATCATCAGAAGCAGCCTCCAAGGGGGTCAGGTCTATAGACTCCCCAATGAGGTAGAAACTTCAACTAGAAGACAGGTTAGAGAAAAGGATTCCTCCATACTCCAAGCTAGCGAGGAAGAAGAGGGGGCAGCAGAGGCCCAGGGCTCAGATGTGGTCCATGCCTCGGAGGGAGTCAGCATCTGCTCCTCCCCTGAGGAAGGAGGATTGAGGAACCAGAAATTGAGACCTCCTCAAACCCGGATAGACAGTTCCTTTCCAAATACAGGGACCAGATCTTTCAATTGGTGATAAAAGCCCTTCACTTACGAGAGAAAAAAGATAAACACGATTACTCTGAATCCTCCGAGGGAGAAGAGGAAGAGAGGGAATACATTCCCCTTGCTAGAGCCAGGGATAGAGGAATGGTCCAGGACAGGGCCTATGAGAGAATAATAAGAAAGGAGTGGCAGCTGCCTAGCAAATCCTGTAAAATGAATAAAACCCAGCTGTTTCTTTACTCCCTCACAAAAAATAAGGAATCCCTGCTAGCCATCCCCAAAGTGGATGCTGTAGCAGCCGCTCTAGCAAGAAATTCGGTCTTCCCTACTGAGGGAGAATGTTTCCCCTGAGACCCTACAGACAACAGTATCGAATGCAATCTCAGGAGAAATTTTGAGGAAATATCCTCAATCATTAAGATGGCCACTGACACCTCTTATTTTTCCAGAGCCCTTATGACCTGGATTAAGCGAGCCAGCGACCCCCGAGTTTCCATTAAGACGACAAGGATCCTCTCCACCAGGATCCAACTAGCTTATGCCTTCATAGTGAATTCTTCCACCGACATGCTCCGCTGGGCATCAAGGGCGGCTGCCTCTAATGTGGCAGCACATCGCCGCCTATGACTCAGGTCATTGAAGGGAGATACCACAGCCAAAAATACCCTCGTGGGGGGACCCTTCCAAGGCTCCAAGCTGTTCGGCGTGTGCCTAGACAAGGTCCTGGCAAATACCTCCAACAAGTCAAAAAGATAAACCCTACAAAGCTTGAGGATTACTAAAAAGCCCTTTCGTTCCTTCAGCACAAGGTACTCACCAGCAGGTGGCACCAGACGTCCATTCTATCCTAACAGGGCAAACCAACAGAATTACAAGACTAGATGGAACAGACAGAAACTCCAACGCCAGACCCAAACAATCCCAGGGCCCTACTCGACCAAGATCAGACGCATGACTACCCAACCACCCTCCCACAGGAACCGTCGTCCCTTGGAGGGAGACTACAACACTTTGCACAGAGAGGCTTCAGTCCACAACAGACGCATGGGTTCTACGCACCATCCAGAGGGGGATACGCAGTTGAATTCTCCCGATTCCCTCGTCACTCCTACTGTGCCTCACCGGTTTCCAGCAACCTAGCCAAACAGGCTGCAATGCACACAGAAATCAACATACTCCGAGACATTGGAGCCATAGAACCCATCCCACTGCTCGAAAAAGACTCTGGACTTTATTCCATCCTCTTCCTGGTACCAAAAAAGTCAGAGGAGTGGTGCGCGGTGCTGGACCTCAAAAAACTAAACAGATTAGTCAAACTACGAAAATTCAAGATGGAAACGCTTCAATCCATCCACATAGCCATCTCGCGAGATGAGTGGCTAACATCCCTCGATCTGAAAGAGACCTACCTACACGTCCCCGTCCTCCCATCCCACAGACGGTGGCTACGCTTCACGTACGCCCGGAAGCATTGGCAGTACAAAGCCTTCCCCTTCGGCCTGTCCACCTCACCAAGGACATTCACAAAAGTTTTGATCCCCCTCATTGCCAATCTCAGGATGGAGGGCATCAAAATACATCCATAGCTCGACGACATACTCATCAGGTCACCCTCCCACAACCAAGCGACAACAGATGTCCACAGGGTCATAACTTACCTACAAGAACACAGCTTTGTGGTCAACCTAAAGAAAAGCCACCTAACACCATCTCAAACACTAGAACACCTGGGGGTAATCTTCAACACACGCAACACCAGGATCTTCTTCACACAACAGAGACAAGAAAAACTCCAAATTCTAATACACCAGATCTCGAAGTCCAGCAAATCCAAGCTCAAGACGCTCACCAGCCTCTTAGGAGCAATGATCTCATGCCTTGGGATCGTACGCTGGGCCAGGTTTCGCTCCAGACCCCTCCAGCGCTTCCTACGCCCTTGGCAAGACCCTCTAACACGAGGAGTGAATTCATGGATACCGATCCCGGCACCTCTGAAGAGATCTTTCCTCTGGTGGACAGAGGTGAACAGGTTCAAACCAGGCATTCTCCTGACAGACCCCAATAGGACCACCATCACCACTGATGCGGCCTCCTGGGCTGGGGGGGGGGCACTCCCAGGGCACGTCGACGCAGGGCAGGTGGCCCCCCTGGGAGAAAAAACACCACATCAATTGGCTGGAACTACGGGCCGTTTACCTAGCCCTACGAGCCCTAGCCCCGGCCCTGCGGGGGAAACACATCATGGTGTATACAGACAGTACCATCGCCAAAGCCTACATCAACCACCAGGGAGGCTCCCGCTCAGAGGTCCTCCATCAACAAGCGACAGCTCTCATCAACTGGTCACAACACAACCTGAAATCCATAAAGGCGGTCCACATCGCGGGGAAGAAGAACACTTAAGCCGACTGGCTCAGTCAAGTAAAGATTGACTCGGGGGAGTGGGCTCTTCACCCAACGGTATTCAACACCATAACCGAGACCTTCAGCAAACCAGAAATAGACCTATTCGCATCCCTAACCAACGCGAAGGTAAAGATGTTCATATCCAGATTCCTGGAAACACGAGCGACAATGTTCGATGCCCTGAACAGAACTTGGCCCCGAGACCTGGTATATGCCTTCCCTCCATTTCCCCTTCTGCACAAAACTGTGGCAAAAATAAAAAGGGAGCAGGCCACTGTAATCCTAGTCGCGCCCTTCCGGCCCCAACGCCCATGGTTTGTGGACATTCAAGAGCTGAGCTCAGAACCCCCCCTCAGGCTTCCAAACATTCCAGACCTCCTGTCTCAGGGTCCCATCCTCCACGACAACCCAGCAACCCTGAGACTAACAGCATGGAAATTGAAAGGAGGGCTCTAAAAAAGTTGGACTACTCCCAACAAGTCCTGGCCCAACAAGTCCCAGCCACAAAGAGAATCTACCAGAGCACCTGGGCTACCTTTGCTAGATGGTGCGAGAATAGAGAGGTCAGGCCAGCTAAAGCCCCAGTTAGGGTTATCCTGGACTTCCTCCAGGAAGGGTTAAACAAGGGTCTGAAACCTAATACCCTCCAAAGACAGGTAGCAGCCCTCAATAGTGTTCTCTGTACAGTCCAGGGCTGCAAGGTAGCGAAGCATCCCCATGTGTTCCATTTCCTGAGAGCATCCAGGGTCATCTCTCCTCCGGTAGTACACCGCTTCCCCACTTGGAGTTTAAATCTACTACTCAAAGCCCTCACTAAGACGCCTTTTGAGTCTCTTAGGGAAGTCTCGTTTTACTATTTGTCCCTCAAAACAGCCTTTCCTATAGCCATCACCTTAGCCCGCAGAGTTTCAGAACTCAGCGCGCTCTCCATGGACCCCGCCTTCTTCTCCTTCAAGGAGTCCTCGGCGGTTCTCAGACTAGATCCCTCCTTTTGCCCCAAGGTGGACACTCGTTTCCACAGGGAACAAGAGATTGTCCTCCCATTCTTTTGCCCAAAGCTTTCCCACCCACAAGAGCAAATCTGGCACACCCTTGATGTCAGAAGGGGACTGCGAATATACTTGGACAGAACGGCCCCCTTCAGGAAGTCCTCTGCCCCGTTCGTAGCCTACAACCCCCAGAGGAAGAGACTGAGAGCATCCAAAGTGACCATTGCACGATGGATGACTCTATGCATCACCGAAGCCTACAAAGCTGAAGGAAAAACCCCTCCCCTGGGGGTCTTCGCCCATTCCCTTAGAGGAGCAGCCAGTTCCCAAGCCTTCAGAAATTCGGCTTCCTATGGGGAAGTTTGTCGGGCAGCAACATGGTCCTCAGTATGCTCCTTTACCAGACACTACAGGATCCCGTTACACGAATCAGCGGAGGCAGCTTTTGGGAGACGAGTGCTCCAGGCGGTTCTGTAGAAGGCATAATTACCCCCTCCGTCATACACCATCTTCGTCTCCTCCCTCCCTCAAATCTTAGGAATGGGACACCGCTTGGGTACGTCCCTGCTGTCGCACTGGCCATCCAGAAGGATCCCCAGGGAGAAAGGAAAATTGGGCACTTACCTCTGAATTTGCCTTCTGCTGGGGATACTCCTGGACAGCCAGTCCCACCCGGAGTGAGGAGTGACTCTGCGATGCCGTGGACATGGATACATGGGCAACAATTTGCCCAACAGTTCAGACACACCCCGTTAGGTGTGCACTCACAGTCTAAATTGTTTATAAGGTTTTCCTTTTCTAGTTTCAGAATTTAATAGCCTTTTAGCATAAGTTAAGCAGTGTGGAATAACGCTTAGAACGACTGGAGTTCTAGGGGCTAGATCCCTCTGAGCATGCTCCAGAAAATCTGATGGTCTGCCTCCTAGTGGTACTGGCAGGGATCTACCCTGCTGCCGCACTGGCCGTCCAGAAATATCCCCAGCAGAAGGAAAATTCAGAGGTAAGTGCCCAATTTTCCTTTCTCCCTGCAGCTACCTGCTCAGCACTGATATACTGGGTGTGGTCTGCTCCAGCCAATCAGAAGGCAGAACTCAAATATTCAAATTTGTGGGCAGACCAGGTGAGGAACACTTCCTGCTAATTCCAGTTTGAGTTCTGCCTTCAGACTGGCTCGAAGCAGACCAGGTTCCCAGTGAATCCTACGTGAAATTATTTCAGTTTTACTTTACTATTTTCTTTTTTGTTCAGATACTCAAGAGGCTAGGAACTGGCTCTCCCTCCTCCTCTTGTAGTTAGGAGTGGATCAAGCTGAGCCCAACCCTGCCTGTTCCGCTCCGCTCCCATTCTTGGGAACCAGGAGGCAAGGCCAGACCCTCCCCATCTCCTGCCTGGGACTAGGGGGAGATACCTCCACCAGTACTGCAATGGGACAGTGCGGCCCCCTGGAGATCTCGCTCCAGCAGGACTCGCTCAAGCTGAGATGAGTCGCGCCCACTCATCTCACTGGGCAGCCACTCCAGCTCTTCGGAGCAGCAATGCTCCTGTCCCTCTCCCCCCCTTTTGGATGGGCAGGAGGTGTAGGCACACTCTTACCCAACTACTGCAATTGCTGGTGGCTGATAAGTCTGTCCGAACATGTGGTCGGCATGGGCGCCACCATCTTGGTCTCTCACACATGTATGGTAGCCAGCAGCCATTTTGGCCACATGGTCAGCATGGGCGCCACCATCTTGATTCTGTGCATATGTGCAGCCAACGGGTGGCCATTTTGAATACAGGCAAGTAAGGCACATGTCCTCCTTAGGTACATAACAACCAATCAGCTGGTCTAGCTCGCAATGAAGGGGAGAAAACAAGGTTTCTCTCTCTCACACACACACAAAACCATGTTAATGCCATACGCAAATGTAATAGAGGCAACCACTCTATCAGGCACATATAGTCGATCAGAACAATATGGAAAGATTAGCAGGGACCCCGCACAGGGTGTCATGTAGAGCCAAGCAGTTCCATGTTTGGACCAGTATAGACTAGTGATTGAGGTACAACCGTGGACCTTGAGATCAGGGTCTATACCCTGCTTGCAACACACTGGTGGGGCGGGGGAGGTCAAAAGGCTAACTGAGGGGACTGTGGAGCCAGATGCCACTCTAGGAACCCCAAGGTCAACAGTTCAAGACTGGGTCCTGACAGCATGGGATTGAGATGATCACTTGGCTGGCTCCTACAGCACTACCCTTTGGAGGCTGTTGTTGAAGCGCTCTAAGCAATTTCTTTCCCCCTCAACTTAAATGCAAGACCTGCACCTTGTCGTGGAGGGAACAGGTCTTCAAGCTAGAGGAGTCTCCACGCTTGGTTCTTCTTACCCACGTCAGCCTTTGTAGTCCATGGGCCAGACCAGAAATCAGTATCAGGTAAGGTGACAAAATTTCACTCTGTTTCTTTGAAAGGTGTATGTCTATGGATTATGATTTCACATGATAACCAGTTCTAAGTGGTAGCTTAATAGTTTTATGATGTCACCAAGATGGCCGAAACAATATATTTTTTAATTCAAGCTACATCGTGATCGGAGTGACCAATTTTAATTTTTAAAACACCATTGGAAAGCCAATGAAATCTGCTACAAATAAGGTATGCTGATAATTACGTTATCCGTAACAGTTTTCACGGTATAACCCATAGAACAAGGAAAAGTCATTTTCCTCCTCCCCCCATTTTTATATAGTTTATTGCATGGCATACTTTACCTGCTGCAGATATGCATGTAAACATCAAGAGACAATTTTAGCTTACTCTTTTGCCTTTCCAGTGAGCCTTAGCATGAATATTATTATTATTATTATTATTATATATTATATTATTATATAATAATAATATAATTTTTAATATGTAATAAGTATAACTAATTATTATTATTATTATTGCACCAGCAATGTACCTGCCACTGTGCAATCCACAATCAGAGACAGGTCCCTACCCCTAAGGGGCTTACAATCTGAGAGACAAGGGAGGGGGATATGAGGGAGAGGTAAACATCAGGAAATACAAGAATACATCCATGAGGTTGAGAAGTTGCAGGCTCATGTGCTCCGCTTAGTTACAGGGAATTAAGTTCTGAGTGAGAGGGAAAGGATGCAGTTTCACTCATGACAAGCTAGGGAAGGCCTGATGGAAGCGGTGGATTTTCAGGAGGAATTTGAAGGTTGGGTGGGAGGGAGCAGAGCGAATGTATCCAGGGAAGAAGTTCTAGGCATGAGGGACAGCAAGGGAGAAGGAGCGAAGACGTTTAGAGGAGTAAAGGGTTCAGGAGCAGGCAAGGGTAGGGGCAGGAGCGTGGCAGGATACAAGATTGGAGAAATATGGGGGAGCAAGGCCATGAAGAGCCTTGAAGATGAAGACCAGGCACTTGTGCTGATTGCGTTCCCATAGAGGGAGCCAGTGCAGGGCGGAGAGGAGGGGCTGTACATGGTCAAAGCGACAGGCAAGGTGGATGATTTTGGCTGCGGAGCGTTGAATGGAGATGAGGGGTGGGGGCAGATCAGAGCAAGGGAGGCTAAGTAAGGAGGAAACTGCAGTAGTTAAGGCAAGAGATGACTAGAGCATGGACTGGGGTTTTTGCAGCGGCAACAGTAAGGCAAGGCTGGATTTTAGCAATATTGTACAGAGCAAAGCGACAGGATTTAGCAATAGCAAGAATCTGAGGCTTAAAGGAGATGGAGGCGTCGAAGATGTATCACAGGCTATGGGCCTGAGGGACCGGCTGGATAGTTACTCCCTCAATGTAAATTGAGAGGGAGTAGGAGGGGAGCATTTGGGGGAAAAGATAAGGAGTTCAGTAAACCATGGTTAGAAGCATTCAAGCGGATCCATGTTTTATATGATTTTAGCCAATGTATGGATAACATGTAACTTCGTATTATTATAAAGAAACTTCTATTAGTTTGGGGAGTTTAACAGCTGTTTAATATGCATATGTTTTCATCGTTACAAACGTTATACTTTCGTCATTTCACACCTGCCAGCCATCTGAATGTTTGTCACAACTCCAATTGTCTTCCAAGTCCTCCAGCTCAACTGCAAAGTCTACATCTCATTTTTTCTGGTTGCTACATGCCCGTAGTTTGGACATATCCATGCAAGTAAGTCCATTGGATAGGCACGTGCAACTTGGCACAGTGGAAGCTGACTTGACTTTCCTTGCTTGACCCAAAAGAGTTCATAGCGTAAGTCAATTACAGAACTAGTGCAGGTAGTTGGTGCATACATGTGGCAGGTAAATTGCTGTACCTTCTCAAACATCTCTGGAGAGACTTCCCATGACTGGTCTAGTTGACTGAATATCTCCTGGTAGTTCTTGTTTTTTCTCAGTAGTTTCAAGGGACTTAACTTACCCTGACCTGCAAAAGCACTCTCCGTGTCGCAGCCAGTGAAGACACTTAGTCCAGTCAGGGCATCAGGCACGTTCCGTCCAACTGAACATGCAAGTTTGCTTATGTCGATAAACCTCGTGCTGCTTTTTGTTCCACATGTTACGAACATAGTGCATGGTATGTCACTCGCAAAGCCAGTGCATAGTATCAGTACGTCTGTGTCTTCTGAAGTAACAATGGATTTCGCCCCTGCCTTTGCCGCATGAAGTTTATGCAGTAATATCCTAGTGTCAGCTTCTTGTGTAGACCTCAGGTCGCTGACTTCCTCCCAGTGGTCTTTGGTGATCATGAAACAGGCCTCCTCACTTGTTGTGTAAAGTACTTTACCTTGTAACCTCTCCATGTACTTAGGCATCCTCCATTTTTGCACCAAGGACTTGATAACCTGAGACTTGTTAGATGAGCTGCACATATGACTTCTCAACTGCTGAATTCTGTGAGCTGGTGCAGTGTTTTTCAACTGCAGGCTAGCATTTGTCTCTTGCTTGCATTGTTCGGCATCTTTGATTGAAGGTTCCAGGTAAACATCAAAAACAACATCTATACTTTCAATCTGCGTACCCTTGTGAAGTATAAGATGGAATACAGATTCTGCTAGTTGTTAAAATATTTTCTCATTGCCCTTAATTTTCTGCACCAAACTCATTCCATCAATGATGCATGTAGATGGGACAGGTATGTTTTCTGCTGGAGATGCATTTTTTTCAAACTCTCTTGCAATTGCAGCCTTGTTCGTCTTGCGGAGTGATCCATCACCATTTGTGAATGCCCAAGCCGAAGGTTCCAGAGGGTGAGCTAAGACATCTCATATGCAACTGTCTACTTTCAGCAACAAGGACCATATGCCCCAAGAGATCAGCCTTGAGTACAACTTCCTTAGCTTTGCCTACACTGCATGTTGTCTTTCTGTTGACATTAGAGAATGTTTTAAGGTTTTGTTTTGACATCTTGTCATGGAAGTTGCTAGGTGTAGAACTTACTTCCAAACACATCATCTTGAAATTCTGATACGCTGCTTCTCCAACTTTGTGAGCCATGAGAAGATTCTTGGCCAAGTCGGGGGGTGGGGGTGGGGGGGCTGCAACATCAGTGGATAAGCTAACTAAATCTGCCTGATCATGCCAAATGGGATTCAGCCAATTGTTTGTCATCTGGTCAGCCAAAGCTTGGACATCTGCCTCGTCTTTTTTGATCCTGGGCAGATGGATATCTGGATGTGTAAATATGACCAATCATGCCTCTCAGTTGCCTCAGAAACATGCTCCTGTACTCTGATGTCAGATAGTACCTACTTACAGCTCCCACCGCGCAAAGTCTGCCTATTCATGCACACTCTTCAGGCCAACTTGCAGGCAGGCATTTGGGAGGCGCTGTCTACAAAACCAACCAATTGTACCTAGCCCAAAAGATTGAGGATGGGTGACAGACACAGACCTCAATCTTGTCATAGAGTGGATGCGTGAACCACCAGCACTAATTGCAGTTTTGGAGATGTTATCATGCAGGTGTGTGCATTCCTATCAACTGCCAAGCTGTACATGCCTATCCAGTAGACTTACTTGCACTGATATGTGCAAACTACGGACATGTAGCAACTAGAAAAACAAGATGTAGACTTTGCAGTTGAGCTGGAGGACTCGGAAGACTAGGACTGGTGAGGTTGCAGCTCGTCTGCATACGCTCCCAGCATCCTCGGCTGTCATCGCTCGAGGACCACCACGACTCTCCTGGGGCTTGGCCTTCCTGCCACCCCAAGCTCCACCGACCAGCGGGCCAAGGACTGGTGAGGTTGTAGCTCGTCTGCATACGCTCCCAGCATCCTCGGCTGTCATCGCTCGAGGAC
>QEPC01006548.1:3638342-3710464 GCA_003113815.1 Sphenodon punctatus | reverse complement strand
ACAGGATTTAGCAACAGAGTCAATGTAGGGTTTAAAAGAAAGGGGTGAGTCAAAGATGAAGCCTAGGCTACGGGCTTGGGGGACAGGCAGGATGGTGACTCCATCAATAGTTATTGACAGTGAGGAAGGAGAAGAAGGATGAGGGGGGAAGATAAGGAGTTCAGTTTTAGCCATGTCTAAGATAGACTTCTTCCTAGGAAAAAGGAGGTGTAACTGCTACTGCCATCCACTTTCAAAACAGGGCTCATATTTGCGTGGACTCAACCAGCTCAAAGATCAAAGGGACATGTTGTCTACCAACCACTGTCCATGAGGCCAAACGGATATCCCCATGGAGGCATCCACTCAGCCAGAATGTCGTGGCGCTGAGGATATACACTCCACTGCCCAAGCCCAGAGCTAGCAGTGCAAGACCTAGCCCTGACATTCTGGAAACAAGACAGAATATTTGCCAAAGCAAATAACTATCCCCTCTTATAGTGGCCTGAGCTGAGGGCCACTCCAACTATCACTGTTTTTTCACAAGCGACCATAGCCTGGGGCTGTAGAAATTCTGACACATCACTATAGTCGCAGGGCCACCTGACTAGCAGATTCTGACAGTTGTGGCATATATCCCTCACTTCCATCAATGCCATGGGAACAATTTCCTAGGCATCCAGGTCCACACTGACAACTCCTTCCTCCCTTTTGCCGGAGAAAAGCTTTTCAGTTCTGCTCTGGACAAAACAACGGAAGAAACAACAGCCCTTCGTCACCCAACATATAGCCGGGACACCTAAAGGAGGCTGAATAGAGGAAACTGGCACAGAGGCACAAGATAACAAAACAAAGAGGGCAATCCTCGCAAAAACTCAACTACAGCCCCAAGGGCTAGAATGAAGCAAGTACGAGACACAAGCCTTCCCTATGACATCAGGACACAAGCCCTCTTTATGGTAGACAGGTGGGGTCATCCCCTGGTTGGTCTCGCTGGGAAGTCCCCTGCTCAGGATGCCTGAAGTTCCTGATTTGAATCCAGCTGTGCTTCTGTGCAGAAACAAGAAAGGGGTCCTATACCATGAAGCACATCTTTATGGGATGCAGCATTGAGCTAGCAAGCTGACCGTAAACTGGCATCTCAGGGTAAAGTCTATAGGTCACTGGGACCCCCTTTTCAATCCTACTTCGGGCTCCCAAAAGAGGGGAGGATTCAGGGCAAGACTGGATCCAAAGTACATGAACAGACGTACAAAGTATGAGGAACCCAGGATGGAGACCCCAAGGTCAATACTACAAGCTTTGCTGATGGGCGATTGGCTCTCGCCAGTGGACCTGAAGAATACCTACCTTCACATGCAGATAGCACAACTATGCTGGTGCTTCCTGCCCTTCTACTACAGTGTAATGTACTAGCATTATGCTGCTTGTCCTGCTGTTTGGCGACAGTCCTTGCACATTCTCCAAAGTGCTAGTTCCCCCTAGTGACCCATCTTCACCAACAGGCCATTCCTACTTACCCTTTCAGATTATTTCCCTGCATCCCAACGTAAGCTGCAGCGTGGATGAGATCTGGCCTTGGCCTTTGCTGCAAGAACAGGACAACCATATCAGCAGAACACCAAGCGAAGATCCCTGATTGGGGACAAAAATGGCCACTTCGATACCGACCGTACCCCTATTATAAGATCGTCGGCCATGTTCCTGAGGAGCGCACGTGGACCAGATACAGGGGGCAAGGCTCACCTGTGCCCCTTAAATAGACTTCTCCATCTCTTCCAAGCGAGTATCCCAAATGGAGGGCGCAAGACAATCCAGGTGCCACCAACCTTGATAAGGTTCTGCAAGGGAGGACATCAGCCTCCCATGCAGCCAAAGTGTCCCCAGGACAGTTCCCTCCAGATAATGATCACAGCGGACCCTCAGCCTAGCAGGATGGGGAGAAAACCAGGGACACTCAGGAAAGAGGGTCAGAACAGGATAAGCTTACCATGTCAGCTTACCAGACCCATGGGCAATACATTTAGTGCAACTGGCATACCTCCCGGAAACTCAGGGGCCGCCATATACTATTACAAACTTTTACAGCAATGGCGTACGTGGACCACCAAGAAGGCTCATGATTGTAAGACCCCCCCCAGCTGGAGGCGCACTGTCAGCTCAGCTGGGCAGAGCCAAGGATCCAATCCTTGGAGCGGATAGGAATACAGAAATGGCCAATACTCTTTAGGAGCAGCATTAGTTGGAAAGAGGACCTCCAGGGCAAGACACCCCTCTCATATGAACCATACCTGGGAAATACCAGATCTGGGGAAACAGCAACTACACCCCATGGTATCATGTAAGGTGGTCATTGGAGTAGGGTAAACCCGCAGTCAACTGTCCCGCATCACAGGTGAACCACCAAACCGCTAGGACAGGAGACTCTGAACTTCTAACAAGAGAATGCGAGAGACACAGGGATGGTCAAGGCCCCATACCCTGCTACCACTCCTTTCCAGCCTCCCTGATCCTTAGCAGCGTGGTACAGAGGATAAGGGAGGAGTGAGCTCGGGTCACCCTAGTCGCTCGATACAAACCCTGGTGGCCATGGTTCTGATCTGGTAGAGTTACAAGTTGAACTGCCCCTGCAACCATCTGTCCATCTCTGACATGCAGGCCTAAGGGCCTCTGACCCACTCAATCCCCCCTTCCCCCATTACTGACAGCAGACAGAGTGACCACTGAGTGGCGAGCCTTAAAGCTGGAAGGCTCTTCTGACATAGTCCTACGAATGCTTCTGGTGCCCCACAAGGGGTTCATGAATAAGATCTATGCGACAGACTGCAAGACCTCCAGTGGCAACAGGTCAAGAGCATGGACCTGAATACACCGGGCACCTCAGAGGTTTTGACTTCTTACATGGCAGGGGACTCCGGCCAGCAACTGGTTTACCAGTTTATTATGCTGGGTGGATGGGGGGGCATATTTGGGTGGGATCTCTCCAGCACATTCTGCCAGACACCACCTAATTGATTCTCCCTCAGAGTGGGAGTGTTTGATTTCCCTTCCTCTCCATACCATCTCCAGTCGGTGTGCCTATACAGAACCCGGGGCCCTCTCCACTCCACTGGCCTCTGGAACTTCTACAAGGGTGAGGGGGTTCTCAGGCTGGAGACAACCTTCACCCCCAGGGTAAACTCTGGGTCCCATAAGTCACAGGAAATAGTCCTGTCCACAGGTTGTCCCAGCCCATCCCTTCAAGGGAAGAGGCTTTGCACACCCTGGACACCCAATGGACCTGTAGATGTATTTTGAAGTACCTACAAGGAGAGCAGATGCTCCAGTCTCTTCATCCCTTACAGAGCCTCGGTCAAGGGACAACCAGCTTCTGTCCCTGTAGGATTCGTAGTGGTATCACAGAAGCCTACAGGGACAGAGGTGTGCCCCTGTGGGGAAAGGGTGATGGCCCATCCTCACTGTTCAGCGACTTCAGGCTTGCAGCAAGAGCATTAGGCGTCAAGATACCCAGAGTGGACGCATGAACCTTCCTGCAGTGTTTCAAGAGACACTATATAATGCATATCTTGGGCCCAGTAGATCCAGCGTGTGGGCAGGGTCCTTCGGACCACAGAGGCAGACTTGTAGCCGAGCTCCAATCTTCCTTCTCCCACCCGGTTGGCACTGCTTTGGTACATCCCAGTATAGGAGTGCTGAGCAGGGAACCACAGGGAGAAAAGAAAATTGGGGCACTTATTGGTGAATTTTCTTTCAAGTAGGCTCCATGCTTGGCACTCCAGCCCACTCAGAGCTGGGGACTCAGCACACCAGGGCTACATTAACCTGGTCCTGGGCAGCCCTTCTTCCTGTCTGTCTTTTTCTTATCTCCTAGAAAACGGCTTCGGAAAAAATCAAACTGGAAGTAGCAGGGAGTGTGCCTCACCTGGTCTGCCCACAGATTTGACTATTTGAGGTCTGCCTTCTGATTGGCTGAAGGTAAACACATTCAGTGTAGGTGTGCCAAGCAGGGAGCCTACTAGAAAGAAAATTCACTGGTAAGTGCCCCAATTTTCTTTTTTGTTCCAGGACAGCTAAAATCGAAAGTTCCATGAAGACAGTGTGCTTCCCCATGAGTGGGGCTGAGGTGTAAGGGAAGGGCAGCATTTGCGGTGGGGTGCGTGGTATTATTCTCTTTCCCATGTTTCATACCACATGCTGATCAGGCTTACGGACTGTGTATCTCTCGCCCTTTAGATGAAAGGCCCTGTTCAACCGTCTGAGCTGAAAGCTCTCTTCCCACAACATTTGGAGTGGCCAAAGATGGACAAGCTCCACCCCCTCAGTTAATAATCTGTGCCACCTCACATATTTGCACACATGCACATCTCAACAGTTATTATCACATGAGACTGGGTCCCACTTTGCTCCAGAGTTACCCGCATGCGTGAAGGGCAGCTGCCAGACATTCACCCCAGTTTGGGCTGGGGCTGCTCTGCAGTGTCATCCACAGAAAGGCAGAGCATGCCATGCAGGGTAACTTGACCTGAATCAGGGTAACTTGCTGCCCTGGGGCTGCCTCCCATATGATGTGGGGGGCCCACGACGCGGTCTGTGTTTTCCACCATAAAGTTGCAGTCACAGCCTAGAGCAGTCGCAGCAGTGACCACAACTCTGTGGTGGAGTGGGGGAGGCACAGGGGCAGACCACAGCCAGGGGAACTGCTGGCCCATCTGCTGGGGTCCTCATGGAGCTCGCACAAGGTGGGTGGGGGACCCACGGAGCAGCTTCGGGGCATGTGGGCTCCCAGCCTCTGTATTAACGCCCAACATTCCAAGTGCATAAAGAGGGACATAAGCTCTCTTGTTTATCATTCCACCTAGTTTCTTCTTCTTCCATGATTTTCCCATCATCCACTCCAGGGCATTTTGTGGGTGGCAATCAGGAAAAAAGTTTAAATACCAATCTCTTTGTCTGTCTCTACTGAAAGAGGGACTTTATCCCCAAAAGAGGAAGAATGGGATTCAGTACTGAAAGAGGGACTGAGTCTGCCACTCCTAAATAGGGACTGTTTGGAGGTACACTGCTACAGTATAGCAACCCATCCAGCAGTATTGGCAGACTTGAAAAGGAGCCCCATCCAGACACATATTATCACAGAAATGGTGGGCATGATGTGATGAAAGCATCAGAGGGAAATACATTGGTAGGGATGCTGAGGGGAGGGCCCCATGTGAAGGACAAGTTGGGAATTGAAATACCCGAAGTGTTGTGTTGCTTTATTATGCAATAGGTAGGAACAACTATCGTTTCCTACATTAACTAGACTGCTGTGCATTGTATACTAAAGTGGCCTTAAAAGCAGGAACGTTCAGGTACCAAGATACCATGGTAAAATAGCAACAATTAATTTAAAGGGCTGATCCAGAGGTTTGATGCCAGGGCTGCAACCCCTGAATTCCCCTGTACTACTGTGATCTTGCATGCAAGAGCCTAGCACCGTAGTCAGGGGTTGGAAGTGACTAGCAGGAGATGGATTGTTCCATTATCACCTGTTAGTATTTCTCTGAAGTAACAGAAGCTGCTGTTGTTGGAGGCAAGATGCTGGATTAGATGGACCTTTGGTTGGACCTGATATGGGACTACTTGTGTTCCCCTTTGCTTGTGCGCAAGCGCATAACTGTAGCCCCTAATGGGAAAAACTCATTGACATGAAATTCAACATTAGTATCCACTTTTTCTGCAATCTCGACTTTCCATGCTTCAGGGTTAACACCTGTATTATGTACTATTAGGTACTAACATTCTTACATTGGGTCAATATTGGTATTAGCACCTGCTGACATGTCTTATTTAGGGGGTAAAGTTGGCAGGTGCTTAGATCCGGTGTGATGTATTGCTGTTTTGAATGTTTGTTTATGTTTGTGGTTATGTGGTTTTTTTTGCTCCGGCCGCAAATAAACTAAACATTAGTATTTCATTGCATGTTCTCTGGATGGGCTGATTCCCCTGCTTGGGCCATGCCCAGTCAATGTTATCCAAGTTCCACAGTTCAGAAATTGCCCCACAAAGTGGAAAGGAACTTGTAGCCGACTTCAGTAGCTCATCATTCCAGTTTCCTAGACCTTTTCTGTTGCTCTGTTCTCCAAGCAACTTAGTCTGCTAGCACACCCATCCAGTTCCCTCACTCCTGACTTCAGGCTCTAGCAGCTCTTGCTCTGCAACCCCTTGTTGCCTGACTCCATGCAACAATACAATGCACACTCCCCATAATCTAGTTAGCTCCCTTTTCTAGAGCAGATAGAGAGAAGATGCAAGTGTAGGCAGGTGCCAGAGGGGCAGAGACTTGGGGAGACCAAACGTCAGGAACTTGACTGCAACAGGTTGTAAAGTTGCAGAATTCAGGAAGCTTTGCTTGAAACCAGAGACCGCATTCTCCTCTTACCTCCTTCTCCTCCTCCGCTGGGTAGCTCTAGTGCTGGCCGATAGGGAGCAGATGACTGATTTCTTCTATGCGCATGCGCTAGGAGCTACCCGGTCCCCCAGTCTGTTCATCTGCCTCGGCCGGTAGGACGCGTTTCGCGGGAGCTCCAAGGCTCCACAGACTAAAAGAAAAGAAGGAAGAAAGAGTTTTATTCTCAGTTTACTGCCTAGCAGGTGAGGGATCACCGTCTCTTAGCCCCATGCGGGGGGGGCCACCTGTTGGGGAACTTGTCTCTTCTCTTCCCCCAGCCCCCCCCCTCCCTCCTCCACCGCCTGCCGGCAGTCCAGCTCCGGGGCGGCGCGGCCGCGCCCGGGAGCTTTGGGGGCCAAAACTTACTCTCGTACCAGGGGCAAGAGAGTTCCGGGCGGTAACTCCGGGGCGGCACGCCGCACCCGCGAACACCGCGGGCAGTTGAAGGGGCAAAACGTGCTTGTGCACTAGCTCCGGGGTGGCGCGCCACGCCCGGGAGCATGTGGGGCCGGAATGGCCTGTTACAAATATGAGCCCTAGGCAGGGAACTCGGGGACAGCGCGGCTGGGCCTCGGAGTCTCCCCTAGCCATTCTCCGTCAACAACGGCAGGCCGGGCGGCGAGGCCTCCTGCCTGCCACAACACGTGCGGGCCCCATGCCGGGCAGAGGCAGCGCTGCTGGGTTCTCCCCAGCACCCGTTTCTGGGCCACATCTCACTGCCTAGTAACAGCACGTGCAGGCCCCCTGCTGGGCAGAGGCAGCGCTGCTTGTCTTCTCCCCAGCTCCAGCTTCTCGTGGCCCCTCCCCCTCCTCCTCTTCTACAGCGGAGCCAGCTTGTCTGAGCTCCCTCCAGGGTTGAGTTAACCCTTACGTGTCTCCGTTATTTTTATACAGGCCATGAGCACGGCTCAGCCCCCCCGCGGGGCCACCCCCCCGCAAGTGGCAGCCCCTGCACAGGAGGAAGACACGCAAGTACGCCTGGCCTCCATAGAAAAATCTATTGGAGAGATCTTGGCCACCCTGGGGAATTTACCTAAGCCACGTAGGAAGCGGCACCCTAAGCCTACTAAGTCCAAGGCAGGGACTTCGGGCAGTAAGAGGCCTAGACGCCCCTCAGGGGACACTCATCGCTCCATTCAGTCCTCAGCTGAAAGTGACCAAGAGGGCCAGCAGCGAGAACTGAACCAGGGCTTTTCTGACCATAGGCAGCCCGAGTCCGTTCATTCCTCAGCTTCCGAGCACACTCACTCTGAGTTAGAGGAGGGCGAGTGGGCTGAACAACCCACAGATTCCAACGATGGAGAGAGGCAATTCCCTGGGCAGTACAGGAATGAGCTTATCTCTCAGGTTATTAAAACTCTGCAGTTGCAGGAGAAAGCCCCTAAGCGGGACTCCTCTGACTCCCAGGAGGAGGACACACGGCAATACATTCCGTCTGTTCATGGCAGAGACCAGGGCCTCCCCTTAGACAAGGCTTTTGAGAGGCTAGTACTGCAGGAGTGGAAGCAGCCTGATAAGAGTTTTAAAATGAATAGGGCTCAGGATTCCCTTTACTCGTTCTCCAGGAGGAAGGCACCCTTGTTCCGTTCACCTAAGGTGGACGCGGGTGCTGCTTCCCTAGCTCGGCACACGGTGTTCCCCACTGAGGGAGATTGCCACCCCCGGGACGCTACGGATAGGGCAGTGGATACTGCTCTTAAGAAGGCTTCCGAAACCACTTCGGCGGCCCTGAAGATAGGAATAGCGTCCTCTTATGTGTCCAGGGCCATGCTCGCTTGGCTCCAGGAGCTCCAAGACCCAGACATTTCCGAGGGTAAGGCTCAACGCCTAAATTCCAGAATTCACATGGCGGCCGCCTTCTTAGCGGACGCGACCACCGATAACTTAACGTGGTCGGCCAGATCTGTAGCCAACAATGTGGCCGCTAGGCGTCGGCTCTGGCTCCGCTCATGGGATGGTGATGTCACCGCTAAGAACTTACTTACTGCCTCGCCGTACAAAGGCTCAAAATTGTTTGGGGTCTGCCTGGAGAAGGTCTTGGAGGAGGCGTCCAGCAAGGATAAGACTAAGACCCTCCAACAACTTTCAAGTAAAAGGGGTTCCTTTAGACAGCAGCCCTTTCGCTTCAGGGGCTTCTCAGCCCCATATAGGAAATTCCAAGCGCCGGCACAGAGGGCGTATACCTCCAACTTTGCCTTCCGGGGCAGGGGTAGAGGCTTCCGCTCGGGCAGGTATGACAGGCGCCGATCAAGAGGCCCCCCTGCCACTCAACCCAGGCAGGACTCCTGACTGCTCCGCCCGGCCGGTCGGAGGCAGACTTCAACTGTTCCACGAGGTATGGTCTCTCTCGGTTTCCGACGCCTGGGTCCTCTCCTGCGTGGGACAGGGCTACGCTATCCAATTCGACTCCCCTCCTCCAAGCAGATTTTTAGTCTCCCCCGCATCAAGAGATCCAGGAAAACATCTCGCAATGACCCAGGAGATCAAGAGGCTGCACCGCTCCAGAGCAATAGAAAGGGTGCCACTGACCCAACGATTCTTGGGATTGTACTCCATTCTTTTCTTGGTGGCAAAGAAGACAGGGACCTGGAGAGCAGTGTTAGATCTGAAGGCCCTGAATCATCACGTGACAAAGAGAAGGTTCAAGATGGAGACCGTGGCCTCCATTTGCCACAGCATCCACAAGCTGGACTGGATGGTGTCCCTGGATCTACAGGACGCTTACCTCCACATCCCGATCAAATCAACATACCGGAAGTGGCTTCGCTTCGCCTACAACCACCAACATTGGCAGTTTCGAGCCCTCCCTTTCGGACTAGCCTCATCCCCCAGGACGTTTACGAAAATCCTGATCCCCCTGGTGGCGAATCTAAGGATGGAGGGCATACACATACATCCTTACCTAGACGATCTCCTGATCCGAGCCCAGTCACCGGAGAAGACCATAGCGGATCTCAACAGGACGATTCTCTATCTGCAGCAACACGGTTTTCTCGTCAACTTGGCGAAAAGCCACCTGACTCCGACACGAACACTTCAACATCTGGGCGTGGTCATCGATACCACCTCCGACCGCGCGTTCGTACCCCCAGACAGGGCACGGAAGATAAGACGGCTGGTGGGAACCCTCAGATCAGCTCGTCGCCTCAGACTCAAGTCGCTCGCTTCCCTCCTGGGCCTGCTGGTTTCCTGCACTGCCCAGGTGACATGGGGCAGGTTCCACCTTCGTCACTTGCAGCGGCTGCTAGCTCCTTTGCAGCGGGAGCTCACGAGCGGGTTGAACCCCTGGGTACTCATACCAGCGCATCTAAAAAACTCGATGTCCTGGTGGTTAGAGCCCGCACACTTCCTGCAAGGGGTTCCCCTCACAGACCCCCCGAGGGACATAGTCACAACAGACGCCAGCTTGACGGGCTGGGGGGCACACACGACGACACGCTCGGTGCAAGGACTATGGTCCCCCCAGGACGCGAAACAACAAATAAACTTCCTGGAGCTGAAGGCCATTCGCCTGGCTCTTCAACACATCTTCCCCACCGGGACCAATTCCCACCTACTCATTTACACGGACAACATGACTGCCAAGGCATATGTCAACCATCAGGGCGGATCCCGGTCGCTCCAACTACATCGGGAAGCGACGCGTCTATTCAAGTGGGCCCAAGCCCATGTACTGTCCCTGAAGGCACTCCACATCAGCGGCCAAGACAACGTCACGGCGGACTGGCTCAGCCGCCAGGTATTGCAGCCTCACGAGTGGATGCTCAACAAGACAGTGTTCCACAGCATTGTGAGCTGGTTCGGACTCCCTCTCATCGACCTGTTTGCAGCAAGGAACAACGCCCAGCTGCCCCGCTTCATGACACGGGACCCATGCCAACAGGCGGAGGCCATCGACGCCCTGAATCAACCGTGGCCGCGGGGTCTACTATATGCCTTCCCCCCGTTTCCGCTGCTCCTCCGAACTATTGCAAAAGCACGCAGGGAAAGAGCACTCCTAATCCTCATCGCTCCCTGGTGGCCCCGGAGGCCCTGGTTCTCGGAACTCATTCAACTGAGTCAAGGCCAGTACAGGACACTTCCTCTCCGGTCAGACCTTCTTCGTCAGGGTCCCATTTCCTGCCCAGACGTCCAGACTCTACAGTTGACAGCCTGGCGATTGAGCGCGCTGCCCTGAGGCGAAGGGGTTATTCCGAACCAGTCCTTGATACCCTTCAAAGTTCTCGAAAACCAGCCACTAGACGCTCATACCAAAGTACTTGGAAAACCTTTGCTACTTGGGCTAAGAGAAAAGGCTTGGACCCCAGGCGGGCAGGAGTTCCTCACGTATTAGAGTTCTTACAGCAGGGCCTGGATAAGGGACTCAGGGCAAATACCTTAGCTAGGCAGGCGGCTGCTCTCGATGCCGTTTTAAGAGCTTCAACTGGTAGACCTATCTCCTCACACGCACATGTGCGCAGATTCATCCGAGCAGCTAGGCTGCTGTCCCCTCCGGTTGTGCACCGGGTGCCTTCCTGGAATCTAAATTTGGTCCTGGAGGCTCTGACGCGACCTCCCTTTGAGCCCCTAAAGCATATTTCCTTGTATCTTCTTACACTCAAAACAGTCTTCTTAGTTGCGGTCACGTCAGCTCGGAGAGTCTCGGAGCTGAGTGCACTGTCAATGGAGGACAATTTTTGTATTTTTCGACCTGATTCGGTCGTCCTTAGATTGGACCCGGCCTTCATCCCGAAGGTAAATTCGTACTTCCACAGGGCCCAGGAATTGGTACTTCCCTCTTTTTGCCCCAATCCTGTTCACCACAAAGAGAAAGTCTGGCACAAACTGGATGTCAGACGAGCGCTCAAAATTTATTTGTCCAGGACTCGGCCCTTTCGCAAATCCACAGCCCTCTTTGTGAACACTCGACCAGCTGTCCAGGGTCTCAAGGCCTCAAAAACCTTGTTATCTAAATGGGTGAAACAAGCCATTATTGAGGCCTACCGGGCTGGCGGGAGGATTCCCCCCTTGCAGATCTGGGCCCACTCGGTTCGCAGTGCGGCCACCTCGTACGCCTTTAAGGCACAAGCCTCCTACGAGGAGATTTGTAGGGCCGCAACATGGGCGTCCCCACATACCTTCATACGCCATTACAAGATCAATATTTTTCAATCAGCTGAGGCTGCCTTTGGCAGACGGGTACTGCAGTCAGTACTGGAGGCTCCCAGTGCTGGCGGCTCCCACCCGTAGCGGAGGGATTTGGCTCTGGTACATCCCAGCGGAGGAGGAGAAGGAGGTAAGAGGAGAAAGGAGAATTGGTTACCTACCTTCGTGAATTCCTTTCTCTCTTACTCTCCTGATCCTCCTCCGACCCTCCCTGCCGCACAGCACTCAGCATCTCACTTATATAACTGTTTTTTCACTTGACCATGTTCGGTCCCAGTTTAGCTGATTCTTGATATTATGCGCTTAACGTATTACAGTTTTTTCCTGAAGTTATGTTTTTCCAGGTGATGATAATTACAGGGGCACTCGGCTATCTTATCGACTGAGGGACCGGGTAGCTCCTAGCGCATGCGCATAGAAGAAATCAGTCATCTGCCTCCTATCGGCCAGCACTAGAGCTACCCAGCGGAGGAGGATCAGGAGAGTAAGAGAGAAAGGAATTCACGAAGGTAGGTAACCAATTCTCCTTTCTCACTAGGCAAAATGTGCAGCATTTGCCTCTGGGAAAAACTCAGGGAGGTAAATGCTGCACATGTTTTGTCTGGTGGGAAGGCAAAGCTACACGGCTTTGCCATCGATCATGTGGAGGTTTCAGAACACAGTTTTCCAGCTCTGTAACCTCCGCATGATCCGGAGGGAAAGCCATATGTCTTTGCTTTCCCACCAGACAAAACATGCACAGCATTTGCCTCCCGGAGTTTTTCCCACAGGCAAATGCTGCGTGTTTTGCCCAGTGAGAATGTGGTCAAAGGTGCAGACTGTCCCTTCCTGCAGTTGTTTCAGTGGCTCTTCAGATTCATTACATTGGTTTGGTTGGTTCACATTTGTGAGTCTTCCTGAAATTCTAAGGGCTGGAAAAATAATTTGAGAAGTTAAGGTATTTATAAACAAGACGATAGCCCACACCAGGAGGGTGTTCAGCCCGTGTTCGCTGCCATTTATTAGGTGGCTACGAGATGCGTGTTCCCGTGTGCTGCAGAGCCTCCACTCACAGCGGAGTCCTGGGGCATCACGTTCACGCATGTGTCCAGCCCCGTCTATTATTGTGCATGCAGCCTCTCTGGGGGGCAAAACATCTAGAGCGGTCCCAGCAGTTGGAGCAGTGAGTGCTCTTGCCGCTCTCTCTGGGGCTTCTACTGTTTAATTTCACTTTGGAACACTCATAAATGGTGCTCAAAGACACAGGGGGAAAAAAGTGAACAGAAAGCAGGAGCTTCCTGGACCCAGAATTCCTCACAGCTGTGACTCATGAAGGAGGGGTGGTAGTGAGTGGAGCGTGGCACCTGCCCATGTATTGGCGTGCAAAAACCCCTTATTTGGGGACTGCCTGGACCGGACATGGGAATCCTGCGTGCTATTGTCCAATTAGTTTTACTCTGAGAGGCTGAGATTCTGATGCACAGTCCTACAGCAGAGGGTGAATTTTGTAGCCATGGAACTGCTGAATACCCTACACATTGCAATCTTACTTCTTAAATTTGTAGTCCCTACAGGTAGGGCTGTTTTTCAGTTTAGCTGACTGGTTTTCATTTGTAGGAAGGATGGCTAGCAGGGAACTAGCAGCAGGTGATTTCTGGTGCTTTTTCAAAGGTGTTTGAATTAAAAATTACTGCTCAAGTAAAATATAATTTAGAAATGGTTTTGTTTGCTCTTCAGTTTCTCCACTTATACTTGAACTCATTCTATTTGACACATAACCTCTTAGTAGATATAGAAACTTTATCTGTCAGACTTTTCTTTTTCTTCATATTATCTTTTCTTTCATACTTGTAACATAAATATGCATAATAGGTGTTGGTTTGGTTTATTTTATTTTCTCCTTATGGAATCATGGGTAGTTTCATTGCAACTCATCTATTTCTGTTTGTTTCGTATAGGGCTGATAGTGCAGGATCATTCAGACCCCCTGTTCAGTTCATATGCCTATAAATCCCACTACCTACTGAATGAATCAAATCGTGCTGAGTTGATGAAATTACCTATGATTCCTCCTTCTTCGTCAGCTTCCAAAAAGAAATGTGAGAAAGGTAACCAAAATAGTTTCTTTCTCTTTAATTCACTTTCGCTTTTCCTATTTTTCCTTTCTCTTTTTTTGTTTTGTTTTTTTAATCAAAAAGTTTGCTTGTCAAGCACCACCTGTTGCTTTTGGTAAATTTCACTCAGTGATTATTGTGGGTGTGTATTCATGTTGCTGGCAATATATTATAAAAGGGCTTAAAATAATTACTCACTAAATTTCCCTTTCTCCACCTAAGACATCTACCACTGGGTTATTCCATAGGATTACAACCTATGTGGTCTCTTCTCTCCTTAGCTACATGCATGCATCTCCTAATAGCATAAAGGGAGGTGAATATGGTATTGTTGCAGTTCACTGGCAACTCCCAGCTTAAGCGACTTTTAAAAATTTCTTGATAGCCTTTATCTGAGAAACGTTCTAGCTTGAATATCCTCTTGTGTAGCCTGCTCAGAGTCTGCAGCACTAAGAATAAAGGATTTGTCAGTTTGAATGTTTATTGCTGTGTTGGCACGTCAGAGGAAACCAAAGACATAGAAAGACAGAGGGCTTTTTGTTTGCGAACATTTTTATCACAAGCCAGGGGCTTTGCTTTCTCCCTCTGTCTCCTGTCGGTGATCCGTTGGGTAGCTCTGCAGATGACAGTCAGGAGGCAGAAGAAGAAATAAACTTCTGCGCATGCGTGGAGATGCCCCGTCCATTTGCTTCAGTCTATTCTTCGGCCGTCGGAGGCATTTTCAATCTTCTCCAGTCTATTTAAAAAAAGAAGAAGGCTACAGTAAGAGCGGGGCATTGGGCCGGCGAGTTCCTTTCCCTCTCGGCTGACAGGGAGGCTCGCATTAAGCCCGCCAGGTTGCTGCGCAAGGTGCCCGGGGAGCGGAGAGATCTTTCGGAGTGGCAGCTGCCCTCGCGCGGCTCCAAGAACACCGCCGTTGTTTAGGCCTCGTAAGTCTCCCCCCGTTAAAGGCCCAGACACCACTCGGCGGGGGTCGGGCCAGGCCGGTGTCGCGAGTGCCTGCCGCAATGGAGGACACAGCACTTGAGGCACTAGCTCGTGCAGCACTGCCCGGAGAGGGGCTCCTCTCTGAGCAATTTACATCCAGAATGGACAGGCTATTAGTGGCACTGGAGCGACTTACAGAGGTACAGGTTAGGGGGTCCCCTACTTAAGCCCTCTCCCGGCCCCCCTCCACAAGAACTAGGGACAAAAAAGTCCTCCCTTCCAGATCTCCCTCCTCAGGGCTCAAAGGCGGGAAAAAACGCCTCAGGACCCACTCGGGGAGGAATGTCCCCTCCTCCCTCTGAAGGGAGAGCAGGGAAACGAGCCACCAAGGGGAAGGGAAAGGTACCTAAGCGCCCTCTAGGGGGAGCAGTGTCAAGGCTCCTCTATTCCCTTCAACACTCAGAGGGGGAGAGTGACAGGGAACCAAGTTCAAAGAGACCAAGATCCCAGACCCAGCCTGCATTATTGTCTGAGTCTGACTAGGATTCTGAGTTGGAATGGGAGGATGTGGAGGAGACTCTCGCACAGGGTACTCCACAGGACTCAGATAGGGACAGACAGTTCCCTTTACAGTTAAAGGAGGATTTTATTACCCAGGTGGTGAAAACTCTCCAGTTAGTAGAAAAGTCCCCTAAAGATGCATCCTCCAATTCTCAAGAGGAGGAGGAGGAACGCGATTATATCCCATAGGTGCATGGGAAAGATGGGGGTTTTCCATTAGGCAAGGCCTTTGAAAGGATGGTGTTACACGAATGGAAGTTCCCAGAGAAGAGTCAGAGGATGAATAAGGCCCAATCCTCTCTGTATTCTCTGTCTAGAAGGAAAGAACCCCTTCTAAAAAAAAACAAGGTGGTTGCAGCAGCTGTGTCCTTGGCCAAACAGACTGTATTTCCTACAGAGGGGGATTGCTACCCCAAGGATCCCACAGACAGATCTGTGGAGAACTCCCTTCGCAGGGGCCTAGACTACTCCGCTACTACCTTGAGGGTTAGTGTGGTGTCATTCTGTGTGGCCAGGGCTCTCCTAGCGTGGATGCAGGAGGCCCAGGACCCGAACATTTAGGGCACAAGTCCTCTCTACACACATTAACTTAGCCACAGCTTTCCTGACTGACTCCACAATGGACTCGATGACTTGGGCCGCCAGATCAGTGGCTAGCTCAGTAGCGGCCAGACGTAAACTGTGGCTCAGGTCTTGGGAGGGTGACACCACGGCAAAAATCCTGCTTGCAGCTGCTCCCTATAAAGGTCTTAAGCTGTTTGGGGTTTGTTTAGATAAGGTGTTGGCAGATGCCAACGATAAGAAAAAGCAAAGGAACCTGCAGCAAATGGGTTCCAAAAAGAGTTTTTTTCGTGGCCCCAATTTCAGGCCCAGAAGGGCATATAGCTCTGGATTTGGAACCTTTCGAAGGCCCCAGGGCCAGTTTAGATGGGATCAACCCTGCCGCTTTGCGCCCCCGTAGAGGTGACAGGGGCCAGGGATTCAGACACGACAGACAGAGAACAAAAGGATTTACACAAGGCCCCCGAAAACAAGAAGCATGACTTCCCAGGGGCATTGGAGTTAGGAGGGAGGCTGCAGGTTTTCTCAAGCGTTTGGGCTCAGTCAGTCTCAGATGCTTGGGTCTTAGAGTCTATCACCAGAGGTTACCAGATAGAGTTCAGGGCAGACCCAAGAAACGGGTTCATGTTATCCCCAAAATCAGGTTGCGCAGGGAAGCATCTGGCCATGGTACAGGAGATTCAGAGGCTCTCCTTGATCAGGGCAATAGAACCAGTTCCCCTAGACCAACGGGATGGGGGGCTGTACTCCCTCCTGTTCCTGGTAGCAAAGAAGTCAGGCTCCTGGCGCGCAGTATTGGACTTGAAGCGATTAAACAGGATAGTGAGGACCCACAAGTTCAAGATGGAGACAGTGTCGTCGATCTGCCAGTGTGTCAGGAAGGGAGATTGACTAGCATCCTTGGACCTCAAGGATGCGTATCTCCACATTCCCATTTGGAAGCCTCATCGCCAGTGGCTTCGTGTTTGCTACCAGGGGGCCCATTTTCAGTTCAGGGCCCTGCCTTTTGGTCTCTCCTTGGCACCGAGGACATTCACCAAGGTGTTGATCCCGTTAATAGCCAACCTCCGCAAGGAAGGAATCCATGTGTATCCGTACCTCGACGATCTCCTGGTGCGGGCTCAGAATCAACGCAAGATGCAGGTGGATCTCATCCGGATCGCCCAGTATCTGGGGGACCACGGATTCTTGAGAAATCAGGACAAGAGTCAACTGGAACCGTCACACACGATAGAACATCTCAGAGTGTGGCTGGATACAACCTTAGGAGCCGCATACATACCATGCGGCAGACAAGAGAAAATCAGGGCAAGAGTCCGGCTTCTCAGACACCAGAAGAAGGTGAGATTGAAGGACCTGGCCCAGCTGCTGGGGTTACTGGTGTCGTGCACCAAGCAGTTACAATGGGCTCGTTTCCATCTTCGGCCCTTGCAGCAGCTGCTGCGTCCTTTTCAACGAGATCTCACCAGAGGACTCAATCCCTGGGTCAGGATTCCAGTAGGATTCCCACGCTCAATGTCCTGGTGATTAGACCCAGCAGTCTTCAAAACAGGAGTGCCCCTAGGGGAGTCAAACCAGTTGGTCATCACAACGGACGCAAGCCTCACTGGATGGGGAGCCCACTTGGGAACCAAATCGGTTCAGGAAGTGTGGTCGGGCCTAGACAAGAAACAGAACATCAACATCCTGGAACTCAGGGCGATTCGTTTAGCTCTCCAGCACCTGACTCAGGAGGTCAACAATGCCCACGTCTTAGTCTACACGGACAATGTCACCGCAAAAGCGTATGTGAACCACCAGGGAGGCTCCAGATCCATGCACCTACAACGGGAGTCAGTGAGATTATTCACATGGGCACAGAAGAACATAAAATCTCTGAAGGCTCTCCACATAAAGGGCTCGCAGAATGTTCATGCAGATTGGTTAAGTCACCAACTTCTGGATCCACACAAATGGCAACTACATCCGGAAGTGTTCCAGACCCCAGTAGCAAGGTTTGGCTGTCCAATAATGGGCCTATTCGCTTCAAAGGACAACAGACAGGTGAAGCGTTTCATGTCAAAGACAAGGGACGACTTGGCGGAGGCAATAGATGCTCTCAACCAGAGATGGCCAAGGGAACTTCTGTACGCCTTTCCGCCAGCCCCTCTGCTAACCAGGACGGTAGCCAAGATTGTCAGAGAGAGGGCACAGGTAATACTGATTGCACCATGGTGGCTGAGACGACCTTGGTTTTCAGACCTCGTCGAACTGAGCCGGGGAGACTCGATGGTTCTACCTTCACGCCCAGACTTACTCCTTCAGGGACCAGAAGTCTGCGACAACCTAACTGTTCAAAGACTGACAGCGTGGCCCTTGAATCTGCAGTACTGAGAAAAGCAGGTTATTCGGAGTCAGTCCTAACTACCCTCCAGCAGGCCAGGAGACCGGCTACCAGGAAGGCCTATGGAGTGACCTGGAAGGTTTTTGCCCTCTGGGCAGGGGACAGAGGGATAGATCCATGCCAGGCAGGGGTACAGGTTATCCTCCAGTCTCTCCAAGACAGGCTGGAAAAGGGCTTGAGACCAAATACTCTGGCTCGCCAGGCTGCGCTATTGCCTCTGTTTTGCAGTCTGTCTCAACTAAGAGAGTATTCCCACATAGACATATAAGACAGTTCTTGAGGGCGACTAGGAATATCAGTCCCCCTGTAGTGCACAGGTGTCCTCCTTGGAGTCTTACCTTGGTACTAGATGCCTTAACTAGGGCTCCTTTCGAGCCTCTCAAACATGTGTCCCTTTACCTCCTTTCCCTGAAAGTTGTGTTTTTGGTAGCGGTTACTTCCACTCAGAGGGTTTCCGAACTGGGGGCTGTCTCCATGGAGGACAGCTTTTGCTCGTTCCAGAAGCAGTCGGTTACCCTCCGGGTAAACGAGGCATTTGTATCAAAGGTGAACTCCCATTTCCATAGATCCCAGGACATCCTGCCATCTTTTTGTCCTAATCCATCTCACCCAACAGAAAAAGTGTGGCATACCCTGGACGTCAGGAGAGCCCTAAAAATTTATTTAAGCAGGATGTCGAGGTTTAGATCCACTTTGGCTCTGTTTGTAAATATTAGGCCCAGATACGAAGGAAAAAATGCCTCTAAAGCCTTAATTTCCAAGTGGGTAAGGCAGTGCATAATAGAGGCCTACAAGGCCAAACACAAGGTTCCGCCTTTGCAAATCTGGGCGCATTCGGTCCACAGTGCGGCTACCTCTTATGCCTTTAAATCCAGGGCTTCGTATGACGAAATATGCATGGCAGCCACCTGGTCTTCCCTGCATACTTTCGTGAAACACTATAAACTCGACCTTTTTCGTTCCGCTCAGGCGGCGTTTTGCAGGAGGGTGTTGCAGGCAGTTCTGGAGTCTCCCAGGGCTGTTTGCTCCCACCCGTAAAATTTTGGCCTTGGGTACATCCCAACGGATCACCGACAGGAGACAGAGGGAGAAACAAAAATTGGTCACCTACCGTGGTGAATTTGTTTCTTCTCTGTCGTACTGTCGGTGATCTGGCCCTCCCTGTCAAACAGCACTGGTCCAGATAGGGAAGGTGTAGGTACCATAGGATTGGTTCATGGTTCAGTAGTTATTAACAGTTGGGGAAGTTAGAGAGAAGAAGTTTTCAGTGTTTTAGAGATTCCAGGTGGGCTGTGGGAGGCTCACTAATGGATATCTTAAGTAGTTCTAGCAGCATGGAGTCGGCTCTCGGCTTGGTTACGGACTGAAGCAAAATGGACGGGGCAGCTCCACGCATGCGCAGAAGTTTATTTCTTCTTCTGCCTCCTGACGGTCATCCGCAGAGCTACTCAACGGATCACCGACAGTACGACAGAGAAGAAACAAATTCACCAAGGTAGGTAACCAATTTTTGTTTCCACTTCATAAGTGCAGGGCAACTGATACTCCTTCCATTCCTCATTACTGACCACTTCCTGGAGCCATGCTTCTTTGGGAGTAATAGAAGATGCTACACCTCAAGGAAATGGGGGCTGCCCTGTGAGTAGCAGGCATTTATGGTACGGTTAAGACAGACAAACTTTCAGAAATGAAATTGGTCATCTTATGCCACATTGGCAATGCTATTGCTGCTTGAGAAAGAGACCTGTCTGTATCTGTGCAATTTGGAGGACATGCTCTGTCCCCATGTAAACTTGGTTTCCCCAAAGATGTGCCCCACTAATCTTCTAAAACTAGATTATTTCAAATGTTGCTCCTCTAGATGGCTGTTGGTATACAGTATGACCTATGACAACCAAAATTATTTTGAGCCCTCTGTTGCTTAGCTTGAGCAATATCCTACTAATGCATCATAAAGGCACAGTTTTCTTGCTTAGCACTGAAAGTTTTGTGTTTGATTTTTGTTTGGTTTTCACATCTTTTGGTGTTTTACCATGGTGGCTATTGTTTCAGTGATTATGCTGGGTCTGTATTTCCTCTGAAATAACATTTACAATAACTCTTCAAAAATTGATCATGGGGTTGGGGAAGCAAAGGAAAATCCAGACACTTGGATTTCATTATGACTTTTAGCAGAGGAAATATAGGAAGTGATTCTGTTATTGATTGTTTAAGGAATGATTTCTGCAATATATTACAATCAATGCAATGACAGTTCTAAAGTCTATAGGTGGACAAGATTTTCTGATGGAACATTTGAAAGTAGGCATCCAAACCATTTTGCTATTGTGATTTTAAAATTGCCGATTTCAGTCTCTCCCAGTCTTTTTTCCTCTGGGACTCATCCCCCCTTTAAATTTGTATATGGCTTGTAGCAAATGTGTTTATTATATAAGGTTCATTGTGTATTGAGGATGGCTTAGATGTGTTGTGACTGCCCACAATAAACACATCTGCTAGAAAATCAACCAAAAACAGCTTGATTTGTCTAAATACTTAGGAGAAAAATATTTACCACACTGATCAGATTTCTTTTGTGCATAAAGGCACATTGTGGGGGAAACTTTCATTCTGCATTATCATACTGCTTATGGCGCTCATAATGGTAAACCTTCATTTTGAAGAATAAGCAAAGATTTGCAATTAGAATTTTGACTTTATTTTCCTTGTACAACTTTTTACAAGCAGAAAAACACTGATCAACCTATAGGCTGTTTTTTATGCACACTAACTGCTGAGGGATTCAGTCATGACAATGTTGGTTTAAAAGGATTTGTGTAATTTTTAAGAAAAATGTTGGCTGCAGTTGGTATCTGGGGAAATTTTTTTTAAAAAGCTACCAGTTTTCGAACCCTAAATTTTACTTTCAGGAAGAGCTGATCTTAATGTCAGATTGCCATTGTAACCTTAATTTCTGAAATCCACTTGTACAATTGATTAACCTTTTAATATATGAAAACATTGACTACTACTTTTATTAAGAGGCATACAAATAAAATGTCTTTTTTAAATCCAGCATTGTAGCTTTGACTTAATCCCTTCCTTTTGCCCTTTGTATGGTGTGAGGTAAATCTAAGTTTAATGCGTTTAATTAAAAAAAATATCAAACTCCTATTGATCTCCCCACCCCAGACCCCTATATTTATGAACTGAGTAAGTTTGTTTGTTTAAAGGTGGGAAACTGTTGTGCTGTGAGTCCTGTCCAGCTTCCTTCCACCCTGAATGTCTTAACATAGAGATGCCAGAGGGCTGCTGGAACTGCAATGACTGTAAAGCTGGCAAGAAGCTGCGGTACAAGCAGATTGTTTGGGTCAAACTTGGGAATTACAGGCAAGTTCAACATGCACAGCTGAAAGCTACACTAGAGTCTGCTATCTGTAGTAAGTTTTTGTCAGTCCTTGTAGGTATATCCTTTGGAGGGTTGTGTGTGTGTGTGTGCATATATATCTCTATATTCTCATATATACATATATATATATACACACACCTAATATTGTGTGTATATGAGAGTCCAAAGCAGTGTTATTGATGAAGGCTAAGCATACAGTGTGTATCAAACTCCCTAGCTTGTGTTTACTTTTAAAGATTATTCATAAGAGACCTCCTCTAACAACAATTTGCTTGCATGCATGCACCTGATACTCTTGCATGCCCCTTCAACGTGTGTTTGTTTGTTTGTTTGTTTGTTTGTTTGTTTGTTTGTTTTTTAAAATAATGTCATAACTAAAACACTGCAGTATTTAATGGATACAGATGATAGTAATGGCATGCAGTCTTCTGTGTCTCCAGTGCAGGAAGGCTTGGGGGTGGTAGTACTAGAAGATATCTTTCCAGAAGTAGCTGCATTTGTAAATCTACTTCCCTGTCCCCATCAGACCTTTGAGGAGCTCGGGGTAGTTCACAACCTTAAAATAAAATAGGAAAACACAGACAACATAGTGTAAAAACAGACGTGACAATGGACCTCTGTGGCCCTCTTTGTCATGCTTTGGCCTGGACTTGACCTGCATGTATGTGTAGGTGCCGCCAGATGTTGGCTCATGATTGCCCTGGGCCGTGTCAGCGGCTAGCCCGGACTCTGACCATGGGAAACCTCGCCATTTGCAGCCCAGCTAAGGCCTTCCCAACTGGGCCATGGCAGGCTGTCTGTTCCTGGGCCAGCAGTCACGGCCCAGGTTGGGTCCACCATGGCCTGCCACCATGACTGGCCTCATTAGCTGCCATTGCTGCCCATCATGGTAGGTGACAGGACACTGGGCACAGTGTGGAGGCAGGACTGGCTGCACGTTCTGCATGCTCCCCACCTGCCATGGCCATGAGTGTTTGGCATGCCGGCCCAGACCGAGTCCGCCATGGCTTCCCAACCTGGGTCAGGTCAGCACTAACACCGGCCACACATCTGCTTTTACCAATAAAGAAGCTGGGTCCTAAAAAGTGGTATAATTAAATGTTTTCATATGGTGCTATTTTACTATACATGTATCTGGAGTGGAAAACTGAACAAAGGCGGGGTCTCTGCCTCCAAAAATGCATGAATAAGTGCAGTGCAAAATGGGATCAAGAGGAGAGTGCTTTCCTGGTCAGACTGGTGCTTGGAACAAGAAATACCTTTGCCCAGGCTATCTAAACATATTCAGCAATATAGGCCTAAAGACTAGAAAGGTATCCAGGACGTTGGCTATTCAGCTATGATGATGTGATTAAAGATTTTGTTTCGGTGAGCAAAGGAAATAAGAAACAATGCAAGCAAAGTATTTTGACTTGTTTTGTTTTTGCAATGTTAATAATCTCTTCCAGATTGGATTGCTATGCTCAGATCTAGTTCCACCTTTTGATTTTTACTTTTTCCTTGTATTTGAAATTGTCACTTGTTCCTGCATATGGTATTACTTATTTGTTGCTGGGAGGCTTATTGGCTATAACAAAAGGCAACTATGCTATCATTCAGTTTCAGATGTTTCATATTCAGATTATTCTGAGTGTGCTGAAGTGTCTGTCATCATACATTTAAAAAAATATATATTTATTCTAATGCCTAATTTTAAAATAAATTTTTAAAAATCCAAATTACTCTTTGCCACAGATCCGGTCTCCTACTCTCAATTCACTCACCTGGACTGTGACACAAGGCTGGCCAGGCTTTTTTTTTGTTCTCATACAATTAACACAATGCTGCTGTTTGAGTTTCCAGCACTGCAATGAGATGAACCATTTAAAAATGGTTTTCGCTTAATATTCATTGCCATTGAAATGCTGTTCTCCTACCATGATTTGTAGGTTTATATACATGCATAGATTCTATATAGTATTAGTGGTCATATGCTACTTGAATGTCACTTTCAATCTTGAAATTTTAAAACAAAATTCTTGGTCTGCAACAGTTAAAATTACATTTTTAAAATAGTCATTTAGTTAGTGAGATTTTAATAACAATCGTGTAATGTTTACTTTGACAGTTCTGGTAAAGAGCTGAGTACAATCCTCATTCATGTCACACTAAACTTAAGTGAGTGCCATATCCTTAATTCACAGTGAGAAACACTGTTCTGCAGCATAACTATGGATGTTGGCAGTTGCCTGTAACATGACAGTATGGAACATGCCTCTATACCTGGAACATACTTTAGTGCTGACTAGGCAGAGGGGCTGTGCTGGGTTCTGGGTGGAGTGAGTGGTGGTACTGCATGTGTAAGTGATAGTGAGTGCTGGGCAATGATACTTCCCACTGCAAGCATTTAGTATCCACTTACACCTAGCACAACACTTTGGCATGCATCTTATGTGTGCATAATACCCTTGTGCACCTGGACAAATGAGGATTGTGCCCTCTCTCTTCAAATGGTTAGTTCCAACATTATTCATATAGTGCTCAAGTCTGTCCACTTGTTTATGCAAACAAAGTTATGCCTTGCATCATGCTCTTACTAAAAAGTCTGGCCTTGTGGTCTGAATTTCTAAGAAGAATTTTTAACAGAAGTTCCAATAAGAGTCAAAGGGGATTTTGCTTGTGTTAGAATAAGACAGGGACCACACTAGTCCTATTCCTTAGGAGGAAAACTCTTTCTACCATTACAGCTGAGATCCCAATGCAGAAACCAAACAATTTACCGTTGTTCCAGTAAGCTTGAGTCTTTATTATCTTTTCATGATTTGCAGGTGGTGGCCAGCTGAGATCTGCAATCCCAGGTCTGTTCCTCTCAACATACAGGGCCTCAAACATGATATCGGGGACTTCCCAGTATTTTTCTTTGGTTCACATGACTACTATTGGGTACACCAGGGCAGAGTTTTCCCTTATGTTGAAGGAGATAAAAGCTTTGCTGAGGGGCAAACTAGTATTAACAAGACCTTCAAGAAAGGTAAAATTAAACACAATTTGTAGTGGTTTATGACAAAAGTTCCACATGTTTGTGTCTCCATCACCACTTAAACCTGCATGGGAATGATGTGCCTAGTGTTTTGTCCGCAGCTCAGTTCCCTTGACTACAGATTAAAACTCTCTTAACATCTGTTCACACAATACTCTGCTGTTTGTGGGCAATCCCAGTTTTGTAGTTATTTCCCAGTTCAGTTTTGAAGTAACACAGTGGAATGCTAAAAGTACTTGATTTAAAATTAATCAATGGCATAATGTAATAATTGCTATCTTGTTAAACATTTTGTTCTAGATTTTTAAATCCTAGCTTTTTGTAAAATGTCCCTGAGTAGCATCAACCAACACTAACTCCTTCCCAATTTTGGACTCCCTTGCACAGCACTTGAAGAAGCTGGAAAGCGCTTCCAGGAGCTGAAAGCACAAAGAGAAAGCAAGGAAGCACTAGAGATCGAAAGGAATTCAAGAAAACCCCCACCCTACAAACATATTAAAGTGAGTCCTTTCTTTATTCCCTTTTGTGTGACTAAGCTATCCATTTAGCAAATGGCACCATCCATAGCATAAAGAAAAATATAGCTACACATTTTGTTTTTCTTCATAATTCTAATTTGCCTCATTCTCTGTCCCAGCGCAGAATGGGCAGCCTGGATGACTGGAATTATCCCTCCTCACTCACTGTAGACAGGATTCAGTGATTGACAGCCTCAGCTAGTAGGAGGGGCCATCTTCCCATAGCTCCCCAGTCTGGTCCTGTCTTGCTAGCAGGAAGCAAGATCCAGGCCAATAGGGATTTTTCTTCTTCTCTTCTCTTTTCCTTTTTCCTGTGCAGTCTGCTCCTCCGCCCCATTCTCCCTTTGAGAGCAAGGAGCCGTTGGTTGGGACACGGGGCCCAGGAGGGCGGGTGGGACACTTCCCCCTACTCCCCTCTCCCTCTCCAGGCCTAGCCACTCTGGGTAGACCCCCTTACCAGGGAAGGGAGATTGCCTCCTGAGAGCCGCTCCTCCCACTCCACACAGTTGCGAGGGAGGAAGTTTGAGTTTGTGGCAGCCACTCCAAGTGTTTGGGAGCTGCGTTTGGCGCCAGAAGCTTTCGCACCTTTTTTAGCCTCCGCACATGAGCCTGCAAGCAGCAAGAGGTGCCAGGTGCTTTTGCACCTTTTATGCAAGCTGCACCTTGAGCCTTTGCAAACAGCTATAGCTGCTTGGCACCAGGTGCTTCCTTTACCTCGGTGCCTTGGGCAGCAGAGGAGCCATGGAGGCTTCCTGCAGGAAGGCCAACAAATGAGATGCCACAGAGGCCCAGAGCCGGAGAGCACAATGTGGAGACCCAGCCCACACCGAGACCACAGGAGATGGTAAGTCTGGCGGACTCAAGGGCCCTAGACCCCAGGGATGGGGGGGATAGGCCTGTCTCAAGAGGAAGTACCCAAGGCAGTTCTTCTCTGGTTGGTGAGGCAGGTGATCACCCGCCCGGACCTGCTAGTGCTATTAGGGGGTGAGGACCCATCCAGTCACTAACACACACACACACACACCGGGTTTCCCACCCAGAGACCCCGGTCAGGAGGACCCCCAGCGGCAAGGCCTGGAGGATGTAGTCACTCCAGCAGAGGGAAGAAGCACAGCCCCTCGCCAGGAAAGCTTCCTCACTCTCCTTTTCCTCCTGCTCCTCATCTTCAGCTAGCAGTCCCTCCTCACCCTGCTGCTGAGGCGACTGCGTGACCTGGGGGGTTTGGACGGGACTGTTCTTGAATGGTTCCGCTCGTTCCTCTCGGGGAGGAGCCAACGGGTAGTGCTGGGGGAGGAAACATCGTGCCCCCGCGCTTTACCGTGTGGCGTTCCGCANGATCTTGTCTCCGCTGTTGTTTAATATCTATATGCAGCCCTTGGGGGAGGTTGTGAGAGGGTTCGGGGTGCGGTGTCACCAGTATGCTGATGATACTCAGCTGTACCTCTCTTTTTCGACTGACCCAGACCCTGCTATCTCGTTGCTATCCCAATGTTTGGAGGCCGTCGCGGAGTGGATGTGGCTGAGCAGACTGAAACTCAACCCCGATAAGACGTAGGTGATGTTGGTGGGGAGAGCAAAGGGGGGGTGGCCCCCCTGGTTGGGAGGGTTCGCCCTCCGATAGCTCAGCAGGTTCAGAGTCTGGGGGTCATACTGGATGCGGATCTCCACCTGGAGCAGCAGGTGGAGGCAGTCGCTAAGGCTGCCTTCCACCAGCTGTATCTGGCGCGTAGGCTGCGTCCGTATGTCTCCGACCCAGACCTGGCCTCCCTCATCCATGCCTTTGTCACCTCGAGGCTCGACTACTGTAACGCGCTCTACGTGGGGCTTCCCTTGTTCTTGGTTCGGAGGCTGCAGCTAGTGCAGAATGCGGCGGCTCGTCTCCTTACAGGGACGGGCCGTTGGGAGCATATTACACCTGTGCTCCGAGCTCTGCACTGGCTGCCGATAGCGTGCCGAGCCAAGTTCAAGGTTTTGGTGATGATCTATAAAGCCCTACACGGTCTGGGCCCCTCATACCTCAGGGACCGCCTCACCCTCCGCGTCCCAGAGCGGGTCCTGCGGTCTGCCGGGGGTGCCTTCCTGGAGGTCCCCCGTGTTAAGCGGGGGCCCACAATGGAGAGGGCATTCTCAGCTTTGGAACTCCCTTCTGGAGGAAGCTCGCCTGGCCCGTAGCCTGTTAACATTCCGGCGAAGTTGCAAGACCTGGCTGTTCGCCCAGGCCTTTGGGAGGGAGGGTGGGTAGGGAGCAGTATTTTAGCTCCCCCACCTACCTGGTATATTGGAACTTAGTCCTGTTTTAATATTTTATAATATTTATGTGAATTTTAATGTTTTTATTATATTTTAATATGTTGGAAGCCGCCCCGGGCTGCATGGCAGGAGGGGTAGGGTATACATTTTTAAAATAAATACATAAATAAAAAAGTGGGCAAGGGGTGCAGGAGGCGCTCTCGACACAAGAAGGGCAAGAGAGCTAGGAGTAGGAGACGATCTAGGTCAACCAGCAAGGCTAAGAGACATAGGAGGGGACGTTCTTCTTCTTCCACATCCTCATTCCCCAAGCTGGAAAAGTCCTCAGCTAGGTCCAACAAGGAGGAGGGGGAGATCCTCGATACCTCCACAGACAAGCATGGGGAGCCCACGGGGATCAGACTGTTTGAACAAGACCTCTTGGACAAATTAGTGGGCAAAGTGACTGCAGAATTGTAGTTAGAGACTCCAGCCCACTCCAAACCTACAGAAGCACCTAAAGAAAATAAAAGAGTCTTCCCTAGACCCTCTTCAGAACTTTCGAAGATTCCTCTAGCGCAATTCTACCTGGATGCCTTTAAAGAGGACTGGGTCTCCCTGGCCAAATTCAAGGGTCCACACAAGTTCATGAAGTGATTCTACTCCTTACCCAAGTGCCACAAGGGTCTGGTTTGCCTTCCCAAGGTTGATGCCTCTACAGCAGACCTAGCAAAGTCAGTGGCTCTACCAGCGGATGGGGACGATTTCCCCAAAAACCCGCTTGATAGAAAAGTAGAAGTAATGCCCTGTAAGAACTTCGAGGCCTCCACTCTGGCACTGAAGACAGCAGCAGCAGCCTCAAATTTCTTCAGCATAGCCTACCTGTAGGTGTCAGATCTGGGAGAAGAAGGGGAAAAAGGAGCTGAAGGAGGAACTCAGGAAGCTGGCCTCAGTCACAGCCTTTACTGCAGATGCCACCCTGGACACCGTCCAGCTTAACGCCAGAGCCATGGCTACTAACATCATGACTAGGCGGTCGATGTGGCTTAGACCCTAGAAAGCGGACGTCTCATCCAAAGCGGTCCTGGCAGGGGCATGTTTCCAGGGAGGCAGGCTCTTCAACAAGGCAATGGATAAGGCCTTTACCACCAAACCCCCTAAGTAACAAGAACTGCCCCTGAACCCGTCTGCATCCAACACCAAGCAGTCCTTTTGTCCCAGGCCATACTACAGGAACCAGAGGGGGCACCAGAGCCCTGACGGATACAGAAGCCAGCAAAAATGAGGCCAGTTCAATCAGTCTTCCTTCCAACGACAGCAACCAGGGGGCAGCAAACCTCCCCAGCCTTCAACATAACAGGCTTCCCTCCCCACCTGTGACAATTATCATCAGGGGGAGGCTGCAGTCATTCTCAGAATGGTGGTAAGCGTCATCCTCAGACACATGGGTAAGAGACACTGTCTCCAGAGAATATTTCATCAAGTTTGCTCTCCACCCGAGAGATCATTTCTGCTCCTCCCCAAAGACCTCATCAGACACCAAACCACTCTCAAAGCTATACAGCATCTAATAGACATCAGGACAATAGAGGCAGTTCCTCCAAATCAGAAACAGACAGGAGTCTACTCCACCTTCTTCACAGTACCAAAGAAGAATGGGGATGTGAGAGCTATCCTGGACCTCAAAGCCCTAAACAAGAGAGTCAAGCAAAGGAGGTTCAAGATGGAGACTCTCTGGCCCATCCTAGGGACACTCCAGAAAGGAGACTTCCTGACATAGATTGATTTGGGGGAAGCTTACCTGCATGTCCCTATCCTAAAGTCCCACAGACGCTTTCCTTGGGCCTATCATCCTCCCTGAGGGTGTTCACCAAGATTCTGGTGGTCCTGGTCGCATGTCTAAGGGAGGAGGGGATCCACATCTACCCCTTCCCCAACGACATACTGGTATGGTAAGGGCATCATCATTCCACCAGGCAGAAACACACCCAAAAAAGACAGTTCTGTGCCTGAAAGACCACAGGTTCCTGATAAGCTGGGAGAAGAGTCAGCTGGTTCTGACCCATATAGGAGTGCTTCTGGGTACCAGGCAGGACAGAGACTTCCTGTTCACAGAGAGGCAAGAGAAACTGAGGTCCATTCTGGAGCATCTCCTGATGGAGAAGACATCTGACCTGATGTTCTTGGCTCAAGTACTGGAAGCCCTGGTTTTCCTGCACAGACTTGGTGCAATGGACATATCTTCTTCTGAGACCACTTCAGAGGGTCCTCAGACTCTACCAAGAGGAAATCTCACAACAAACTCAACAGCCCATTTGCTTCAAGGAGGAGGTGAAAAGAGAGATGCAGTGGTGGCTGAAGGGAGACAGATTCTCTTTAGGGTTACCTCTCCGAGACCTTCAGAGGATTATAATCACCACTGATTATGGTGGCCTAGCTGGGACGCAGATCAGCTCAGGGCTTCTGCCCCAAATGGAGAGGAACAATCCTATCAATCTCTTAGAGTTGAGAGTCATTTGCTTGGCCTTGGAGAAATTCCTTCCATATATCAGGTCGAGCCATGTTCTCATCCAAACAGACAGCAGTCAGCTATGGCCTATGTTGAACCATCAAGGGGGATCCATGTCCAGGTCACTACAAGCAGAAGCAACGCTACCCTTTCACTGGACAGAGTTACGCCTATTATCCCTGAAAGCAATTCACATTCAATGAGTGCTCAACAGTCAGGCGGACTGGCTAAGCAGGCAGAAGATAGACCCGGTGGAGTGGACACTGTCAACATGGGTCTTTCAGATGATCCTCAGAGAATTTGGCACACCAGACATGGACCTGTTTGCATCCAGCCTCAACCACAAGGTGCCATGCTATCGAGAACAAGGGACCCGATGGCTTAGGGTCTGGATGCCCTTACCCATCCATGACCAAAGGCTTTCTTGTACAACTTCCTTCCCAGTCCCTGATCTCAAGAGTTCTGCAGCGCACGAGAGAGGATGAGACCGAACTGCTCCTGGTGACCCCTCGGCGGCCCAGTAGACCCTGGCTTTCGGACTTGATAAGCCTGAGCACTCAAGAACCTTTCCCATTCCCTCTTCACAGGGATCGTCTGTCACAGGACCCGATCCTACACCCAGACCCACAGTCATGCATCTAGCCGCCTGGAGGTTGAAAGGACATTACTGACACAGGTGGGCTATTCGGGGAACCTTCTGAACACCTTACTATTCTCATCCCAGAAACTGTCTACCAATAGAGTCTACAGGATTGTGTGGTCAAAGTTCCGGGAGTGGTGTTCATCCAACCGGTGCAGTGCAGTGGATGCAGGTATGGGGGGGAGGTGTTGAGATTCCTGCAGTCAGGTTTGGAGATGGGTCTGAAACCAAACATTCTAAAGATACAGATGGAAGCCCTTTTGAGCACCAGCATCTTTGAGAACCGTCTACCTATCTGATCTCATCCCCATATGAAGAAGTTGTGAGAGTGACTAAACTCATCTGCCTCCCGGTCTGTTACCGTTTCCCCACCTGGAGGCTTAATATCATCCTCAGAGCCTTAATGAAACCCTCCTTCAAACCCCTGTCCAGGGTACCTCTAATGTACCTATCCATTAAAACTTTGTTTTTAGTGGCTATTACCTCAACCAGGAGGGTATCCAAGTTAGGGGCTCTCTCTGCAGACTCGGAACTCTGTATTTTTCACAAAGACAGCTCTTCGTGGTTCTTAGGCTAGACCCGACCTTTATCTCCTAAATAAATATCCTTTTCCGTAGAGTCTGAACTAAACTTGCCCTCCTTTTGCCCCAGGCCAGTCCTTCCCAGAGAAAAGTAATGGCATTTGCTAGATGTCAGTAGGGCCATCAAGGTATACGTATCCAGAACCAGTCCCTTTAGAGAAGGATATTTCTCTTTTCATACATTTTGGGGTCAGGAGGAAAGGAAAAAAGGTGACTAAGTCCATGCTTACTAGATGGCTGAGGACCTGCATTTTTGAAGCTTATAAAGGCAGCTGGCTTACTGCGTCCCAAAGGTGTGATAGCTCCCTCCTTGAGAGGAGTGGCTATTAATTCAGCTCTCCTGAATAGAGCTTCTCTGGAGGAGATACATAGGGCCACTACTTGGTCCTCAGTCCACTCCTTCACTAGACACTCCAGAGTACATTCCCTAGCATCTGCAGAGGCAGTTTTGGCCACAGGGCGCTTCAGAGGATGTTACAGAACTGATTCCCCTGGGATATCTGTCAGGGATGGGAACTTAATTTGGGGTCTGATTTGGAATCTCCTCTCCTCTGGGAAGGCACTGCTTTGGGACTTCCCAGTCGTCCAGGCAGCCCACTCCGCACTGGTGGGGAGAGAGGTGAATTTCCACTTGCCTTGTGAATTCTCGTTCTTCTACCAGAGTGGGCAGCCTGGCCCCACCCTGTACCGATTCCCCTTCAATACTAGCTAATATCGCTATAGTGTTTTCCTGGGATAGATTCTCATTGCCAGGAACCTGTGTTCTTTTTCTACTGCCTGTTCTGTACCTAGTTCTTAGTACTTGTTTCTAGAGTTCAATAGTTATTAGTTTTCTTAGTGTTCAGCTCTGCCATTCTCATCCTGGGGAGCTACAGGATGATGGCCCCTCCTACTAGCTGAGGTTGTCAGTCATTGGATCCTTCCTACAGTGAGTGAGGAGGGACAATCCCAGTTGTCCAGGCTGCCCATTCTGCTAGAGAGAAGAACGGGGAATCCACAGGTAAGTGGAAATTCTCCTTTTAGTGGCCATAAAAGGACTTTTCATTCCTTTTTAAGGGAGCCATAAGCATCAATAAAAGAAACTCCGAAATGTTTTAGATCAATTCCAGGTAAGGACTGACCTAAGAAGTTTGAGAATCCCACTGTGGCAGCATGGGCCCTGGCCCAGGTAGTTCCCCTCAGGATCAGAGCCCCACACACACAAGCAGCCATGTCCACACAAGGAATTAGTCCATTTATTCACCACTGCTGTGTTCCTCCACCATAGATACACACTTATACAGTTCATACAGAGCTCCCTGCTCATACCAGCATTCATGACTCCCTCACACAAAGCCTTTTCCTGCTCATCCAAGCAGTCCTCTCTCTTGCTTCTCCAGCAAGTTCTTCCCCTTGCTTCTTAAGCCAGTGTTCCCCCACCCCCACCCCCCACACAACTGAGCAAGTCAGAGGCTTTTAAGCTCCAGGCTAGCTTAGCCCCGCCCCACCCAGGTGTGCCTCTGAAGTCCAGAGTTTGGCCTCTTAAAGGGCCAGCACCAGATTGAGCCTCTGTTCTGCTCCACCCACATGTGCCTGTGAATCGTACTTTTCTGTCAAAAATTTACATTAGTACTGTATTTAATGTTTGTATAAAAGTACCAAATCCGGGGGGGGCACTATACAGGTTACCTATGGAGAGGAAGGACAACAGAACTTAGAAGAGAACCTCTGCCATAGGTAACCGATGAACACAGAAGGAGGAAATAAGAATGTGGGGCTCTCTTCTATGGAAATAACTCTCTTCAGTCAAATAAACTGTTAGCAGAAGATAAAGAGCTCTCGGAACATGGTCATTAGTGGATTAGCTGTATTTCTGTATCACTGATGATTTTGATACATTGTATTTTTGTATCTGCTTAATAAAGCTAAAGTACTGAACCACAGATAGACAACATGCACTTTTGAGAGTGCGTCAGTGGTTTCATGGGAGGTGCAATAATGTGGAAATCTAAACTATTGCCAGGTATCTTGAGTATGCAGTGTCAGGGTTGTTCACATGGAATCTAAAATGATCTTGGGTAATTAGCATATGTTTTCATGCCTTAAAGTTATATCAGTGGGATGCAGAATCCCAGTCCTCCATCTGAAATTATTTGTCTTCTTTCTGAAGTCCTTGGATTCTGTAGCTCCCTGATAAAGTGGGAGTCTTTGCAATAAGACTCTGTATGCATTGCAATACATCTGTATTTACCCCCTTTTTTGTTTCACAGTCTAACAAGGTAATAGGGAAGGTTCAGATTCATGTAGCTGATTTGTCGGAAATCCCTCGCTGTAACTGCAAGCCAACTAATGAGAACCCCTGTGGCCTCGAGTCAGAGTGTCTGAACAGAATGCTGCAGTATGAGTGCCATCCCCAGGTTTGCCCAGCAGGAGAACGTTGTCAGAACCAGTGCTTCACCAAAAGACTCTATCCAGATGCTGAAATTATAAAAACTGATCGGCGTGGCTGGGGTCTCAGGACAAAACGGAACATTAAAAAGGTAGCATTAAGGACAAATTATGAGATGTCTTACAGTATCTGAGTAGAGGTCTGATACTTTTTCTTTGTTTACATCTTGAGATCATATATATCAAAAGCTATAACACCTTTAATTGAATATATTCTAGAGCCATGTTTTCTTTAGGCTTGCAAGGCAAGAAAGCTTCTCTGTTGGCAGCAGTAATCAAGCAGATTTCACAAAACATCCTGGCATCTCTACAGTGCTTTGCTCTTGACCACAGTTGGTTATACATTCTCTGTGAATGAGGCAGGCAGGGAGTCCTAATGCTGGGTGTTGCTCCTCTCCCAGAGAAAGAGGCAGAATCCAAAAACTTGATTGGCAGCCTGAGCCTGGGGGAGGAGCCACCCCAACCCACCTGCCCAGATCTGTTCCTGCCTCCAGAGTGTTAGGTTCAGGATCCTCTTTCCTCCATTTTGTGAGAGAAACCTTTCTACTTAATCTTTTAATTTTATTCTATTTTATTTTATTTCCCCTGCCACCATTTATCTAGCTCGTCAGGGAAGGGGGTCACAGAGTCCCTACTCCCCTTGGGACAGAGGAACAGGCTCCTTCTCCGCACCCCACCCCACCCCCGCCAGGGTGAGTAGCACAGGGGTCCCCATTGGGGGTCATTTCTAGCTTCTCTGAGGTGAAGCCAAGCCTTTTTCAGTTCCGGAGCACCACCCAAGCTATGGCCTCTTCAAGTGGGAAAGGACAGAGGAATACCCCTCCCCCATCCTCTGAGCACAAGCCACCCGCCAGAAAAGAACACTGGGATGCAGGAGCCCAGCCTAGCTCTGCCCAGCCTCCCTCAGGGGAGTGCACAAGGCACCTGATACCCCGCCAATAGTCCCCTGAGTGGGAGACAGAGCAGTCAGGAGGAGCGATCCAAGTCACCAGAGGTGGTGAGCGAGTCCCAACATTCACTTGAAACACGCGCTTCTTTCTGGGCTGCTTTCTCTTCCTCCTCCGTGAGATCCAGGCGCTCAAGCAAGCATAGTCGCTATAAGCGCAGCCACAATTCTCACTCCCCCACAAGAGCCGCTACCACAGGCACAGGGCCTGCAGCAGTTCTGGCAGGTATAGAGGCTGCGGTTGCTCCCACAGCAACCGTCACCATTTTAAGAAGTCCGATTCTTTGGCCTCCCCAGCCCACTCCCAATGGTGACACTCCCGCTAGGGGAGAAGCCAGTCCCGCAGCAAACTTGGGGAACTCCACAATACCTATGGGCCTCAAACCCCCGATGGCTATGGAAACTTCCCCAGACTCGGATTCCGCTCATAGAGACCCCCTGACTAGGCCTAGATTTCTTCTGTCTCCTAGGGGTCCCAGCGGAGGGGGCAGCCCTTCCCTTTATCCTTCAGTGGCTCGGGCAACAGTGGCCAGAGGGAGTTTCCCAGCTCCTGTGCTGGAACACAGAGGGAGCCACTATCCCAGGCCAGACCCCCTCAAGAAAGGGTAGCCCATAGCAGCGTCTCCTCCCCCTGGTGAAATAGGTCTAGGCCTGTTTTCCCAGAGCCTATGGGAATTTCCCAGGGGAATGCTGCCCCCCTCCCCCATGCAGCGTGAACAGCCAGACTCAGGATAAGGAGGAAGGGGAACTTTCTAAAAGGGAGACGGAGGACCCGTTAGCTAAGGCAGGGGCTTGCATTTTTCAGCCAGAACTCTTCGAGCATATTTATTTATTTATAGTTATTCCACAATTTAATACCCTGCCCCTCCTGCACAGTGGCTCGGAGCCGCTTACAATCACAATAAAACCTTTAAAAACATAAAAAATGGGAGGACTAAAACCTAACCCCAAAACTAAACCCTAACCTTAAACCAAACCCTCTCATCCCACCCTACCCATTCTCCTCACCAAAGGCCTGGCGAAACAGCCAAGTTTTACAACTATGTCGAAAAGAGGGGAGATCCAGGGCCAAACAGGCCTCTAATGGCAGGGAGTTCCACAGCCGAGGAGCAGCCACTGAGAAAGCCCTCCCCATTGTGGCTCCCCGGAAGACTTGGGGCACCTCAAGGAGAGCACCTCCCAATTACCGCAGGGGCCGATCCAGGACTCGAGGTGTGAGGCAGTCCCACAGGTAGGTCAGGCCAAGGCCACTTAGCACCAACACCTTGAATCGGGCCCAGAAGACTATAGGCAGCTAGTGCAGTAACCGAAGAACTGGTGTAATAATATTCTCCCAGCAGCCCAATCCCACCAAGAGACGAGCTGCACCAGCTGCAGTCTCCGAACCGTCACCATGGGTAGCCCCACGTAGAGCACGTTACAGTAGTCTAGCCTAGAGGTGATGAAAGCATGGATGACAGTGGCCAGGTCAGAGTCTGAAACATAAGACCGAAGCCGACACACCAGATACAATTGGTGAAAGGCACTCCTTGCCACAGCCTCCACCTGAGCATCCAAGCAGAGCTGCAAATCAAGGAGCACCCCCAGACTCCGTACCTAGGGAACCAGTGGAGGGCAGACCCCATCAATGATGGGGGCCGTCACCCCCATCACCTTACCCACCAGCATCACCTTCGTCTTGTCGGGATTCAGCCTCAGTCAATTTGCTTGCCTAGCCCCAAGCCTTTTAACATTCCGACGAGTTTGTAAAACCTGGCTGTTCGCCCAGGCCTTTGGGGAGGGGGGGGTTAGGTTTTTTTTTTAATCTCCTCCTACCCTTATTTATTGTTTTATTGTGTGCCTAATCCTGTTTTAGTATTATTATTATTGTTTTAAATTTTATATAATTGTATTTTTATATTTTAAAATTGTTAGCTGCCCCGAACTGTGTTCAGGGGGGGCGGGATATAAATGGATAAAATAAATCCCCCACAGCTGCCAGACACCCGGTAAGCACCGAGACTGCCGGGCCTGGGTCTGATGAAAAAGAGAGATAAAGCTGGGTGTCATCAGCATATTGATGACACCGCGTGCCAAACCTCCTAACGACCTCACCAAGCGGCTGAATATACACGTTGAACAGGAGAGGGGACAAAACAGAACCCTGCAGGGACTCCACATGAGAGGTCTCGGTATGATGAAAAATAATCCCCAAGTACCACTTGCTGAATTCTTCCGACCAGGAAAGAGTGGAACCAGTCAAGAACCGTGCTGCCCACCCCCGTATGGTCCCACAGGTGCGTCACCAACATCTCATGGTCAAACGGTATCAAAAGCAGCCAACAGATCTAATAAAATCAGCAGCGTCGAACAACCCTGATCTAATTCCCGGCGCAGGTCATCGCCCAATGCCACAAGTGCAGTCTCGGTGCCATACCCCCAGCAAAATTCTGACTGTGAGTGATCAAGAAAACCGACATGATCCAGATGCTCTTGTAAGTGCCAGGCCACCACCTGCTCAATAACCTTCCCTAAAAAGGGAAGGTTAGAGACTGGCTGATAGCTGGCAAGGGAGTCAATGTCAAGCGATGGTTTCTTGAGCAGGGGTCACACCACCACCTCCTTAAGGCAGTCCAGCATCCTGCTCTCCCTAAGGGAGGCATTGACCACCCCAGCCAGCAACAGCCCCAATGTCTCTCGGCAGGCCTTAACCAGCCAGGACGGGCATGGATCTAATTCACAACAGGTAGCCCTAACAGCCCCAGGAACATCCTCCACATAGGTGGGGGTCACCGACCAAAACTGATCCCACAAACTAGGACAAGGCGGGGCTTCCATAACCTCTGGTTTCTCCCCTGCTAGAAATGTGGCATTGAAACCGTGGTGAATCTGAGTAATTTTATCCACAAAATAATCCACGAACATGTCACAGCGGGCGCAAGATGATTCCACTCCTAAGTGGAGGGAGGCCGGACTGGCCAGCCCCTGCACCACTCAGAACAACTCCGCTGGATGGGATTTTGTGGATGCTATGAGGGCAGCAAAAAACTCCTTTGCTGCCCGCATAGCCACAGCATAGGCTCGTAAACTAACTCTATGTCGCAATCTGTCAACTTCAGCACACGAATGACGCCACAGTTGCTCCAACCACCGCCCCTCCCGCTTCAAAGGTAGCTTATTGCCAAAAAGGTACTGGCTTCCAGGATTGCCGGTCCCTCCTACCCACTCCCCCCCTTCGGGGGGAAATTAACAAAGTACGCTACCTTAGTGCTACCTCTGGACCTCTCTCCCAAGACCTCCTTACCTATGCCCTCCTTGTACCTTAAATTGCTTTCAGGGGTGGAGCAGGAGTTCATGGCCACCATGACAACCATGGGCCTATAATATCTGGCCCGACACATAAGGCTGGGCACATGTTAGATCTTGTGTTTTACACTGGCTTGGAAACAGGGGTTCTGGTTATTGGGGGTGTTGCTATGACACCATTATCAGTCGGAACACTACCTTCCAAAGGCCCACATCCCTTTCCTCTTTTGCCCCCTCTTTTGGTTCAGATGGTCCACCACCAGAGACTAGTGGATCTAATAGGATTCCAGAACTCCCTGGGGGATTTACCCGCTGACCTCGACGGCCTCCCTGTCGATGCCTTGGTTGATCTGTGGTATGACATTTTGACCTGGGCTATGGACATGGTGGCACCCAGGTGTCCACTCCCTCCATGGCAGCAGCATGGAGGACCTGCCGCTGCTAAGTGAAAGGGTAGGTGGTTAGAGGCAGTGCTTGACTCGTGCCAAAGCCGACCAACTGCAGCATAGGCTGTTCTTGAAGGACTATGCCGAGGCTGTGGCGGTGGCAAAAACTTTTTTTGTGACCACCATAGTGTCTGCAAAGTGCCATCCAGCGGAGCTTTTTCGGGTGGTGAATAGCTTCTTAAATACGGGTTGTCTCCACTTAGAGTTAGAGTCATTGGTTGCCCGCTGTGACAAGTTTACCACCTACTTTGCAGACAGAGTTGCTCGTATTTGGCTCAACATGGGCACTGTTAGTTTGAGTGGAGAGTCAGTTTGGGGTTGAGGAGGCCCAGTCTTGTCCAGTTTACCTGGATCAGCTTCAATTAATGTCGCCCACCGATGTGGAGGATATGCTTGGAGGGGTGTGGGCGACCAATTGTGAATTAGATCCATGCCATTCCTGACTGGTGAACGCCAGTCGGGAGACACTGGGGACATTGCTGTCTGGGGTTGTCAATGCCTCCCTTAAGAAGGGCAGGGTGCTTGATGGCCTCAAGACTTCTGTCATCTGCCCCCTGCTCAAGAAATCATCTCTTGATTTTGACTCCTCTACCAGCTATCGCCCTGTCTCTCACCTTCTCTATTTAGGGAAGGTTATTGAGCAGGTGGTTGCCCTACAGCTCCAGGTGCATCTCGATGCTATCGGTTTCCTGGACCTGTGTCAGTCAGGTTTTTTTTTGTCTTGGGCATGGCACTGAGACTGTGCTTGTGGCCGTGGTTGACAATCTCCACCTGGAAATCAACGGGGAATTGTACCCTGCTGATTTTGTTAGATCTTTTGGCAGCCTTTGATACCTTTCACAATGGGTTGTTGTTGTTGACACGGCTGCGGGACCTGACTGGGGGCGCACAGGACTGCTCTTGAGTGGTTCTGCTCATTCCTGGCAGGGAGAACCCAGAGGGTGGTGATGGGTCATCATCCCCTCAGGAGCTCCCTTGTGCGATCCTACAGGGTTCCATCCTGTTCCCACTCCTGTTCAGTGTGTATCTGAAGCCTCTGGGCGAGATCGTTCTGAGATTTGGAGTGAGGTGCCATCAGTATGTGGATGACACCCAGCTCTACTCTTCTTTTCATCTGACTTGGGTCCTGCAGTCTCAGTGCTTACCCAGTGCCTGGCTGTCACTGGGGATTGGATGTGAGCGATTCGATTGAAGCTGAATCCAGACAAGACAGAGGTGGTGATGGTTGGCTGATTCTTTGACCTGGGGAGGTGGTGTCATTGACAGGGTCCAGCCTCCCTTGATCACTCAAGTTTGCAGTCTTGGGTGCTTGTGGATCCTCTGCTGCACTGTCAAGTTGTGGCAGTGGCCAGGAGCGCTTTTTACCAACTTCCTCTGGTGAGAAGTCTGCGACCTTCTCTATCAGGTTTGGATCTGGCCACCATCATCCATGCCTTCGTAACCTCAAGGCTAGACTACTGCAATGCGCTCTACGTGGGGCTGCCCTTGATAACTGTTCGGAAGTTGCAGTTGGTGTAGAACACGGCGGCCCACCTTCTGTCAGGGATGGGTCGCCAGGACCATAGTATGCCGGTGCTCCAGAGTCTGCACTGGCTGCCAATAGCTTTCCAGGCACAATTTAAGGTGCTGGTTTTAACCTAGATAGCCCTAAACAGCTTGGGCCCCAGGTATCTGAAAGACTGCTTCTTCCCCTATGTCTTGACGCGGCCTCTGAGGTCGACTGAGGGTGCCCTCTTGTGAGTGCCAACTGCCTGTGAAGTTGTTACAACAAGGACATGCCGGGGGGGGTGGGGGGAGGTCTCCGTTGCTGCCTGACAATTATGGAATTCCCTCCCCTTAGAGATCTACCTAAGCCCGAGCCTGTTTGTCTTCCCGAGGAGATGCAAGACCTTTTTTGTTTGACCAGGCATTTGGCAGGCAGGAATAGGGTTGGGTGGGAGTGGGTAGAGGTGGTTGGGGAGGGGGATTGATGGGGTGGGTGAGGCGGTCGGGATGAGGATGGGTTTGGGGAGGATTTTAATGTATTTTTTTTTATGTTGTTAGCTGCCCTGAGTCTGCAGAGAAAGGCAGGATAGAGATGTAAATAAATAACTAAAGGGTGAATGGGCTCGACCTGCCAAACAAAAGGGATTGCCAGCATTAACAAAAAGAGTCTACTCCCTTCCTGAGTCCGAGACAGGGCCATTTCTGCTACCCAAAGTTAATGCAGGGGCTTTGGACCTAGCAAAGACATCAGTCCTCCCCACAGATGGGGAAGGCTCTCCAAAAGACCCTATGGACCGAAAGACATCAACCTTTTCCAGGGTGTGGTGCTTTGGATTAAGGTTTTAAATGATATAGCCCGAAGCAACGAACTGAAGGATGGTCTCAAAAAATTGTCACAATAGCCTTTATGGCAGATGCAACCCTCGACCCAGCACAGTTCTTGGCGAGAGCCATGGCAAATAGCTGCGCCCATGGACAGCTAGCAACCAAGCAAAAATGGTTCTCACAGTAGCCCCTTACCAAGGCGAACGGTTGTTTGGGGACCCCATGGGCAAGGTCAGGAGTGGTGATGTGGGGTGGAAAATTTTCCATAATGGAAAATTTCCCAGAAAATTGTCCCATTATATTTTCCCAGAAAATTTTCTGGTTCTAAAAATGCAAAGTTTCATAAAATTAATTACTAACATAATGAATGGATACCAATACAAGTCGAATTGGACAGCTTCAAAGTTGTAATTAACTTTTTCAGGTGACTATCTCAGAAGCATTTGTATATGTATCTTAATTTTTTTTTCTTAAAATTTAAACAATGTAAGAGAAGTGTATAATATTGAGTTCTCATGTCTTAAAATATTTGCATATAATTCCAATTCAAATAATTTCCAAGTAAAGTTTTGAATTTGTTTTAAACCACATTAAATGTGCTTTATTGAATATTTTCTCTAAATTTCAGTTCAACTACTTTTGGCTATTGTAAAACATTTTGAGATATTTATCCAGCACATAAAATTAGCAGTGTGTACTTTTTGAGTTTTGTTTACTAAATACAAGTCAAATAAACATGCTAAATCAAATTCCAATCGATTTAGGGCTTTGGAAAAATTTTCAGAAAATTTGCATCAGACAATTTCCCAATTCAAAAGTTTGCAGAAAACCCACGTCACTGGCCATGACTGATGAGCCTGAAAAGAAAAAGGGACTCCTAGTCAATGTTGCAAATAGGGATTTTCTCAAGAAACTTCCCTTTCGAAAATTTTTAGCCCATTCAGGTCGTTTTTGCAAAGTGGGGATTTGTCAACAACAAGCCCTGATGGCCATGAGGGAACAAGCCCTATGGTCAAGGTCCCAGATGACCATCCCGGCAGGATAAACCCGCCACTGCGGGGACCTCATTGCTGCATGCCCCCTCCATCACAAAGCCTGACCATCAGGGGACACCTCCGACTCTTCCACAAAGCCTGGGCCTGGTCCACCTTGGATCGGTGGGTACAGGAGACAGTGACCAAGGGGTACACTGTAGAGTTTCTAGTACATCCAGAACTGACCTTCACTCTAGTTCGGAGTCAAAAAACCCTGCCAAACATCTCACTTATGCTCATGGCTATAGAACACCTAGTGCAAATAGGGGCGATAGAGCCAGTTCTCCTTCGGCAAAGGTTCTCTGGAGTGTACTCAATTTTCTTTATAGTACCCAAGAAAAACAGAGATACTCAGGGAATTCTAGACCTCAAAAACCTGGAGCAGTCCTTGAGATATAAGAAATTCAGAATGGGATCCTTCCATTCCATCCTGCTGACACTATACCAGGGGACTTCGTAGCCTCAATCAACATACGAGAGGGCTACCTTCACATCCCTATTCAGCTGTTGCGCCAGAGATTCCTGTGCTTCACCTATGGACATCGACACTACCAATACACAGCGTTGCCCTTTGGGTTAGCATCTTCAACAAGGTACTGATGGTATTGGTGGTGGACTTGAGGGAAAGGGGAATACATGTCTTCCCTTACCTCAACAACATCTTAGAGCGCAGTCTTCTGCTAAGTGCCAGAAGGCTGTAAAAATCACTATACAGTGTCTCCAAGATCACAGTCATTGTTAACAGGGAGAAGAGCTCCCTCATACTGTGTCAACACCTAGTGCACCTAGGTGTCCTGATAGATGCATCAAGACACAGAGTTTTCCTCTCCTCAGACAGAGAACTAAAGATTTGAAAGTCCCTGAGGAACATCCTCAGGTCCAAGTCGCACCCCCTCATGTCCCTGGTCAGCAGCATTGGAAAGATGGTCTCGTGCCTGAAAATGGTGCTCTGGGCTTGAGTACATCTTCGGCCGCCTCAGCATTTCCTTGTACAATGGCAGACACAAATTGTGGCAAAACACAATTGATTAGCTGCCTTGCCAAACACCACCAGGGACTTTCTCCCCTGGTGGCTGCAGGAGAACCGTTACTCCATAGGGCAGCCGATACAGGACCCAAGCAGGGTACTAGTCACAACAGATGAGAGTCTTCAAGGATGAGACGCACACTGTTGAGGGGTCAGTGACTCAAGACAGGTGGATGAGGACAGAAGTCTGTCCGCACATCAATTGGCTGGAACTATGAGTGATCCACCTTGCCTTCCTTCATTTCATTTTAAGAATCCGGAGACGCCATGTGCTCATACACACAGACAACACGAATGCCATGGCCTGCATCAACAGACAAGGAGGGACCAGTCACAAGAGCTACACATTGAGGCTCTCAACCTGTTCTCCTGGGCAGAACATAATCTCCTGTACATTCTGTCAAGACACGTGAAAGGGGAGACAAGCACAGAAGCGGACTAGGTCAGCAGGCAGACCTTAGATCCAGGGGAGTGGTCACTGAATCCATTGACTTTAAAGGAAGTCACCGCAAAATGGGGCACACAGATAGTGGACCTATTTGCAAGCGCACACAACTGCAGAGTACACAGGTTCGTGACATAAGAACATAAGAATTGCCATACTGGGTCAGACCAATGGTCCATTGAGCCTAGCATCCTGTCTCCTACAGTGGCCAATGTTGGTTGCTTGAAGTACCCAACAGGTCATTATGGGGCAGTCTATTTCCTGCTGTTAACTCCCAGCTCACAGCAGTAAGAGGTTACATTCCCCAAACCTACCTGGCTAATAGCTGCTAATGGACCTATCCTCCAGAAACTTGTCCAATCCTTTCTTAAACCCAATTATACTAACTGGCCTTGACCACATCCTCTGGCAACAAATTCCACAACTTAATTGTACATTGAGTGAAAAAATACTTTTATTTATTTTAAATCTGCTACCTATTAGTTTAATGGAGTGTCCCCTAGTCCTAGTACTATTTGAGAGGGTAAATAACCATTCCCTATTAACATGTTCCACACCACTCATGATTTTATAAACTTCTGTCATATCCCCTCTCAGTCATCTCTTCTCCAAGCTGAAGAGCCCCAACCTATTCAGCCTCTCTTCACAGGAGAGTTGTTCCATGCCCCTTATCATTTTGTTGCCCTTCTCTGTACCTTTCCTATTTCTACTATATCTTTTTTGAGATGAGGCGACCAGAACTGCACACAATATTCAAGGTGCGGTCGCACCATAGACTTATATAGTGGCATTATGATATTTATGATATTTTCAGGTTTTTTTCCTCTATCTTATGAATAATTCCTAATATACTGTTTGCTTTTTTGACAGCCACCATACACTGAGCTGAGGATTTCAATGTATTGTCCACAATGACTCCAAGGTCCTTTTCCTGAGTGGTAACTCCTAATTTAGAACCCACCACTGTGTACATATAGTTTGGATTGTGTTTCCTTATGTGCATCACTTTGCACTTGGCCACATTAAATTTCATCTGCCATTTGGATGCCCAGTCACCCAGTCTTGCAAAATCCCCCTGCAATTCTTCACAGTCCACTCATATTTTAACTACCTTGAATAACTTGGTATCATCTGCAAATCTGATCACCTCACTCCCCTTTCCAGATCACTGATGAATATATTAAACAGAGACCCAGATGCAGAGGCCATAGATGTGCTGGCTCATCAGTGGCCAAGATAACTACTGTATTCCTTCCCACCAATTCCTCTGCTACCTGCATTATTGAACAAAATAAAGAAACAAGAAGTGGAGGTGATTTTAATCACATCACATTGGCCAAGGAGAGCCTGGTATTCGGGCTCAAGCAGCTCCTCATCGCCCTAGGTTTCCATCTCCCACAGCAGGATAACCTTGTGACACAGGGTCCACTCAGATTTCAGGCCCTCGTCAGTCTATGTCTCACCGCCTGGAGATTGAGCAGCAGCAATTAAGTTCTTTCAGCTATTCAGGCGAGGCTCTGAACACTCTGCTGACTGCCAGGCGTACTTCCCCCAGTCACATTTACGAGACTACGTGGAAAACCTTTGTGACGTGGTGCACATCACAAACAACCTCTCTCAGCTGGCACCAGCAAAGTCCTCCACTTTCTACAGGAAGACCTTGAGAAGTGTCTGAGTGCCAGTACCCTGAAACGGCAGGTGTCTGCTCTTGCCACTGTCCTTGTTGGCAAGAAAAACAACCAGTTGGGGAAACATCAACACCTCAGACGATTCCTAGGGCTGCAACAGTTGTACCCCCTTCCCACTGATAAAAGACAGGTTCCCATTGTGAAGATTAAATGTCATCTTGCAAGGTCCCCTCTTTGAGCCATTTTCTCTGGTTTCTCCAAAGATCCTTTCCTTCAAAGTGGCAATCAATGTTGCCCTACTACAATGTGGTCCTACTACTAACCCTACTACCAGTGTGGCCCTACTACAGGGGGCCTCAGTAGTTGACATCTGTAAGGCGGCCTGCTGGTCTTCAATGCATACCATTACTCGCCATTATAACATTGACACATGGGCATCAGCACGAGTGCCTTCAGGCACAGGGTGCTGCAAAGAGTCGTCTCATGATTCCTTAGTAGGCTAAGTCAAGGTTGGATGTTTTATTAATGGAGTCTCCTGCCATAGTTTGTGGATTATCTGGGGGGTATTGCTTGGATACACCCCAGCATTAGGACTGCCTGCCTGCCTCATTGACAGAGAGAGAAAAATTTGGCGACTTACCTGGTGAATTTTCCTTCTACTCCATGATGCAGGCAGGCAGGCCGGCCCGCTTTCTTCATCCTTAGCCTTGGCTATTTAGGATCCCTCCGACGCTTCCCAGTATCAAAAGCGTTCTTTTTCTGCAGTGAGACCGTATTCATGATGGACTCTTGTATTGATCTCTGCCTTGGGTAGAAGCATGATAGTGTCAGTCCTTCCTTCCTATCCACAATAGTTTAGGGCCCTCGGTCCCTTGAAGTTTTGTTCTCTATGTTCTGTTTCAGTTCTTTTACTGTTAATTAATGGTTTATGTTTTAGAAGCTTTGATAGTCACAGTTCTGGGCAGTTGCCTGGGGTGGCGCCTCCCCCAGGCTCAGGCTGCCAATCAAGTTTTTGGATCCTGCCTCTTTCTCTGGGAGAGGCACAAAATCCAGCATTAGGACTCCCTGCCTGCCTCATGGACAAGAAGGAAAATTCACCAGGTATGTCTCCAAATGTACAAGTGATGGGAAGAAGGTGTGACTACTAGTAATACTTCTAGGGTGACATGATGTACATAAAATTAACCATTTATTTCTGGGCAAGCAGAGAGGGCAGACTGGAGAAAAAATTTAGATGGTTTCAGATGCTCTCTTTTGACTAGGTTCAGTCAATGTAACGATGCTAAATTCTTTGTAACAGTAGTCCAGTCATATATATCAGGTCTGTGGGGGTTTTAGGGGGATATTTTTTGATAATTTCAAATCATTTTTGAGTTCCTTAGGATGAAATTTAGCCTGGGGGATGGGGTCACTTTTCCATTTTTGGTATTTGGCCCCATCTTTTAAAATGGCAGCCATGACTTAACGAGATGAATAAATGTCGATATCTCAGTACCTATGAAGTGATTTTGATTTATTAAACAACTTTAAATAGGTATTGCAATAACTACAAACTTCCTTTGTCTTTTGATGAGTAATGGCCCATTGTTTGGCAGCTCTAAGCCTTTAAATGCAAAATCCATCAATATTGACCAGATCTTCGGCAACACAATAAGAGTACTTGTTTCAAGTGAAAAGTTTTACCATTTATTTCTTCAAAGTCACATTTAATATTAATAACAGGTACAATTGATTATGGAACACATTTAAGTAAAATGAAACACTTCAACTCAAATTTGAAGTAAAGTCTGTGACATCGCTTACTTTGGATATTCTTAATCTAGGTATTCTTCTGTATCGCTATCTTCTTCAGATGACTTTAGAACAGTAGCTTTAATTGGCTCATCTGAATGTCCATTTTCATGATTTAGAGGCAATTTCGCTCCATCTGGCAGTCCACTGTTAGTATGCGTGTCAAGTTCCAACACATCCAGCACTGACATCCACCCAAAATTCGTTGGATCAAGAGTTTGTTTATGTTAATTTCTCCATTCATAGACTTGCAAGTGTCCTTGGATTCAGTGCTCTTTGAAGGAGTCATGGTCCAGAGGAAGGGCGCTTTTAGACGATCCCGCTCAGAAGCCGGATCGTTTAGTGCCGGCATTGGGCACCCGCCTTCCTCTCTACGCCGTGTCTGATGTTCAGAAGAGCATCAGACACGGCGTGGAGTGTTTGTGCGCATGCACGCCCTTCTGCGCCTGCATACTCGGGCAAAGAACCCGGAAGTGCGGCGTAAAGCTGGCACAGCGACAATCCGCCTTGAAGGGGGCAGGATCGCCGGGCCGGCTTCACGCAGCAGAGATCCGGCGTTCGCGCTCGCCGGGAATTTAGACAAGTGGCAACAATGGCGGCTGATAAAGGGCTCAGCCGCCATTTGCGTCTCATCTAAAACCGCCCGAAGTCTTGTAGAATTGTAGTGTGTCATTTGCCACCATTTACGGGCACAAGCAGTGGACAAACTATCGCTCACAGGATCATTGTAAAGTATTCTGACAGTGAATAAAGCCGCTTTATCTAACAGATCTTCAGTGAGCTCCTCATTTTTTCCAGGTTGTTGCATAGTCTCCATGTGCATTAAATCTTTTGATTGTAAGATTCACTTAATTGAAGTCACTTTACCACAGCCAAAGAAATTTCCCACTGTGCCTACTCCAGTGAATCTGTAAACCCCAAGAGCAGCAGATGCTACATCACGCTCTGGAAATAACGAATGACAGTAGTTGTATGATGGTGAGTCTCTCGGTTTCTTCTGGTACATGTACATATCTTGCTCAGTCACATGACAAATGTAGGAAGCAACAACCCATACATTAGTATCTTCAAAATCAAAAATGATGCAGGAATTATCCATTGGAGCTGCATGGAAGAACACCCTTGAGTCAGCCTCACATGTGGATTTCAATAAAAAGCGCACATCATGTTCTCTGGATTTTAAATCATAGGAGACGAGATCCATTGTGAAGTTCAGGTCAGCGTGGCGGAAGTATGAATGCCATTCATTCAAGAGGAAGCGTAGTCTCATTTTGTTAGAATGCGTTGCTAGAAATGAGCGCCAGGATGCTCCAGTAGGTATTTGCTGGTCAGAAACAGGGTAGACGTTAGGAACAAACCCAAATGGCTGAGCGATGCTGCTGCTCATGCTGCTTTGTACTAGTCTTCAACAGTTCTTCATCATAAACATCATTAATGCAGTGAAATACTACTGCTTATGCATGTCGATCAGCGACATACTTGAAGATTCTATGGGCATATTCAGACCATGTGTTGCTTGGTGGTACTTTATTCCATGTCATTCCAACATCTGTTAATGCATGATAATGTGATGGGGGTGAGATCAAATGGAGGCTTATCAATGTTACGAACTTTTGATTTGACAGGCTTGTGGAATGTCTCATCTGCTGTGAAGAGTGAAAGTCTCACAGAAGTAATTCTGTATTGCATGATTCTTCTAAAGTCATGGTAGTCTATTCCACTGGTTAGAAGGTCAATTACTTGTTTCATTGCAGTATGATCAACCATTTTCCTACACTCTTGCTTGCTCTTGGTTGCAGTCGTTTTGTCAAAAAGGTCTTGCTTTTCCTTGTGGTGATAGTGTTGTGTATTGACTGAGTTCCAGAAGCAAGTCTCTCCAGAATGTTTCCTACCATCACATTACCCTCATCATGGGCTGTGTGGAGACTCTTCTTACCTCTTCTGTTGCTGGCTCTCCAGAGCAAAGGGAGCAAAGAGTTGGTCAGTTCAGATCCCAGGGGTCTGCCTCCCATTCTTCGGGAGCTGTCTTCACTGCATCAACAACCTTGCAGTCCATCTCCGTTCCTGACAAACCCAGTTCTGGATGGTTATAGAAGGGGTGTTTTTACACACACATTTCCCCTGCATGTTTGCTGTTACATCCTGAACTTTCTGTGTGTCTAAATCACTCACCCAGATCTTAAACATCTGGCTCTTTGAACTTCTGCATAGAACTTCTCCCAGAACTTTTGTGTGTAAAATGTTCTCCTGGTAAACTGCTTTGCTCCAGGCAGCTGTGGTCACTTGGTTTCCATGGGAGCCCCTCACGTCTACAGCTGCGGCTACTTTAGGCTGCCTCAGGGCAGTGTATGTGTGAAGAATGAATCCGGAACTTACTTGTGGACTTGTAAACCCAGAAGATTGAAAGACCAGCACTTTAAGGTGTGTGTAAAAATGCCCAAGGATTGCTTGAAGTAAGCCATCTGCTTTAATTGTTCCCTTAACCGCATAATAACTGGTCTGCTGAGTATGTTGATTGCAGTCATGGATAGATTCTTAGTAAATCCAATCCAGTCCCCTGTTCTTGGTTTCTTAGTTCATGGTAATTTCAGTGACCTGGTCTAGAGGATAGTTGTGACTCTTTCCAGTCAACGAAAATGAAAACATTGTAGCCATGTGCACCTGTTCATCTTCTCTCAATGTTGTCATTCACCAGTAATACAAGGACAAGTATCTTAGGTAGCTGACATTTCCATAAGCTGTGAACAGTGAAAGCATTCTACAGCAAGTCGATAAGTACTCTTCAAAACTCATTCCACTCCTCAGACAATGGTAATGTTGAAAGAGAATTTCAATATCAGTTATACAAGACAGAAAATATTTGGCCATATCTAATTTGAGTCTTCTGGAGGTATCTAACATATCTAAAAATTCAGCAAACCTTGTGTTACTAGTTTGTGGAGGTGCATTCCTCTGTTGTAATGTTTATCTGAAAATGCTGTATGTGCGCTACCTGCAGCCACAACCCCTGCAGCAACAGCTAATTCTTCAAGACCACTACCTGCATATCTCTTTCCTAGAGCATTGAGATAAGACATTTCTCTGTGAAAACCAACAAGAATCCCTTTCACATGAGGTCATCTCTTCTCATCTTCACAAAGGGCCTCTTCAGTCTATACACTGCTTGATCTGCAACCAATTGAATCACTGGCATCTTCAGCGAAGCTACTTTTTGGTACCAATCCATCACATGTATAATAACTTCTTTGCTTGGAGGCTGAGCGTAACATTTAATGTTGTATGCTTCCCACTTTGTGACATTGCTTTCAAGAGAGCAGTGATATCCAGTAAATGCTGAGACCCTTCCATGTGGTTGAATCACTCGGAGAAGTGCATAGGCTGGTGTGCATACTGGTGTGCCAGTATGTCCTCAAACCTAACCTCCAATCTTCGTGGTTGCGGTTCAGCACGTAATTTGCTGCTCCCATATTTTTTGGCAATAACTGGGCAGACTAGGCTTTTCCCAACTTCAGGTTTTGTTATAACCAAGGTTGTTGTATCTGAAATAGTTCATTCTTGGCTAAATGAAATTGGTTGTGCCATAATTACATTTGTATAATAGCTTGTTTCAGTGCCTGCTAACCCATCTTCATTGAAATCATTATTATCCATGACAACAGTACAAGGCTGACATGGAGCAGTTTCACTTAGACACAATTGACCATGCTGAATTGATTACGATGTATCCACTGAAGGTATTGGAATATGGTCAGATCTGTAGTGTTCCTGCAGTGTCCATGCTGAAAGTTCATCAAGAACATTGTTATAAGAAATGCCAAGTTTCATTTTCTTCAGAATTTGGATGAGTTCCTTATTACCTGTCATGTTGTGAGCATACATAGATAATGTGACTTGCATTGGCTGTTGCTTTCCTGTGATTAGATGCAACAATCCTTCAGACAGAAAATGTATAGCTGGTTGCAGTCTTCTTCCAATGTAGAATGAGTATTTAGCAAGTAATGCCATAAGATTGTGAATGTCATTGGGTGTGTTGTCCTCTTTCAATTCGTTGATCCCACATGGCCATGGAATTCCAGCCTCTGTCCGATGCTTGGAGTAAAAAAGCTTGGCTACATTCCGTTATCAGTTCTGAAGTGTCTATACCCCAACTATTCACTGCACTTTCAGCATATGCTCCTCCATGCTTAGGGAAATAAACTATGGATGATTCATTTCTGCAATACCTGCACTGAAAACCAATGTCTTTTCCAAAATGATGTTCAAACTTCTTGCGCAGAGATCGTAAAGCATGCCTTTCGTCACAAGTATTTCGGATTTCTTCATTGGTGATCATCAGATCTCTTCATAACTGCTCATACTTGAAAAGTACGTCTCAAAGTGTATACCTCTTTGTGGATTTCTAGACTATCAACAAGCACAGAGCTGCTGGAAAGCCTCATTCTGTTTCTCTGCTACCCATTTTTGCCATTGTCGGCAATCTTCTTACTTAGTTTCTCTCGCATGCTTATTATAGATGGGTCTGCAAAATTATTTCCAGCAGTCCCTAAGGTAACGTATATCCAACGCTGCCACTTTCAGTATTCCACCGTCACTATTACAGTAAGTAACTAAGGCTTGCAAACTATTTTTTTCTCATCTTGAACATACTGGACTGCACCTATGAAAGTTTTCCAAGGACCGATTTTACAGATAACCTGTTGCCTAGGGAGTCTCTATTGCTTTTCCCTTCCAAGTTGCTCATGAAGAAACTATCGAGGAACCTCCTCAACTACTTCTTACTCTCATTTCAGTTGGTTCATCAGTAATTTGAGTATTAGTCTCTTTTGCAACACTTAACAGATCGTGTGCCTCCTGCACATGCTTAAGGTTAACACCTACAACATTTCACTTACAGGTTTTATGCACTTTCTTTGGCTTATCATCATCCTGCTCATAAAGAGTATCAAAACTTGTGCCCAAGTCCTTCCGTTCTTGAGCTTTTTGTGCAAGTTTATTCCATGTATCCTGGGAAACTTGCTGTAAGGGGTTCTTTTTGGATGTTGAAGTTTTTTCACATAAGACACACGTATTGTTATCAAATATTTTCAGTTGTTTCTTGGTTGATTCCCTGTTCTATCATACATTGTTCTTAACTATTCATTTTCTCTTCATTCACTAAAAAAGAAGAAATTAAAAAATTAATGTAGATAAGTAACAACAAAAGGATAGAATTATCAAAACATTGAGTGGATACCATTATATGCTATATGCCGTGCCTTAAAAAACGGCCAGTAATGTTGTTGTTTTGCATTTAAGGGATAATAGCTCCAAACAGTGGGGTTGTTACCCACCAAATCTTGTAGGTTATTTTAATACATGTTTAAAGTCATTTAGAAAATCAAAATCAGCCACAGAGGTTGACATTTATTCATCTAGTTAGTCATGGCCACCCAGGCTAAATTGTTTCCTTACCACCTCAGTTATGAATTTCAAAAATAAAAAAGGTCCCTCCCCAAAACTGCCTCATATATACAACTGAACTACAAGAGAATTAAAAAGAAATCCCTTGTTTTCTATCTGCCTCGTTTCCATTATTAACTCATCAGGTGAAACTAAATATACATTGTGACTGAGAGTGACTAAAATGATAGGAGAAGAGTGGCTTAAAATTATGAGATTCTTTCCAGAAACCTTCTGCATTTTTGTCTTCCCTTCATTCTAAATTGTTAGGTAATGGCATGCTAGCTCTGCAGGTCTTGGTAGCAAATTATCTAGACTTGAATCTAGACTTGCCAGCATTCAGAAAGGGGCAGGGACTGCTGTGAGTTTAACTCACATTAGCGTGGTCACGTGAAATCTCCGCTCATGTGCATGGGGGGTTTAGTGTTATTTTTCCATTATCCTGTTAAATTCAATAATGCAATATAGGGCTGGATTTTGAGCTCTGTATCGCATTATTTTAATATGAGAACAGAAAATTAACTCTAAAACCCCCGTGCACACGGCTGGGGATTTCTAGTGACGGTGCTAACGTGAGTTAAACAACCCTTCCTCAGTGTTAGCAAGTTGCCTCAGCCTTGATTTATTTCAGAAGACCTTGGAAGGGATGATGATTATTTTATTTTATTTATTATTAATAATAAAACGGCTTCAGGTGATTTGACTACACTGAACATGTTGAACAGTTCTTGTTTAAAGATCCAGAGGACTACTGAAGATATAGAGAGTGCCATTTATATCACTGAAAATATCACCAGCTGATGAACTTCAAGGAATAGAGGCTGTGAGATAAATGTTCAAATGCTTGGAGTCCGTATAGGTTTATAGTATTGGGTGGGATTGCAGGAATGATAAGAGAATGGGAATCCACCTCCCTACACCAATAAAGTGACAAAGATAGCGGAACTGAATCTTTTGGTGTTTCTTCACACTGATTTGCTGCATGTGTATTTCTGGAGACACCAGTCGGTGATTAACTACTGGGATTCACGTTGGATGTGCAACAGTCAATATGAAAAACCATCTTACGCTTGCATATCCAAACCCGTTTTTCCAAAATGCAAGAATCTGGTTGCACTGCAGCCTTGTGTTCCACTTCAAGGCAAGAATGAGCAGGATGGGCTTGGATTTCATTAATTGCTTACCTTGCCAGGCAGACTATTGGATCTGATGGACAGGTATATGTTTTGCTCTTACGTAAGCTTTGTTGCTTCTGAATCCAGAGAAGGTTGCACATACCCAAAGCATGGAAGATCCCATTATGGCTGCAGATGAATGGACAATTGGGACGTCAAGTCTAGCTGTTTTATTGTTGAGCTGCATCCTCTGAGACCTCTCCAGGGCATTGTGTTTACTCCCTGTTGGTTTCAGGACTACTTCACTTTGAATTTGTATGGATATATTGGAATTATCCAGGAACTTGTCGCTGCAAAGGCATATCCCATAGATCCAGTGGCCTTTAATATGAAATTCCATAATCAAAAAAACCTTCGGTTTACAAGAAGAATTAAGGCTTTTGCAAATTCAATCATACACTAAAAAGCATAGAAATTGCAAGTTAAGACTCCTGCCTTAACTTCATGCCATGTTAGCAGTAAGACGTACAGTGTCACATATTGTACTCCCTTTGTCTTTGTCTTTCAGCCCCAATCCTCTTCCTCTTTTCAGGTTGGGGACAACACTGAATTTGGGGACAGGAGGACATGAGCTGGCCCCTCACCCCCTCCGTTTCCTCTTTAAGAAAGAGAGAACTTAGAAGTTCTGCTCCCACCCCTTCTCCCCCTCTAATCTACTTGGTTCCAGCCCTGTAACAGAGAACTCGGGACTCCTCGCTTCCAGCCTCTCCACCCCACTCTAATCCAGTAGGCTTCACTCCCTTCACAGGCAACTCAATAGCCCTGCTTCCGAACCTGTTCTCCTCTCCCCTGCTCTCAACCTTGTAACAGACAACCCAGGAGTCCTGGGTCCCAATTCACTCCTCTAACCCTGTAGCCCCCATTCCCCTCACAGAGAACTCAAAAGTCCTGAGAAATACAATGTTTGTCTGTATGTGTCATATGGAACAGAAGTGTATGTGTGGAATGACAAAAAATAACAACACAGGAGAGGAAATGGAATAACAGGTTGCAGCTCGTCTACATATGCTCCCAGCATCCTCGGCTGTCATCACTTCAGGACACTGCAACTCTCCTGGGGTTTGGCCTTTCTGCCACCCCAAGCTCCACCGACGAGCGGGCCGAAAGGCACGCGCCTTACGGCTACTTTTCTCCATTTCTTTTCTACTATATTTTCCCCTCCTACCTTACTTACTAACATGCCTGCCCTATTTTCTCGCCTTTTCTTTCCCTCCTCCCCTTCTCCTCTTTCTGTCCGTCTTTTTCTCCCTCTACTTTTCTCCTCCCTGCTTCTTCCTCCCCCCCAACCAGTCACCACTCTCTAACCTCCTCCATACATCCTTTTCTCCCTTGGCTACCTTCTGACCTTGCTCCCCTTCCACTCCTCCTGTCTCTAGCCTTCCTCGATGCTCCCCTTCTCCCAATCTTACCCCCTATTCCTCCTATCTGTAGCCTACCACAACACTCCCCTTCTCCCAATCTTACCCCTATTCCTTGCCTCCCCCCTCATCAACTACCATTTTTCTGCTCCCTCTGGAACTGTCGCTCATCTATCAGTAAAGCTCCCTATATCCATGATCTTTTCCTCTCTCGCTCCCTCCAGCTCCTTGCCCTTACTGAAACTTGGATCACTCCCTCGGACTCTGTCACGCCTGCTACCCTCTCCTGTGGGGGTCTCTCCTTCTCTCACCAACCCCGCCCTGAAGGACGGGGTGGTGGGGTGGGCCTCCTTCTTGCTAAATCCTGTCAGTTCCAACCAATTTCTCCTCCCCCCTCTCTCTCCTTCCATACCTTTGAGGCTCACTCCGTGCGCCTCTACTCCCCCCTCCATCTACGTGTTGCTGTCATCTACCGTCCCCCTGGTCCTCTCTCTTCCTTTCTTTCTGACTTTGAGTCCTGGCTCACTTTCTTCCTCTCTGTTGATATCCCCACTCTCATCCTTGGTGACTTCAACATTCATGTTGATGACCCATCTCAGCCCTCAGTCTCTCGCTTCCTCTCCCTAGCCTCCTCCTTCAACCTCCACCTTTGGACCAACTCCCCCACCCATACTAATGGCCATTCTCTTGATCTTGTCCTCTCTAGAAACTGCTCTGTCGCTGATCTCTCCTTCGATCCTCATCCTATATCAGACCACTTCCTTGCCTCTTTCAACATTTCCCACTGTCCCCCCTCCTCTTCCCCTTCTCTACGCCCCTTCCGTGACCTTCAAGCTATTGATCCCCTGGACTTTGCCTCCTCTCTCTCTCCCCTTCTTCCTACAGTCTTCTCTTCCTCCTCCCCTGACTCCGCTGTCTCTGCTCTCAACGCCTCTCTCTCCTCCACACTTGACTCCCATGCCCCTCTCTCTTCCCGCCCTGCCTTCTCCCACAACCCCCGTCCTTGGCTCACCCCTAGTATCCGCCACCTCCGTTCTTGCACTCGTGCTGCTGAACGACTCTGGCGCAAATCCCATTCTCACGCTGACTTCCTTCACTTCAAATTCTGTCTCTCCACCCTTACTTCTGCTATCTCCCTTGCTAGACAACACTACTATGCCTCCCGCATTGAGTCCTGTTCTCGGGACCCTCGCCGCCTGTTCTCTACCTTTGACTCCCTCCTCAAGCCTCCCTGTCCTCCCCCTCCTTCTTCCCTTTCTGCTCAGGATCTTGCCTCCTTCTTCACCTCCAAGATAGACAAGATCCGCCTCGACATCGCTTCCCACTCCTCTCTTCCCACTCCCACCCCTCTCCCTCCTCCCCCTCCTTCTCTCATGTCCTCCTTCTCCCCTGCCTCCCTTAAGGAAATCTCCTCTCTGCTCTCCTCCTCCAACCCTTCCACTTGCCCCCTTGATCCCATTCCTTCCCGCCTCCTCACCTCCATTACTCCCACTGTCGCCCCTTCCTTCCTGCACATCATCAACCTCTCCCTCTCTACTGGCTCTTTCCCTTCTGCCTTCAAACATGCCACAGTCTCTCCTATTCTCAAAAAGTCCACTCTTGACCCCTCTGACCCTTCTAGCTATCGTCCTGTCTCACTCCTTCCTTTTGCTTCCAAGCTGCTTGAACGTGTTGTCTACTCCCGCTGCCTTGACTTCCTATCCTCCAACTCCTCCCTTGACCCCCTCCAATCTGGCTTCCGCCCCCTTCATTCTACTGAAACTGCTCTCGCTAAGATCACCAACGATCTTCTGGTGGCTAAATCTAAACGTCTCTATTCCATTCTTGTCCTCCTTGATCTCTCTGCTGCCTTCGATACTGTTGACCACTCACTCTTGCTGGATTCCCTTCACTCCCTTGGCTTTTGTGGCTCTGTCCATAACTGGTTCTCCTCCTACCTCTCTGACCGCTCCTTTAATGTGTCTCTCTCCAACTCCGCCTCCTCCTCCTTCCCCCTCTCAGTTGGTGTTCCTCAAGGCTCTGTTCTTGGCCCTCTCCTCTTCTCGATCTATACCTCATCCTTAGGCAAACTCATTGCCTCCCATGGCTTCCAATACCACCTCTATGCTGATGACACTCAACTCTATCTCTCTACTCCCTCTCTCTCTCCCTCTGTTCAAGCTCGTCTCATCAACTGTCTCTCTGACATCTCTACCTGGATGTCTCAACGTCAACTCAAACTCAACATGGCTAAAACTGAACTCCTTATCTTCCCCCCTCATCCTTCCTCTCCTTCCTCACTGTCAATAACTATTGATGGAGTCACCATCCTGCCTGTCCCCCAAGCCCGTAGCCTAGGCTTCATCTTTGACTCAGCCCTTTCTTTTAAACCCTACATTGACTCTGTTGCTAAATCCTGTCGCTTCTCCCTCCATAACATTGCTAAGATTCGCCCTTTTCTCTCTGTCTCGTCTGCCAAAACTCTTGTTCATGCTCTGGTCATCTCTCGCCTCGATTACTGTAACCTCCTTCTCACTGGCCTTCCCCGGTCTCACCTTTCTCCCCTCATCTCTGTCCAAAACTCTGCTGCCAGGGTCATCTACCTCGCCAGTCGCTTCGACCATGTGCAGCCCCTCCTCTCTTCGCTTCACTGGCTTCCCCTTCCTGAACGAATCCTGCACAAGCTCCTAGTCTTCACCTATAAAGCTCTTCACAACCTTGCTCCCCCCTACCTCTCTGCACTTATCGCCCTCCATACTCCAGCCCGTGCACTTCGCTCCTCCTCTGTCCCTTCTCTCACCCTTCCACGCCTTCCCTGCTCCCCTAAGCGCCTTCGTCCCTTCTCACTTGCTGCCCCCCATGCCTGGAACTCCCTCCCTGTCCACATCCGCCTTGCCCCCTCCCTTCATACCTTCAAATCTCTCCTTAAAACTCACCTCTTTCGCTCTGCTCTGTCTGACTCTTTATCCTGCTGAGCCACTATTCCTATACCTACGATCGGTTTACCCTTATCCTTGCAACATGGACCTGCCTGCTGTCATTCTCATCGTAACCAAGCCAAGTACGTGCACTTGAGACCTCGCATCTTCATGAATGTTAGACCCCTTGTCTCTCCCTCTGTTCCCCTTCCTATGTCTCTCCCCCAGCTCCTGTCTCTCAGATTGTAAGCCCTAGGGGCAGGGACCGTGTCTATTTTATTACTTTGTAAAGTGCCAGGTACACTGCTGGCGCTATATAAATGTTTGTTAATAATAATAACAACAACAATAACAGGGAGGGAGGCTATTGGGAGTCAAAGGATAGGGAGTCAGCTAATGTAAGTGGGTAAAACGATAGGACTGCTTTCTCAGATATCCCATCAGTCTTCCGAATCAGTTATTTCACTCAAAACCTTATTATTGTAACTATTTCTAATTCCTCCTGTCATTCTACCCACTTACTTAATCCTGCACACTCTTCGTATTTTTCCCTGTCATTCCAACCATTCCACTTACTGCATCTGCTGCCTTCCTCATCATTTCACACCCTCGTACCTTCCCTATGTACTCCCAAAGATGCAACTGTATTGTATAATTTAACAATCACTTAATTGGATGTTGGAATGACAATAGTATTTATTTGGAAATTGGCACTGCTGTTGCCTCCATTTCGTCCAATGGCCATTCCATTTTATTAATTTCAATGCGTACCTAACTTAGTCTTAATTAATCATTTGTATACAACTCTACCCAGCTTCACTGTGCTCTTGAGGGGGAGGGGGCTAGTGGAGACTAGTGGGTAAGAGGAACGGTTGTGAGCCATTAGCCAGCTGCCCTCCTGTCCCCAGCTTCAGTGTTGCCCCCAACCTGCGAAGAGGAAGAGGATTGGGGCTGAAAGACAAAGGCAACATGTGGATACATGGAGCCTAAGTTGTAAGGGAGCACAATATGTCAGACTGTACAATGACTTTATTGCTAATATGGCACGGAGGTTAAGGTGGGAGCCTTAACTTGCAAGTTCCATGCTTTTTAGTACATGATTAAATTTGCAAGGAGCCTTAACTCGTCTTCTAAACCGGAGGTTTTTTTTATTATGGAATATCCAAGTTTTTTGTTAAATACAATGCAATGGAGAAAATTAGTCTTGCTGGAGCAGTAGAATGCTGAGCAGCATAACCACTATGGGAGCAGGGCTTGGGGAAGAGCTGCTCCCTTCAGTTTAGAAGGTTCTTACTTCCTTCAAATAGCAAGCAAGACAAAGCTGGATTTTTACTGGTAGCTCCCTGCTTTACTAAGACTACAACAACTTTGGTTTGGTTTAAACATTGCAAACTTCTAAAAACTGCTTCTATGATCTCTCTAGCTCATGGCTTGTACAGGGATCTTCCACTCTGTTCCCCACTGTCAGAGCTCTTTTCCTTGTGCAACACTGGCCATTCTGCTTTCTAGGACCTTCTCCTGTACAGGACCCACTGGCTAGTTCACTTCTTGTACAGGGCTCCCTGACTGCTGTGCCCATGCACGAGACTCTCCACCTGGCATAATGCTGCCCATCCTCCAGTTTTCTCCCTTTACAAAGCTCCCTCACTCAGTTCTCCTCTGTCCAGGCCCCTTCCCTGGCACAATTATGGCCATTATTCTTCAGCTCTCTGTCTCTACAAGGCTCCCCCACCTTACTCCCCCTTGGACACTGCTCCCTTTCTTGCACAACGCAGCCCAATCTGCAGATCTCCCCCTGTACTGGGTTCCATATTCTGTATCCCCAATAAAGCTGCTCCCTGTAAAGTGCTCCCCCTGTGCATGACTTCCACTGTGGAAGCTATTTACAGAGGCTCTGTTTCTACTCTCTCCCCTTAATATTCCCCCCTCCCTTTATGTATGCCCCCTTCCTCCCTGCTCCCCCATAGGATTTCCCGCCCTGGGCTGAGGGTTGCTCTTAGAGTCCTCCCAAGAGGACTACACTTGCCACTCTGCCCCACAGGACTGCTCCACCATCTCCCTGCCCCCCTTGTGCAGAACACCCATTGTATCAGCTCAGAATGCCCGCTTACCCTTCATTCCATAGTAGGGTTGGGAAAGTCATAGGGAGATGATCAGTTCCATCCCGCTTGCTGTCCCTGTCTCTGGGATAAACCTTTGCCCTTTTCCTGCACCTGGAACCATCCAGGCAAACTCCAGTGCTCTGGCCCCAGCTATGCTCCTCCAACGGGGTGTCCCATTGGAGCCGCAGCCCAGACACCCCATGTTTTTGGAAGGGGGAATGGTGTCACTGAAATCCATGCACTTTGTGGTTCTGGGTGCATTTAGGGGGCAAGATCAGCCACCCCAAACATCACTGTGAGAATAGCTAGCTCTGTTGTTTAGTCACCTCAGTGTCCCTGGTCCCCAAGCCGAGGCGCCTGCTATGCAGGATCAGATCAGAATGACCTTCAGTTTTCTACCTTCCACAGGCCTTGCCTCTCCCCACTAGGTCAGCTCTATCGGCCAGTCTCTAACCTTCCCTTTTTAGGGAAGGTTATTCAACGTGTGGTGGCTGGGCAGCTCCAGGAGCATCTAGATGACCTCAGCTTCTTAGATCCCTCCCAGTCTGGCTTCTGCCCAGGGTATGGAACTGAGACTGCGCTTGTGGCCTTGGTTGATGACCTGTGCCAGGAGATGGACCAGGGACGTTCAACCTTACTGGTCCTATTGGATCTCTCGGCTGCTTTTGACATGGTTGATCATGGGCTGGTGGTGACTCGCTTGTGGGACCGGGCAGGATTGGGTGGGACGGTTCTACAATGGTTTCATTCCTACCTAGCCAGTAGGACCCAATGGGTGGTGTTGGGGGATAATTCATCTCTTCCCCCCCACCCCCCATGACCTCTCATGTGGTGTCCTGCAAGGTTCTATTCTGTCCCCACTCTTGTTCAACATGTACATGCAGCCATTTGGCGAGGTCATGAGGTGGTTCGGAGTGACTTGTCATCAATTTGCTGATGACACTCACCTGTACCTCTCATTTTCATCAAACCTAGGCCCGGCAGTTTCTGTGCTTTCCCAATATTTGACTGCTGTGGGGAACTGGATGGGGCAGAGCCGACTGAAGCTGAATCCTGACAAGATGGAGGTAATGTTGGTGAGGAGAGCGGCGGGTGTGACTTCCCCCATTATTGACTGCGTTTGTCTCCCGCTGATCTCCTAAGTGCGGAGTCTAGGGGTGCTCCTGGATTCCCGGCTCCGCTTGGATATCCAGGTGGATATGGTGGCGAAGAGGGCTTTCCTCCAGTTGCATCTGGTTCGGTGACTTCGAGCTTATGTCTCAGACTCCGACCTAGCCACCATCATTCATGCTTTTGTTACCTTGAGACTGGACTACTGCAACATGCTCTACATGTCCCTGGTGACGGTCCAGAGGCTGCAGCTGGTGCAGAATGCGGCAGCCCAGCTCCTTATGGGGTCGGGTCACTGGGAGCACATTGCACCAGTGCTTCGTTGTCTCCACTGGCTGCCTATTTTCTTCCGAGCCCGATTCAAGGTGTTGGTTCTCACCTTTAAAGCCTTACACGGCCTCGGCTCGACCTATCCGCAGGACTGCCTCACTCCCCAGGTCCTCAGTCAGCCCCAGTGGTCCACTGGGGGCACCTTCTTGGAGTTTCCCCAAGTAAATCGGGGGCCACTATGGAAAGGGCGTTCTCGGTGGCCGCACCTCAGCTGTGGAACTCCCTCCCAGAGGCGGCTCGCCTGGCCCTGGCCCTGCTGAGTTTTTGTTGAGCTTGTAAAACCTGGCTGTTGGGGGAGGGAGGAAGGGATGGGATGGAGGGGGGGTTGAGGGCTAGGGTGAGGGGGGGGTTGTTTTATGTTTTTATAGCTTCCCCCTAAAGTGGTTTTATATTTCTATTTTATGTTTTATATTTTTGTTTTAAATTGTAAGCTGTCCCGAGCTGCTTTGCAGAAGGGGTGGGGTATAAAATTGTATAATAAATAAATAAACATGTCTGACCAGTCACTCACACTGACCCCAGGAGGTGCAGTTCCCCCTCTTTCCCCTGCACTGATAGGCTCTGGCAAGCAGTGCCTGCTGGGAGTTGTAGTCCCCAGTATTCAAGACTACTTGCTTTTAAACAGTCTCTGCATTACACGTAGAATGTTCGCAGGCATTCCACACTCAGGATGGTCTCCATAGGCTAACACTGAATTTTCAAGATGTCATAATTTAAAAACTACTAACCGGATTTACAAAAAGTAAACCAAAGGCACACCCCACCGGCCTCCTTGAATTTTCTAAAAGGCTTACACTCCTCCCAACCAACACAAAACCCCTTTACCCTGTCGAGATCGAGATGGTCTAACTTTTGAAAAAACAAGCTTTCAAAATGCAGTTTTCAAACTGCGATACCTCAGCTCTTATCCAACTGATTTGGCTGAAATGTGGACAGCATGAACCACTTACTCCAGTGATCTGTCCCCACGATTTTCACGATCTGAACTTTAATCATGCCAATTTTATAGCAAATAGAATGTTGGGGCTTTATAATGGAGGGTGTAACACACCTTAACTATTAGAGCACTCCCGCGCTCTAATAATGAGGACTTCTCTCTGGGATTCTCTGACTCCTGCCTAGAAAATATGCTGTGAAGATCAGAAGTGATTGGATGCTGCGATCTCCAGATTGGAATTGGAATTCTTCAAAAAGAGCAAAGAGATTCCAAACCAAGTCTTTCATCCATTAGTAATGTTCTTATTTGATATGGGTTCCATGTTTTCTCTGCCAGTGAGTTTTTGCAGGTGGAAATTTCCCAGAAAAAAAACTAGAATTCCATGTTTTTCTCAGGGGAAACAGGAATTCTGGTGTTTTTCTCTGGAAACGCATGGAAAATGAGTGTAATAATCGGGTTTTTCTGGGGAAATTCCACCTGAAAAAACTCACTGGCAGAGAAAACTAGGAACCCTGGATCACACACAGATGTTATAGGCTTCTAAAGCAACGCTGCAATACCAAGGCAAATGGGCTTGCTCAACTGTAACTTTGCATTCTTTGTTTTTGTTAGGTTTAATTCTATATCTACCTTTGTGTCTAGTTCTCAATCTATAGATACTTGACATGTAAGAAAAATACTCTTCAGGGACTAAATGATGGAAGTTTTCACTTGAAGTGTGTGAGCAGACAATCTTCCATCAGTCTTCTTCTTTGGTAATTGCTGCCCCAACTATCTTGGGAAACATTTGACAGTTCTTGGACCAGTTCTCCGCCTGGACATATAAATGACTCTTAAAGCCCATTGAAGTATTTTGTCTGTTACTAATATACAATATGAAACCTGTGTGCTGCAAAGGTAGCTTGAGGATAGGGGAAAAATTCTTTGTTACCTACTGTAGACCTGGCCATCTCACCTAACTTACCCATTTTCCTTCTCCTTCAAGGCTGCAAGTTGTGATGACCATTATTGTATTCAAAGAGACCTGGACACATCCATGTGGAACCCTGAAAGCACACACATCACTCTTAGCTGTCTTTTTGCCAATGAATGCAACAAATAGTCTGGAACAGATTGTTACTATGATTATTTTTAAAAAGTTCTTCAAGCAGCTCAGACACTTGAATTAGAGCATGCCCAAGATCTGCTTTGCATGGTGTTGTGTAAATTGTTTGCATCTGTTCTGTATCCCTTCCTGTTCAGTGTGTATATGAGGTCTCTGGGCGAGGTTATTCAGAGGTTTGGGGTAAAGTGTCATCAGTATTCTGATGACCTCCATCTCTAGCTCTCTTTTTCATCTGACCCAGGCCCTGCAGTCTCAGTTCTCACCTGTTGCCTGGCTACTGTCAGGAACTGGATTGAGGATGAGCCAATTGAGGCTGAATCCAGACAAGACTGAGGTGATGATGGTTGGCCGGCCATGTAACCTGGAGGGGATCAGGACTCCTGTTATCGATGGAGTCCAGCCCCCTTTTGTCATCAGGTTCACAGCCTTGGAGTGTTTTTGGACCCTTGCTGCACATAGATTATCAGGTTGTGGCGGTGGTCAGGAGCGCTTTTCACCAACCCCATCTGGTGAGGAAGCTGCAGCCTTTTCTACCTGATTTGGATCTGGCCACTGTCATCCATGCTTTCATCACCTCGAAACTAGATTATTGCAGTGCACTGACTATTCGGAAACTGTAGTTGGTGCAAAATGTGGCAGCTTGCCTCATTTCAGAGGTGGGATACTAGGAGCACATTGCTCTGAAGTCTGCACTGAGTTCTTATAGCTTTCCTGCCACAATTGAAGGTGCTGGTTTTGACCTTTTAAAGCCCTAAACAGTCTGGGCCTCACATATCTGAAAGACTGACTGTCCTTCCATGCCTCCATTGCAACCCCTGCGATTGGCCGGGAGCACCTCCCTGTGGGTCCCCTCCATTAGTCTTGTTCATACGACAAGAGCTTGCAGGGAGGAGTTCTTGGTTGCTGCTCCATTGCTATGGAACTCCCTTCCCCCTGGAGGTTAGTTTGAACCCCACGTCTTCTGGAGCTTAAGCATCTTCTGGAGGCGGTGTAAACCTTTTTGTTTGAAAAGGCATTTGGCAGGCAGGGATTGCGGGTGGTTTGGGGGTAGGGGTGGGGTCGGGGGTTGGGTATGGGAAATGGGGAGATGGTATTGGAGGTTTGTGGGAGGCTTGGGGAGTTTAGGGGGTTTGGGATTTATTTTAATGTTTTTATTATTTGTGAGCCGCCTTCGGGAAAGGGCGCCATATAAATTTAAGTAAATTAATAGTAAATGAATAGTAAGTAAATTTAAGTAAATTAATAGTATCATTGAGAACATTGCTGGAAGATGCACCTCAGTAAGCCAGGTCTTATTGCCTTGTATCAAAGAGTCCTGTCCTTGTGTTTCAGATTGTATCTTCTCAAATGTGGGAACAAACTGCCTGCCTGAAGGTTCCCTTTCCACTACTAAGTATTATATCTGCAACATTAAAACCTTATTGTCACAAACTTCTCTTGTTTTGATTCTTCAGTGGGTGAAAACAGATGTAAAGCTTTAACACCACTTTAATATTTCTTATGCATGTTGCAGGGCTGCATAAGGCACCAATGAAGCCCTGCAACCTGCATAAGAAATGTTAAAGCAAAAAGAATATCACTATGTTTAACAAAAATCTGAGGTAGTTATTGCATAGGGGGGTATGCTTATAAGGGATCGATACTGTAACCTTAGGTCCCTAGAAATAATTCTGAAGGGTTATATGCTATAACTTTGGAAAAGAACCATAAAGAGAATTTTTTTTAAAAAAAGAAATGTTAAAGCAATGTTAAAGTGGAGTTAGCAGTATGTATGTTTTCACCTAGTGTCTGTGAAAATGGTTAAACTATTGTGCAGTGGTTATGTTTAGTAACTACATAATGGGGGGTCTAGAGAGAGAGTTTGGTTGCCATGTTGGTCCCAAATGTAAGAGTTGGAGACAAAGTAGTTCAGATGAGAACTTTAATCAGATCAACCACTGTTGCTGAGAGTATGCAAACGTTTGGGCCACACAGGGCCCTTTCTCAGGCACCTGATTTTTCTAGTCCCCGTTATAAAAAAGATAAGAGTGCAAGCAGTCTTGGACGGACTATGCCCAATTGACTAAGAAGGAATCAAATTAATAATCAAATGGGACGGCCAAGAATTATCCAATAGCTTTGTCTCTCTTTTTTTATGCTGTTTCTCTGAATGAATCACCCTGATTGTAAACAGTAAGCATGGGTTTCTTTTGATTTTTCTCAGGGTGAATTTGTAAATGAATATGTTGGTGAATTAATTGATGAGGAGGAATGTAGACTGCGAATCAAGCGTGCCCATGAGAACAGCGTAACCAATTTCTATATGTTAACTGTTACAAAGGTAAAGCTGTTTTTATCTCCATAGTATAAAAGTGTATTGGAGACCTGGCGTAGCACACTCCGCTGTTCTTGTTTATAAAGCACAAATACTTGACTGGCTCTCATTTCTAGCTAACATGCAATTGATTTAGTGCTGGTGGAAGATGCCAATGGAGCAGGTACTCAACTTACATGGGCCAATGTGTCTCTTCCATGATCTAGTGAGGCCTTTTCTACAGAGAGAGGAAATCAATTTCCCTAACCTGTTCCACACTTTTCCTGCTAGACTGCCAACAAGAGTGTCCAGTCTAGTGATGGCAATCATTAGCATGAGAGTATCTATCTGAATAAAATGACACTTAACAATTTTTTCAGAGTGCATTAACACTGTGAATGCAGTGCATTAACGCTGTCCTTTACATGTATAGAAATTGTATACACTTTATGCAATAAACTGTTAACGATGTCAGTGTAGAGAACTTTTTTACAATTTGTTGTACAGAATGCAGTTCTGCAAAAACAGACACAGTTAATGCACTCTGAAAAAATTGTTCATTGTCGAATTATGATAATAAATTAATTTTTAATGAAAAAATGTGAAAGTTTAGTTATTGATAAAAATGAATGAGAGTAAGTCTGTATGGTAAGGAATTAAGTACATATATTACATTTATGTTGATGAGGATAAAATATGAAATATTCCTCAAATTCTGAAATTTCCATGCTTTTTGACGTTTTCTTGTTGCAATGTATGGAGTTGATCTTTTTTAAATTGTAATTGTAATGAATGTGTATGTTTTTTGGAGTTTAAGCTAGAGTCAAAATGATTTTGTGATATTTTTTAAGAGGAAAGTTTTTTGTTTTGGTAACTTTCTAGGTTTTCTGCACTATGATTAATATACCAGCACATTAATATATCAGTTGCACAACGTTTAAGTTGTATTTTTTACAGAACTTTTAACTTAAAAGTTGTGCATATATGAAGTTACTCGCTGTTTATATTAGGGTCAATGGGAATGATTATCCCCCCTCTAACCCTAGTGTAAACTAGGAGTAACTCTACAAGAGCCAAAGGAGTTTGAGGAGGAACTTGGTGTGTGACTTTTAAAAAAAAAAACATAGCCTCCACACCAAAACAGGAGGTGTTTGGGGAAAGATTCTCCCAACTTCAAGCAGGGCCACCTCTACTGCGCATGCGCAAGCCTACATAACTGATTTTTAAATCATTAATAACTAGGTTTTGGCTGCACCAATCACTATCTGAAATGTAGCTCAAGCTTTTTTCTCAAAATTGGGGCTTCAGCAGTTCCCTGTTTATAATGGAGAGTGGTTTTGCATTTAACTTCCTCTACTACTGTAAGGAAATCTAAGCTATGTTTCTTCCTTGTGGGTTTTTTTGCCATTTAAGATCCTGGGGGGATTTCATTTTCTGCTTGCACTCCACAGCTGTGGACTACAGTTACCGGTCCTGGTGTGGGTAGTTGCCTCCCTGTTCTCTTTTCCCCTGCCCCATCCTTACACCATTTCTTGAGCCAGTCATTCCTGTAGGCATAAATGCTGAGACGTTTCTGCCTAAACATGTTTTCCAGAAAAATGAAGATCAGCCATAACTCACTTAATAACCACCTGCCTAAATATATTTATTTGTAACGTTAGGATTAGATGCTTGACTTGTCAGAGGAAGACTGTATGTTCTGATGCTAAATTTATGTTTGTGTCTCTTTGAAGGACCGCATAATAGATGCTGGGCCAAAGGGAAATTACTCTCGTTTCATGAACCACAGTTGTAATCCGAATTGTGAAACACAGAAGTGGACCGTGAATGGGGATGTTAGAGTCGGACTCTTTGCTCTTTCTGACATTCCAGCAGGTAAAAGGTGCCTTCATCCTGTACATGCCATCTGCTGCAAAAGTGGGAATCCATTGTTAGTCTGTCTTCCTTCGGAAGTTCCTTAGTCATGTTGGAATTTATGATGACTTTGAGAAAAAACAACCATAAGTAGGAAGCCGCCAATTCCTTGAGTAGCCTAATTTATTTTTTACTATTTGGATTTATAGCTCTCTCTGTTCCTAGAGCTCAGGGCTCTTGGAATAAAAACACAAAACAAAAACATCAGAAATATAGAATAAGTAAAATCCAATATAAAGTATAGACAAATCCCACAAAACCTGTCCCTGCCAACCAAACACCTGGACAGATAATGAGGTCTTTAACTGCCTCCAGAGAACTACTGAAGATGAAATTCAGAATATTATAGCAAAGAAAAGTTTATAATACTATCACACACACAGGTTAAAAATGTTAAGAGCTTCACTAAATTTTATTTATTTATTTAATCATCATCATCATCCTTTTGAATGTATGTTTCATCTTTTTGAAGAGCCTCAAAGCAGCTTACTCCAAATCAAAACAATAAAGGAGATCATATTTAACCTCACAGTGAAACTAACCCCCAGTTCCCCTTCTTAGCCACAATATAATAAAAACCATTAAATAAAATAGTTAATCACAAATCCCCTCAACCCACCTGTTTCCACAGCTCCCACCCACATGAGTCTCCACTCTCCTACACCCTTCTATGCCCCACAGTACAAATACAGATAAGAAAATGCCGCCCACTCCCTTGTTTCTAACCCAAGGGAGTTCTCACACTCCTCCACTCCACCCCCATGCTTGTCATCATCACACACACACCCTCACTGGGAGGTTATGTCATTCCTTGCCACCACTCATTCAGCTCTCCCATCCTACCTTCCCCTACTCCATAACAATATTGCAAACAGAATAGTAAGAAAATCATTAAACATGGGGACAGAAGGTTGGCAAACTAAAACCTGAACACCTAGGAAATTCAATGTTGAATCTTCTTGCTGTGTCCACAGAGACTTTTTCATTTGGCTTAGAGCCCAAAGATTCAGGTACCCTCCTTCCCTGATGCCCATCTGTTTTCTGGTGTGAAATATTCTCTAATGCTTTCAGCCTCTTCCAACTGAGAGGTGAAAATGAGACACTAACAAGTGTTTTTGCAAATTTTACACAAATCTGTTTTTGGCCCAAAGCTATTTTGTGAAGTGAAAATGCTAAAGCTGATGTGTCTAATGCTGATGTCCTCCTCCTCCTCCTCCAAATGTCTTATGTGTATCATTTTTTTTTACATTTCAGGGATGGAGTTAACATTTAATTATAATTTGGATTGCCTAGGCAATGGTAGGACAGAGTGTCATTGTGGAGCTGATAACTGCAGTGGTTTCCTAGGAGTACGGCCCAAGGTCAGTTCTACATGAATAAAATCTGTGAAATGAGCATTAATGAAAACCTGTAACCAAGCCTATTCTTATCGAGTCACCCCAGGAGCAGGCCCCTCACCTCTTGCCACTTTCACCAGTCATTATTTTATTGTCTGCTGTGCAGAACATCCCACCAGCCAGCCATATGTACAGCTGGTGGCAGTTGGTTGAGCCACCTTGTCTCTAGGTTGCTCCAGCCCCATGCCCTGGGCTGAGCCTCATGCAGCTGCTTCCTGTGCCAGGCTTATCCTGGCCTGCCAGCAATTTTAGGTGTGTGCACACAAGATGAAAAAACAACTGTTTCCTGTTTACTGCAGGGTTTTTTTTGTAACACTGAACAGATTAGGTTTCAGGATGCTTCGCATGTAATACACAACCAAGCTAAAAGTGTTGTTTCACAAATCAAGACTTAACAATCATTCTTGCTGCTTCTTGCAGCTTTATCATAACTTGAGAACAGATTTATACTGCTCTCAGCCCTTAGAGCTCCATCAAAACATACGTTATTAATTTATTTAGACTTAATCTACCCTATCCCGAGGCCTCAATGTGGGTTACAAAAATAACCAAGACACAGTATATACGTGACTTCTCCCTCCCCCCCAGATCATTCTCCTAAAGCCGGTCCCTGACCACCAAATGCCAGGCCAAATCTTACACTGTCTCCAGATGATGCTCAGGCTCGGGCTTTGGCAAATTTCCAAGGGACGGGAGTTCCAGAGCTGTGGGGCAGCCACTGAGAGAGCTTCACTGAAGGCCTTGGCTGTGCTCACTTGACACCATGATACAGTTAAGAGGAGGCTGTTCTCGGCTGACTTGGGGAACATGATGAGATATAGGAGGAAAGGCAGTCTTTCAGATTGGTTGGACCCAGGCCGTTTAGGGCTTTGTAGGTCAAAATCAGCATCTTGAATTGTGCCTAGAAAGTTGGAAGCCAGTTCAGAATCTGAAGCACAGGTGTAATATGCTCCCTGTGGCTCACCCTCATCAGAAGATGGGCCACTTCATACTGCACTGGCTGCAGCTTCCAAACCATCTTCACAGGCAGCCTCACGTAGAGCAAATTGCAGTAATGTAGCCTAGGGATTATAAAAGCTTGGATGATGGTGACCAGGTGTGCAGACTTCTCAGCAGATGGTGTTGGCGAAAAGTGCTTTTAGCCACTGCCACAACCTGATGGTCCAGATGCAGAGGTGAATCCAGAAGTATTAAGGCTGCAAAACTGAGCTACCAAAAGAGGCTGGTCCCCATCAATTAAAGGCGTCCCTGTGCCCCCCCAGGTCAGAACCGATCGACTATCATCACTTCAGGGATAGCCATTTCTCCTCTTCTTCCTATTTGGCTCTTATTCCCTGTAAGTTCTGACAGCCCTTAAAGTTCAGCATCAATGTCCTCATAATCAGGAGAACTGAAAAGCAGAATTGAACCCATAGGACACAATTTGGGAATGGTGTTCTATCAGTAGAATGTACCTACAAGAAATTTAAAATGTAGGAGAAACCTTTCTTGTGAATGTGCCTTTCCTCTTTCCCTCAGGAGTTTGGCCTTTTATAAGCTGCACCTACCAATCAGAGATGATGTATGCTGGTAAGCCTTGGTCATAGCCCTGCAGGCACTAGGCCTTTCTCTCGGGATATTTGGTTCTAGCCAAGCTGGTCTTGGAAGTGGTGTTGAGATCGTCCAGACTTGTCTTGTCTTGGGTGATTTCAACATACATGCTGAGGCTGGCCTTTCAGAGGCAGAGCAGGATTTCATGGCTGCCATGACAACCATAGGTCTATCTCAGATAAGATCTGGTCTGACACATGAGGTTGGACACACTTTGGATTTAATGTTTTGCACCAGCCTGGAAATAGGGGTTCCAATTATTGGGGGTGTCGTTATGACACCGTTTTCATAGTCAGACCATTACCTTCTGTGATGGCCCAAACCCCTGCCCTCCTTTGCCCCTGCTGGGGTGGCAGACCAGTAAGTTCGGTCCACCCCTGGAGACTAATGACCTCATAGGATTCCAGAACTCTCTGGATGATTTACCCACTGACCTTGACAGCCTCTCTATCAGTGGCCTGGTTGATCTGTGGTATGGTACGTTGACTCGGGCTATCAGCACAGTGGTACCCAGGTGTCTGCCTCCTCCATGGCAGCAGCACAGGTCTCCTTGGTATACGGAGGACATGAGGCTACTAAAGCGGGAGGGTAAGCGGTTAGAGCACAGCTGTTGCACAACTTGCACCAAAGCCAACTGACTGTGGCATAGATTTTTTTGAGGGACTATGCTGTGGTGGTGGCAGTGGCAAAGAAAGCTTTCTTTGCTGCCGCCATACCATCTGCAAAGTGCTGTCCAGCAGAGCTCTTCCAGGTGGTGAATAGCTTGCTAAATCCTGATTAGTCATTAGTTGCCCACTGTGATGAATCTGCCACCTACTTTGCAGATAATAATAATAATAATATTAATCTTTATTTTTGTATAGCATCCCTCTGCCATGGCACTCGGAGCACTTTACATATAACACATTAATATTTTAATCCTCACAACGACCCTGTGAGGTAGGTATGGCTGAGAGAATATTGTGACTGGCCCAAGGTGACCCAGTGAGTTTCTGGCTAAGGCAAGACTTGAGCTGGTAAAACCTAGCCAGGAAACTTTGGGGCCATTGCTAGCTGGGGTCATCAGTGCCTCCCTTTGGGAGGGTAGGGTGCCTGACTGCCTCAAAACAGGGGTTGTCTAACCCCTACTGGGGAAAAAAAACCTTTTGACATTGACTCCTCTGCCAGCTATTGCCCCATCTCTAGTCCCTTTTTAGGAAAGGTATTGAATGGGTGGTTGCCTCACAGCTTTAGGAACACTTCAATGCTGTTGGATTCCTGGACCCATGTCACTCAGGATTTCATCCTGGGTATGTCCCTGAGACTGCGCTTATGGCCTAGGTTGATGACCTCCGTTTGGCAATTGACGTGGGAAATTGTACCTTGTTGATTTTGTTAGATCCTTCAGCAGTCTTTTATATAGTTGATCATGAGGTTGTGTTGGCATGGCTGGGTGACCTGGCAGGGGCTTGCGGGACTGCTCTTGAGTGGTTCTGTTCATTCCTGTTGGGGAGGTCCCAGCAGGTGGTGATGGGCGATGGCTCGCTGTCCCCTCGGGAACTTCCTTGTGCGGTAGCTCAGGGTTCCATCTTGTCCCCACTCCTGTAAAGTTCTGCATATCCGCTTGGAAAGCAACAGAGGTAATTGTACCCTGTTGATCTTGTGGCAGCCTTTGATACGGTTGATTACAGGGTGGTGTTGACACTGCTGCTTGATCTGGCAGGGGTTCATGGGATTGCTCTTGATTGGTTCCTTCCCTCCTCCTGCCTCTCTCGAGGAGATCTCCGCTCTGCTCTCTTCATCCAACCCCTCCACCTGCCCACTTGACCCAATCCCCTCCCGCCTCCTGACCTCTATTGCTCCCACTGTCGCCCCCCCACTTCTACATGTCATCAATCTTTCCCTCTCCACAGGCTCCTTCCCCTCTGCTTTCAAACATGCCACTGTCTCCCCCATTCTCAAAAAGCCCACCCTGGACCCATCTGACCCCTCTAGTTACCGGCCAGTCTCCCTCCTTGCCTTTGCCTCAAAGTTTCTGGAACGTGTCGTCTACTCCTGCTGCCTGGACCTCCTCTCTGCCAACTCCTCCCTGGGCCCTCTCCAATCCAGCTTCCACCCCCTCCACTCTACTGAAACTGCCCTGGCCAAGATCACCAATGATCTACTTGTCGCTAAATCGAAGCGCCACTACTCC
>QEPC01006548.1:3599921-3637141 GCA_003113815.1 Sphenodon punctatus | reverse complement strand
TCTCTCCCACTGTCCCCTCTCCCTGTCTCCCCCTCCTTGTCGTTTAGATTGTAAGCCACAGGCAGGGACTGCATCCATTTCTATGTTTTGTTCAGCACCAGGCCACATGACTGGCGCGATATAAATGTTTATAATAATAATAATAATTAATTCATTCCTATTGAGGAGATCCTAGATGGTGGTGATGGGTCATGGCTTGGCTCTTCTCTTGTTCAGTGTGTATCTGAGGCCCCTGAGTGGGGTTGTATGGAGGTTTGGAGTGAAGTGCCATCAATATGCTGATGACACCCAGCGCTCTCTTTTTCATCTGGCCCAGGCCCTCCAGTCCTGGTGCTTACCCAGTGCCTAGCTACTGTCGGGGACTGGATGTGGGCAAGCCGATTGAAGCTGAATCCAGACATGACCGAAGTGATAATGATCAGCCGACCATGTGACCTGGGAGACATAGGGACCCCTGTCCTTGAAAGGATCCAGCCTTCTTTGGTCATTCAGGTTCGCAGCCTTGGGGTGCTCCTGAATCCATTTCTGGTTGCGACAGTGGCAAGAAGCACTTTTCGCTAATTACATCTGATGAGAAGGCTGCAAACTTTGCTATCAGATTCAGATTTGGCCGCCATCATCCATGCCTTTGTAACCTTGAGGCTAAACTACTGTAATGTGCCCTAGGTGGGGCTGCCCTTGACAACTGTTTGGAAGCTGCAGCTGGTGCAGAATGCGGCAGCCAGTCTTCTATCAGGGACAGGTCACCAGGAGTACATTACATCTGTGCTCCAGCATCTGCACTGGGTACCAGGAGCTTTCTGGGCACAATTTAAGGTGCTGGTTTTGGCCTATAAAGCCCTAAACAGCTTGGGCCCCAGGTATCTGAACGACCGTCTCCTCCCTCATGTTCCGTCACAGCATCTCAGGTCACCTGGGAGCAACCTGTTGCAGGTACCATCTGCTTGTGAAGTTTGTACAGCCAGGGCATGCGGTGAGGCATTCCCAGTGGCTGCCCCATAATTATAGAACTCCCTTCCCTTCCCTTGGAGACGTTCATCTTCCAGAGACAATGTAAGACCTTGTTATTTGGCCAGTTGTTTGGCAGGCAGGGATAAGGTTGGGAGGGGTTAGGGGAAGGGTTGGGGGGAGGGAGGGGATTTTTAGATGCTTTTACTGACAGTAAACCTTGATGGGAAGGGTGGCATGTAAATTTAATAACTAAAATAAATACATTATTTTTTAATTTAATTTAATCTATACAACACAGCTCCAGAAGGCTCCCTGCAAGCATAACAGTCATAAACTATATAAGTGTAGCTCTCTTTTGGTAGAGGGCAGCAGCCACTCAACATGTTCCCCTTTAGAGGAAAAGCCACTTTGTGTTTTTAAAAGTTACAGTATTGTCTGTCTTCAGTTTTTGACCTTTCTATATGAAATATGGCATGTGTGAGGACCTGCAAAAATGCATTTGGTTCTTTTAAAGCAAATTCACAGCAGCCTCATGGGAAAGCATGAATTGTTTTAAGTGAATCTATCAGCTCCCCCCTTCCCAGCCAATAAAGGGGACCTGGGGCTATAACTCCCTCTTCTTCCTGGACAGAATGGGGTTCTAGGCTGCCTAGTTGGCTGATTTCACAAGACCACATGAGATTTCACAATTTCCATGCAGTTAGATTTACACAGGGCTGTAGACAAGACAGAGATCAGAAAACTTGCCTTGCTAATGTGCTTCATTGTGGCACTAGACCACAATGGTCATCTTAACTATGCTGCTTCTGATCTAACCTTTTTGATGTGGAAGGAAGGTGGCAGAAGCCACTGTGCACACACCGAAACATGCAGCTTTTGTGCTAAGACTCCCTTAAGTGCTAAGACAAAGGGACCGTTGCTGAGTGTACAGTGCCCAGAGCAAAAGTGTGTCATCCCCACTGTGGTCTTTGGGCATTTACCAGTAATCTGACAAAGCCCTTCCTGTCTTTTCTAGCAAACATGCAGTTTGGTACGTGAGAGTAGAATGGTACGGTACTGAAGCCCTTAGGTTAGAGCCTCTTTAGCTGACCATAATTGAATGAAATAACCCAAAGTGGAGATGACTTGGCAAGAGGCTTTTTGGCAGTGGCAGTTCTTATTGACTCTAATCAGTAATGCTGTGACTATCCCTTCTAACCACAGACGGCTTTTGCAACGGCAAATGAAGAGAAGGCAAAGAATGCAAAGTTAAAGCAGAAAAAAAGGAAAATAAAAACCGAGCAGAAGCAGATGCATGAGGATAACTGTTTCCAATGTGGAGATGGTGGTGAACTGGTCATGTGTGACAAAAAGGACTGTCCCAAAGCGTACCACCTCCTATGCCTTAACCTGACACAGCCACCATTCGGTAAAAGTCTTCTAACAAAACCCTGAGATTTTGCTTCATGCAAGAATGTGTGCTGGGTGGTAGCCTAGCCCAAACTCTGTCCAGCTACTCTAAAGGCAGCCTGTTTGTTGTGCAATGCTTTTCTGTATTGAGAAATCTTACAGCAGTACTTCTAAAGGAGGAACTGAGCAAAGCAATAGACAGTTGCTTAATCATGACACAGTTATGACTTTATTACAAGACCTTTTGGAAGGAGGTCCAAAAGAAGAGTTTGTTCCTTGCTTTTTGGCTGAAATAAATGAACTATCTTGTTTCTCTGTCTCTCACCAGTAGTTCATACAATGTCAGCAGCTATGCTAAACACAAGATAGCGTTTCTATCAGTAACTGGCCCCCAATCACACAATTTTCCTAAGACTTTTATTCCAATTGACTCTAGCCTTATTCATTGAAGGGCACCTTTCTGTAACTATTTCTCAAATTATTCAGTAATATCCAGCTCAGCTAAATGATGCCTGGAAGTGTAATAAAAGAAAATGGGCTTAGGTTTTTCTGTGATTGAAATGAACTGGAAGACTTGTGGCTGTGAATGGTGACCAGTCTGGGGTGCACTGGTTCAGTGCAGCCAAACTTTAAATTACAGAAAGGGCTGTACAAGCGATGTGCTCTGCCCCTCTGGTGTAGGTGAATGGCAACATAGGAGGACCCCAGTCTGAGGAAGATGTGTCTAACATTGATCAGCTCTGTCTCATCATTCCCCATGGGACCAGTGGGCATGTGTTTACCTGTTTATAGTGATGGTATCCATTAGCTTAGGCTTGATATTGCATTTTCTCAGCTCCCTCTTTGAACTGCCCTATCAGTTCTTTCTTGGAACCCAATCATTCCTGTTTGCCATAATGATGTACCTGAACAATCCCTTTGATCTACTGTGCATGTTTTTGTTGATGTCTGGGGTCATAGGATTAGATTTACATTTCAAATTGGGGTCACACAAGCGAAGAGTTTGGAGGAACCCTTGATGTGCAGTACATTTCCGTTCCAAAATAGAAGTTGTAGAAGCCCTGCACTAATAATTGCAGCCAAGTGATTACGGTGTCCAGACCCTTAAATATATAGATTTCATGCAATAGAAGTTACCTGCCTGTCTTGTGAGGACATAGCAAAGTGTTCTAGGCAATTCAGTGCCAGGGCATTTGGTTAGATTTTGTTCTTGTCCTATCACAAACAGGGGAGTGTTTAGCATAGCAAGAGAGGCTAGAAAAAACTGCAGATTTATTTGAGATAATGGCTTCCAAATGGATCTTTGTAGTTGAGAGAAAAATGCAGCAGTGAGAATTGTCTTTCAGAAAGCACTTGCTTATCTATATTAATGATGTGAACTAAAACCAATTCCAGAGTCTATCCCAAATGGACATTAACATGAATTTCTTGTTCCTTTCTCTCATTCCCTCAGGGAAGTGGGAATGTCCATGGCACCAGTGTGACATCTGTGGCAACCCTGCCATTTCATTCTGCGAGTTTTGCCCTCATTCATTCTGCAAGGAACATGAGAAGGGAGCCCTAGTGGTCTCAGCATTGGATGGGCGTCTTTGCTGCTCTGAACATAACCCTAAATGTCCTGTGGCACCAGAATACTGGAGCAAGATCAAATGCAAATTGGAATCTCAAAATCCTGGAGAAGAAGCAAAGGAGTAAATTTATTTTTAAAACAAAGTGGCAAATCATTGTGCTGAACTTGAAGAGGCTGCTGTAGCCCATTCAGTCTCTGTCATCAGAGCTCTCTTGCTGGAACTGGGAAAGGGGCCACCTCCTCTCGGCAGGCAGTAGTGTCCGTGTTTGAGTCTGTTTGCCCTTGAGTGTGCTTTAACAGCTCTCACTGTTGGAAAACAAAAATGTCTTGGCCTTTTTTTAAAAAGAAGAAACCTGTATGACATTGAAAAGGATATTATGTTTTAAATGTTCTTGAGTGTAGAAGGCAAAACCTAGCAGCATATTTATTTATTTAATTTGAAAGGGTGTTGAGGATTTTTGGTTCTAATCTGTCAGTGTGTCTATAACAAATGAGTAGCAAAACCAGCCTGTTAGGATTTTTCTGTCTGGTTATCAGTAAGAGAATATACCCTCCCCACTACACTAATAACTTCTTGATAACCCTGCTAGAAAGAAATGTGCCAATTGGCAGTGAGATGCCTGCATTCCAGTAAATTCCCCTTGAGATGGTGGATGGAACGGTTCACCCAAGGCAAGTCCTTACAAGGCAAAGTCACTGTCCAAGTCACTGTCTGAAGGGAATTAGCTCAATAGTCACTCACTTAGGGGATTTGTTTAAATGTCTTTATTCTGCCATGTCAGTTCCACAATTATACCGTCTCTTATATAGTTATATACACAGTTTCAGTATTGCACTCTCCACCATTAGAGTCTTTTAATAGTGATACACAGTTCTCCACTTCAGCCAGGCCACAACCCTCTGGTTCCCAGTTGTCCCTCAGGTCTCCAGCCAGGGAACCCCCCATTGGCTGGCTGGGATTAGCTCATAATCTCTTACAGTTCTTTGTAACAGCTCTCCAGTTTTCTGGGCAAGGCATAATCCTCTGGAGCCCCGTGGACCCTTTCTGGCTCTGGCAACACTCTCCAAGTCTTCTCCAGCCCTCTACAGCTCTAGAGAGGCAGAGCTCCTGCACAAGGTCCATCTCCTATGGTTCTTTCTAACAACTGACCCTTCTGGGCTTTTATACGCCTGAGCATGCCAAGACAGGCCCACTCCTATGGAGCGTGCCTTGGGTCTTAGTCCCTGCTGCACTGTCAGCTTCAAATGAGCATGCTCGGGAACTTAGCTGCTCACAGGCCTTCAGTCCTCCAGGAGCCATGCCCAGGGACTTAGGGTGTTTTTAAACAAGTGCCTCCCCACCCAGCACCCACCCATCATGCATGTTGCAGGACTGCATGGGGTGCCAGTACAGCTCTGCAACCTGCACGATGGGTGGGTGATGGGTGGGGAGGCACTTATCTAAAAACACCCTATGAGTGTCTTTAGACATAACGTCAATGGGTGTCTGAATGTGCGTTTTGACCTTGATATGAACACTGGTTTGGCCCTGTGTTCACCATGTGGTGCTGCTTAGACACACTGCCCATTTTGGGGCAAATTGGTGTTTTGCTCACCATCTGATCTCAGCACGCAAGTGCTGTCACCAGGAGGGCAGGGTGCCGGACTGCCTCGAGGCGGTGGTGCAGCCCCTGTTAAAGAAACCATCTTTGGATGTTGAAGCACCAGCCAGTTACTGGCCTGTCTCTAACCTTCCCTTTTTAGGGAAGGTTATTGAACGGGTTGTGGCCCAGCAGCTCGGGGGTCACTTGGATGGCATCAGTTTTCTAGACCCTTTTCAATCGGGGTTTTGTCCAGGATATGGCACCGAGACTGTTGGTGGACGACCTCCGCCGAGAGATGAACTCAGGGCATTCAACATTACTTGTCCTGTTAGTTCTCGAGGGCTGCTTTTGATACAGTGAACCATGGGTTATTGCTGAGATGATTGTGGTCCCTGGGGGTGGTGGACAGGATGGTTCTTGAATGATTCCGCTCCTTCCTCTCAGGAAGGAGCCAGCGGGTGGTGTTGGGGGCTGAAACATCTAGCCCCCGGGACCTCTCTTGCGGCATACCGTAAGGTTCTGTTTTGTCTCCGTTACTGTTTAACATCTATATGCAACCCCTGGGGGAGATTGTGAGATGGTTTGGTGTGCGTTGTCACCAATATGCTGATGACACCCAGCTATACCTCTCTTTTTCAACTGACCCAGGCCCTGCAGTCTCGGTGCTTTCCCGGTGCCTGGAAGCAGTGGCTGACTGGATGCGGCGGAGCAGACTGAGACTGAATCCCGATAAGACGGAGGTGATGCTGGTGGGTCGGGCGGCAGGGGTGATGGCTCCCCTCGGGGGGTCCGCCCCCCGCTGGCTCCCTGGGTCCCGAGCTTGGGAATCCTGTTGGATTCCAGCCTTTGGCTGGATTGCCAGGTAGAGGCAGTGGCGAAAGGAGCCTTTCACCAGCTACATCTTGTGCGGAGGCTCCAGCCATATGTTTTGGACTCTGACCTGACCACCCTCATCAATGCATTCATCACCTCGAAGCTGGATTACTGCAACGCGCTCTACATGGGGCTGCCCGTGGTGATGGTTCGGAAGCTGCAACTGGTGCAGAATGCGGCAGCCCATCTTCTGACAGGGATGGACCGTAGGGAGCACATAACACCAGTGCTCCAAGCTCTGCACTCGTTGCCTATAGCATTCCAAGCCTGATTCAAGGTGCTGGTTTTAACCTTTAAAGCCCTATACAGCTTGGGCCCCTCCTATCTGAGAGACTGCCTCACTCCTCGGGTCCTGGAGCGATCTTTGTGGTCCGCCAGGGGCGCCTTCTTGGAGGTCCCCGGGTTAGCCAGGGTGCCACAATGGAGAGCGCGTTCTCGGTGGTCGCACCGCAGCTGTGGAACTCCCTCCTGGAGGAAGCTCAACAGGCCCCGGGTCTGCTGGCCTTCCGCCAGGCCTGTAAGACCTGGCTATTCATCCAGGCCTTCGGGGAAGGGAGTGGGTAGGGGTGGGGGAGACGGGTAGTAGGCAGGGGGCTGGGTTGGGTTAGGGAGGGTTTGGGTATGGGTTATTTTAATCTGGGGGGTTTAGTTTGTTTTAATTGTATTTTTAGTTATGTGTTTTTATTATTATTATTATTATTATTATTATTATTAGCATTTATATAGTGCCAGCGATGTACCTGGCACTTTACAGACATTGTTAGCCACCCCGAGATACTTGTAGCAGGAGGGGGCAGCATATACATTTTAATAATAAATAAATAATAATAAATCCCCCATGTTGTACCTGCTAACACGCCACACAACATCATTAGACACAACGTTGGCTGCGTGTTCAGCCAGAGTATGCAAATTGTTCTTGGAATGCAATGGTGTTCACATCGTGTGTTCAACGGGTGGCCAAATTGGTGTTGGGATTGTTATGGTGTTTACACACAACAGCCAAACACGTGCTTAGGGGTTTTGACACCTGATCTTTGTTATGTCTAAAGATGCCCTATGTCTCTGGCACTCACCTCTTCCCTTGAGCTGACTCTGCCACTCCTGGTTCAACTGGGTTGACGTAGGTCCTTAGCTGTCTTGTTTCTCATGCCTGCAGCCCCCTCACCCCATCTCCAGGCTGGTGCCAGCTCACTGATAAAAGGCCAGTAGCCCACAGGGACTATGCCTTGCCATAGTGGGTTTCATAGCGTTTTTAAATTGATTAATGCAGTAGAGATTTCCCACAGAAAATTAGATGTATGTGCCACTTTCTGTGAAGCGCTTTCTGTTGACATTAAATTTTTACAAAAACCAAACTCAACACAAAAGGGGGCTCATGCTTATGGTTCCTTGCTTTTTGTCCAGACAGAGAAGCCTAATTTTGCAACAGTCCCTTCTGTGTGTCTCAGTAATTAGAGGGAATTTCTGACAATTTAGACATCGCTTTACTCGTCGTAACATGAGCCTGCTCCTTTTTCACTGACACTATTTTGCTCTTTGACATTGGTGGGGACAGGACTAGGCCTTTGTATATGTTGGTCAGATGACAAACCTGCACTTTCTCATAGTGACTTTTGTAGGATCTGATTCTTTATACCCTCCACTTGAAGTTCTTGTGGCTTTTCCTAGAGGAGGTGGTGCTGTGGAAACTGGGATCAGCCCTGTTAGTTTTGCTTAAATTGAGTTGTGGTTCAGGCATGGCTAAAGAGAATCTCTTCATTGAAATGAGATTGTTGGTTTTTATCAAGTAGTGAAAATTCAGTTTTAAAAAACACTTCCTAATTGTACAGGGTTCCGACAGGGTTCTCAAATCAAATCATTTATTAGCGTGACCGGCGGTCATTGCAAAATGATACACAAACACACAAAATAATAAATAAGAATCAGCTAAAAAAGTTAAAAACTAAAACACAAATACATATCAAAACGACCAGAAAACATGTCTCAGCCCATAGCAAAATCATTTGCGCATAAAAAATTACCAGACCTGCCAGATCTTATATTAATGTCTTGCAATGAATACATTTGCTGCGCACTGCAAAGGCCTGCAATAAAAATAAAGTGACTGCTGTGGACAACTCAGCTGAGGGGACCAGCAGAGTTCTCTGTCTTACAAAGCACTGAGTATATTCCAAAATATGATGTTACCAGAAGTTAATTGATGCAGTCCTTTAATTTGTAGGCGACAACTAGTACATTGAAATCGCCAGCTAAATTTACACATAATTTTTGTACTGCTGGGTGCTCCAAAATAACCTCCCACAGGTACTGCTAGAACTTGACAGAGTCATAACTGTGTGTTAATTCTGATGATGTTAACTTTGCACAGACCTTCAGGTGCATGGTGACATCGCAATTCCAGAGATTAGCGCAAACCCAACTGTGAAAATGTGTGTGGGGTGCTGGGATACGCTACTCAGCCTTTATACTGGGTTTCTTGGCCATTTCCTTAAAACCACCTGTGATAGAATGAAAAAGAGATTAAGTAAAACATTTTGTGCAGCCATAAAACACAACACACTACACCAGGGGTGGGGAACCTCAGGTTTGGGGACCAAATCTGACCCACGGCTAATTTTTATTTGGCCCCTTTCTAGTTCCTGGATCTGGCTCCTTGATCAAGTTCCTACCTCCAAGCACTGAAAGAGTGAGCTCAGGGAAAGGGTGTGGAAATGAGGGCACACACAAGGATCTGGATCCTTCGCTTCCTCGGTACACCCCTTAAGCACCCCTGCACTCAACTTCTGAGCAGCCTCGGAACTTGTGCTAATTTTCAAAGTGGCCCTTGGGTTGGGTGGGAAAATGTTCCTCACCCCTGCACTACAGTTATTTTAGTACGTGACATGCTGCTTAACTGACCTGCTGGTTCAACCTTAAGACCCTTTTCTAATGGTTTTAGTTTTTTTAATTATTGTGTGTTCCTCTAGATCTCTCACTTGGCCTGTTTGCGGTGAGAGCACTAAAGGAAAATGCAGAGCACTTCCTCCCAAAATCCAGTCCAAATTTCTGAAACACTAAATTTGCTTGTAACCCGTGATATAGTTTGGTATTTTAAAAAAATATTAAGCTATGACTTTATTTTTTAAATATTGTATGTGATGTCTTTTTTTAAATTGCTCTTAATAAGAGAGTTTCACTCTGTTCTAGAATTCCACACTTGACTGTTTTCTTGCTTACAGTGTCCCTAGATCTACTTGCTGGGTATAGTGTGCTCACTTTGCAGGTAATGGAAGCTGAAACATGCTTTCTTTTGGAGTGTGCTATCACTGTCTTGTGATTGGTTGGGGAGGAATGGCGAGGCAGTGCCAAAATACCCTCATGTGCATTTGAGGTGGCAACAAGCCAGTCTTAAAATATTTGTGCAAAGCGTATGTCATGGGTATGCCTGAGCACACAAACATAATTTGAACAGCAAACTGTGTAGCGCTGCCATTGGCCTAGGCAGGTGTTAATCTGGTGCCATCTCACCTTATGTCTTTACTAATTTCTTTCAGGCTTCCTTACTGTCCCCCTTTATTCTTTCCAGGAGAAAACTGTCACTGAAAGCAGGTAACAGCTGAGTTCAATCCTTTAGATGGGATGGGTGGACTAGAGGAACCTTTTGATTATTAGCAGGGTTGTAAAAGTTAACTTGTCCGTTTGTGGTCTTGAGCGGAGTTGATTTTCACAGCTCGGTGAGTAGGAGCTTTTGTGCCTGGGTAGTAAATTATTTATATATATTTTATTGGCATAAAAAATTAATTTCTAGCACTTGCAGTGAGGGGGGACTTCAAAAGCAGCAGGAAGCTTTTCAACAACGTTGTGAACAAAGCGAATGTTCTATATACAAAACGAGCAGAGAAGTTAACATACAAATTTCAAATAATGTCCTTTATAAGCTTCTTTAAAATGAATTGCTGGGTAGATGATACCATTTTTCTTAAAGTAGCAATTTATCTGTATTTGGCATTTTGATTTATCAGATATTCTGTAGGTTTGGCAGTTGAATTAAATTTTTTCTCTCTAAAATGAGCTGTTGGAGAAATGCCAAGTAGTTTCTGGGGCATCGGGGCAAGGGTTTCTGTGGAGTCCTTGTGTGTAATGAGCCTGTTGGTAGGTACTTTCTGTCTGGCAAGTGAAGCATTCTGGGTAATGGTGCAGAACTGTTTGGCAGCTCTTTATTAACTGGGACAGGGACAAATTACTTTTTTGCTATTTTTTGCCTTAGTTGCATTTTTATGTATCAGCCTATTAAATTATAAAATAGAGCCCCCATCCCTGTCTCATTATAGATAATAAAAATGCTGCCTGCCTAGAAACATTTAAGCTGCCCTGCAGAGCGGTACATGGTTTACTGGGGTCTTCCTATGGTACATGTACCTTGCTTCTTCAGTCTAATGCTGTAATGGTGCAAGACTGGATACTGACGATTTCTGACCTTCACCTCTTAGCAATAGGGTGCAGGGGTGGAGGGTGTTTGGAGCTCAGGGTAGCTAACTGGAGGGGTAATGTCTTTTAGCTCAATTTCCAGCTCAATTATCTTCTTTCAGTTTACAATCAGACACTTGGAAATTAACATGGAGTGATAGAATGTTTCATTGGCCTTTTTACTAAAAAGTACGTTTGTATCTCATTTTCCATGTGGGATTGGTAGACACCATTCTGACCATAAAATCTGTATATACTGAAATTTTACATAAATACTATAGGGGGTGGGGAGGGGCGGGGGGAAGAGACAGGAATGTCTGCGCTGGTACGAAGTAGTCACTTTAACATTGAAACCTCTGCCTCATTGAATTCAGGGTTTAATGTACTTGAAGCTCTTCATATCCTTATTTAACAAGCTTGTTTTATTTATGCGTTTTGTCTCCTTACCCTCCTTGAATTTAAGTTTAATTGCTTTCCGCTCCCAGTGCATGGCATGTGTAAAGCAAACAGAGGAGATTTTTAAAGTGGAGGTCTCAGACTTGCCTGCTGTTATGGAAAAGTGTATTGCATGAGACAACGTCAACATTTTGGCTCTCCAGTGTCCTCTTACTTTCAATATTACATCAGCTTCTCCCTCCCTCCCACTCTCCTCTCCTACCATTTACTTTTGTGTAGCAAAACACATTTGCACTTATGGTACACTCTGGAACTCCTGGATGTATTCAAAATGGATATCAGGAAAAGAAAATGCCTCTGTTTCCTGATACACTCTAATCCTGGAGGGCAGACTGAGGTGCCAACTACGCTCCCTGCTTTGGAGAGGGTGGGAGGTGATGAAACTGAAGTTCTCTCAGTAAATTTTCTTTCAAAGGGAACACGCACATGAATTTGCCAAAGCCATTCCTTCATTTCCTGCCTCTCATGTGGTACTGATTGCAACTGTGCACAAGAGTGAGAGGGCTGCCACTTCTAATTGTGTTCAGTGACTATATGTTTAATCCTCTCCCAACCACCTGACACACAGCCTAGCACTGGACATTTTTGAGGAATTATTTTCACTTATCATGGACTGGATGATATTTACATTTGCCTCATTCATTAATGTTGATCTGTATCTTGTTTCTAGTGTCATATTTTTTTCCTTTTTTAGCAAACTAATGTTGCCACTGAAAACCAAGATGGTAAATAGCTATTATGACTGGCTAGTGATAAGATTGTCTTTTTTGTATAAGGGTATGTGCATATTTGGGGTTGCTATGAGAAATTAAACCCATCTGTATCCACACAAGTGATATTGCACAACAAACACAGATACCTACAGATTCTGTTTTCATTTCCATGTAATCTTTATCTGTAACAATGACCTTTGTAGAGTCGTTATTTCTGTAGACTTTGTTTATCTGTAACAAACTTTGTAGATTCTGTGAAATGTTATTTTAACTAAATCACTTGAGTCTTTAATAGCAAAGCATCAATATTCACTAAAGTCAATATCTTAGAGGTTTCTAGAACTCATCTAGAAGCTCTTGACACTAACAAAGTAGTGTTAATTTTCCCTTGGGCTGTTCCATGGGAGCATTACTGTATTATGACTTGATGTTGCCGCATAGACTTCGAGATATACAATATTTGGGGAGTTTTGTTGTTCGGCCTATGTTCCCTTACATAGTGTGAAACCTGTAAAGCTTGGTTAACCTTTATATAGATAGCCTATTGTCAACTAGTTATACGTGTATTTAGACTTGCCTGTAATTTAGCTTCTTACTGAATGTGTGTGATGGTAGGAACATATAATTTTTGTACATTATATTTACTGAGATGTTGGCTTTTTTATTTTACAAATACTTTGGAATTCAGATGTGTTTTTGCTTCTGTGAGGATTAATTTGGAAACGTTTTTAATGACATTCCACTGATTTAAAAATTTGCTTGAGGTTGACTTCAATAAATTGTTCTGAATGTTCCAATTAAAGATGTGATTTTTTTTATGTTGTAATTTCTAGTTTATGGGACCATCTCTAGAACAGCTACCTCTAAACTATCTACAGTGCTGCAAAAATAGAACATTACAAACTGACCAATTAACAGATACAATGTAAGATATTTACTGACTTCCGTGTGTGGATTCAAGTGACGATAAAAAGTCTTTTACAAAATCAAAGTGATCTTCGGGGCTTCCTTGAGATGTGCTCGTGTAGATTTTAGGCCTAGATCCACACTAGAGCCCATAAAAAAGTAATTGTACAGGGAATTTGGAAGTCTGAATGTGCTTCATGACCAGGTAGCTACAAAATTGACTTGGGTAGACATGTTCAATCTGTAGCATTAATTCTGTATATACCATTTCCCAAAATAGCGGGCACGTGAATGTGGATATGTGATAACTCAAGAACTAGTGCATATAGAAAGTTAATTTTGTTAGCAAAATATATGTTTTTTGAGTCAAGAAGGCCAAAAGAACTATTACCATTTTTATTAATAACAATGGAAATCAGAAATAGCAATCCAATAACATTAATTTCTGAATGATAAATGCAAATAAAGTAACTTGGGCTTATTATTTAAGATGCATTGTGACAGTTTTTCACACTTGTATAAAGTGCAGGAAGTCATTGTGAACCTCTTGCATTTGCACATTCTTTTGTTGTCTGTTTTGCACCCACACATGGTCATTACTTCTTCTAGTAAAGGTGTAAAACGCTTGTATGGTCACAAAAACACGGTCCAGTTCTTACCAGCTATAGTCCAGTGGATTCAGCATAGTGTAGTCATGGTCCAGGAGGGTGACCGACTCATTGATAGGAAGGAATGCTCTTTGGATGTGTCCTGTGATGGAGCTGGATTTTGGTGGCAGATCAGCAAGAGAGGTTCAAGTTTCTGTACGCAGCAAACTTCGGCTTATCAAAAGTGTTCACTTTTGCAGATACTGTCCACACTCTGGCCAGATAGTTTTCAGCATTTTCAATGTCTTTTTCTAATAAGGCATCTCTGTTTCTCCAAATTGCACCAGGAAGCTTTCTGGCCATGCAATCAGTACTGCATGTTTGGTTCCAATCTTGCTCAAAGCATCATTTTCATTTAAAATGTGAGCTTTTACCAAAACACTGCACAGTTCAGGTCCAAACTTGATCAGAAGGTGATGCTAAGGGATAAAGCGTCTTTTTATCCCAGTCCCAAACTGAACCCATAGCTCTGTCAGGCCTTTGATGTTGAGCATTGACATGTATCTCAGCAGCAGTGCTACTACGTCTGTATCGTTGGAAAGTATTACAACATGCTAGGCACGACATGCTGAACCGCCCAGTTCACTTGTGGCATGATGCATTGATCGGCCTCCTCAGTCCTGCTATTGAGCTCTTGAACTTCCTGTTCATCATCATTTCTGTACATTTCTGCAGCAACCACCTTATCATTGATGATGACCATATCACTTGCAATGATTGGGAAGTTAACACAAACTGATTCAGCGCTTAATTGCTTGCAGGCTAGTTGTTGCAAGTTCAGTTTATTAGTTGAAGACGTCCAAAACTTGTCTATTTGGAGGGGAATTGGTGTATCAGTATTGATACATTCTAACTCAACAGTGCCAGTGTTGGGTGGTCTATGAAGCCTCTCCGATTCCTTAACTGAAAGTTCTACATAGCTATCGAAGAAAATGTGCATCTCTTGAGGGTGACACACTGGCTGTGAGCTGTGATTACTGCTTTACAAAAGTTCTTTTGAGAGCTCATATGCAACATTCTAATTTGAGACATGAAGTTGATGATGACTGTGGCTTTCAGTTTATTTAATCATTTATATCCTGCTCCAGCTGAACGGCACCTCGAGGCGGCTAACAAATAGTTAAAAACAATCCATAATATAAAAAAGGGGTTACTTAAATAATATAAAACAAACCATAAAAGTAAAAGCCACTGGCAAACACCCATCCCCCCTTACCACCACCACCACCACCACACACACACACACACAAAAAAGCCCGGACAAACAGCCAGGTCTTGCAGGCCTGATGAAAGGCCAATAGGCTGGGAGCCAGGTGATTTTCCTCTGGGAGGGAGTTCCACAGCCACGGTGCGACCACTGAGAACACCCTCTCCATTGTGGCCCCCAGTTGAGACACTGGTTCAAATAAGGCGTCTGTAGTGTTGATATGTTTCTCCAATTCCGCAATCAGAGTGTGTTTCACCGGCTTTTTTGCAGCATCGCCTACGAACAAAGGGTTGATGGCAGCAGATCATGAGCCAAAATTTCCTGAAGACAAAACCAGAAGAGCTTTTTTTAATGTACATTAAAATATGAATAAAATAACTATCACAAGTAACACATGTGTAACACTCTCCCCTTTCACATGCAATTTCAATAACTTTTTGTGCCTTGTGCAGCATCTTTGCTGTCATTACTGGTGGGGTAGACTGCATGTGTTGCATTTTTGAATAATCAAAACGTGGGCGATTAACTGTATATTCTGTTTGATAACTTCTCTTTCATAATGAATCAGTTTGTAAACAGTTGTATAATTCACGTTGTGAGCAATGAGATTGAGCAACCGTTCTGTGACACTTTGATCAACATACTGTGGCATTACCAAATTGTGAAGTAGCATTTGACCAATAACCTTAAAGGAGTTCCTTTGTCCAGCATGAACTAAAGGAGACATGTGACATCAGCGTTAAACAGCTCTGCTTTCTCCGTCTGTCTCCTGTCGGTGATCCGTTGGGTAGCTCCGCGGATGACCGTCAGGAGGCAGAAGAAGTAGAAGTCTTCTGCGCACGCGTGGAGCTGCCCCCGGCCATCTTGCCAGTCTTTTCTTCTGCCTTCGGCCGTCGGAGGTGTATTTCAGCGTTCTGAAAAGACAGAAAAATTAAAAGTAAAATTAAAGCTTTAGGCTCAGGTTTAGGGCGGAGAAGAGCCCTTGGCACAGCGGGGCTTTTGGGCCAGCGATTATCCCTCCCCCACTTGGAGGGACTCGTTTGTCGGCCTGCCGGGTTGCCGCGCAGATCGCCCGGGAACCGGGGAGCAGTCAGACTCCGGGGAGAAGAGGCGGGCTCGCCTACTCCAGCGGCTTAGTGGCAGCGGAGTCTCTTCCAGTAAGTCTCCCCCCGCTTAGCGCATTGACTCCGCTTGCGGAGTCGGGCTGCGCCGCGCCGCAGGAAGCGCCTTCCCCTGCCCCTCCTCTCCACGTCCATCAGGGGAACAACGCCACAGTATGGAGGGAGCGGGAGCCAGAAAATCTGCCCCCGCTATGGCAGGCGACAAGGCTAAGGCACTGGATGTGGCGGCAAAGCTGGACCGCATTTTGGTGGCGCTGGAGCGCCTTTCTGAGGTACAGAGGGGGGCCCCGGGCTTTTCTCCTTCTGCAGCCTCTGCTATCGGGCCTCAGGCCGGGAGTGCATCCTCTGGTGGTAACTTGGCCCAGGGCTCTGGGGCAAGAGGGGTCCCACCTCCCCAGGGGGGTTCAGGCACATCCCCCCCCCCGCAAAGGGAAAAAAAGCGGGAAAAACCCCGCGCAAAAGGGTGAGCAAGGCACCTAAGCGCCCTCTGCAGGCCTGTCCTGGCAGAATCCTCGGATCCCCTCAGTCCTCGGAGGAGGAGAGTGGGCCCAATAGAAGGGAGGCAGGCAAGGCCCGGAAGCCATCTTCACAGGCCTCGCCTCACAGGCTTTTGGATTCACCTCAATCTTCTGGGGTAGAGGATAACGGTGAGCCCCAATCCAAGAAGCGAGCCCAGGTCGCCTCTGAGTTGGCATCAGACTCAGAGTGGGAGGATATTGATGAGCTGAACTCTCAAGGTACCTCTCAGGAGGCCCAAGATAGGAACAAGCAGTTCCCCTTTACCCTCAAGGGCGACTTTTTGTCTCAGGTGATTAAGACACTGAAGTTAGAAGAAAAAGTCCCGAAGGACATCTCCTCAGACTCACAGGAGGAGGAGGAACGGGAGTACATTCCTTCGGTGCACGGCAAGGACCCAGGCTTTCCCCTGGATAAAGCCTTTGAGAGGTTGATCCTACACGAGTGGAAGCATCCTGAAAAAGGGATTCGTATGAACAAATCCCAGTCCTCGCTGTATTCCCTTTCCAGGCGTAAAGATCCACTACTGAAGAACCCTAAGGTGGATGCGGCGGCAGTCTCGCTGGCAAAGCAGACAGTCTTCCCGACGGAGGGGGACTGTTACCCCAAGGAGGCTACCGATAGAGCGGTGGAGGCTGCCCTGCGTAGGTGCCTGGATTCCTCCGCCACTTCAGTCCGGATAAGTGTGATCTCCTCTTGCGTGTCCAGAGCCCTGATGGCTTGGTTGCAAGAAGCACAAGACCCCGACATTTCGGATAGAAGAGCCCAGGTGCTGTCTACCCGGATCAACTTGGCAGCTGCTTTCCTTGCTGATGCCACGATGGACTCGATGACATGGGCTGCCAGGTCAGTAGCCAGCTCCGTCTCGGCCAGACGCAAGCTCTGGCTAAGGTCATGGGAGGGAGATAACACAGCAAAAAATCTCCTCACCGCCGCCCCCTACAAAGGCTTCAAGTTGTTCGGTGTTTGCCTGGACAAAGTCTTGGCGGATGCTAACGACAAGACCAAGCAAAGGAATCTCCAGCAGATGGGGGCAAAGAAAAACTTTTTTCGTGGCCACGGCTTCAGATCCAGAGGAGGATACGGATCCGGATACGGCTCCTCAAGAAAGTTCCAGGGGCAGTATCGACAGGATCAGCCGGGACGCTTCTTCTCTCGTAGAGGAGGAAGGGGTCACAACTTCAGACAAGACAAACAGAAACCAAGAGGATTTACTCAGTCTACCCGTAAACAAGAGGCATGACTACTTCGAGGACGTAGCAGTGGGAGGCAGACTGCAAAATTTTTCAAGCGTGTGGGCTCAGTCAATCTCGGACGCATGGGCTCTACAATGCGTAACAACAGGGTACAAGATAGAGTTCAAAAGAAACCCATCTCACGCCTTCATCCTGTCTCCAAAGTCCAACCGCTTGGAGAAGCATTCGGCTATGCTACACGAGCTACTTCGCCTCGAAACCATCGGGGCAATAGAGCCAGTTCCCCCAGACCAACGGGGTCAGGGTCTTTACTCCTTGCTCTTCCTGGTAGCCAAGAAGTCGGGCGCCTGGCGAGCTGTTCTAAATCTCAAGCGCCTCAACAGGGTCGTACGTGTACAGAGATTCAAGATGGAGACGGTGACATCGATTTGTCGCACCATCAGGAACGGGGATTGGTTAGCCTCATTGGATCTCAGGGACGCTTACCTTCACATTCCAATCTGGGAGCCACACAGGCAGTGGCTGCGATTCACCTACCAGCAGAACCATTTCCAGTTCAGGGCTCTACCGTTCGGATTGTCGTCGGCACCAAGGACCTTTTCGAAGATTCTTGTCCCCTTGGTGGCGAACCTGCGCAAGGAGGGCATCCACCTCTATCCATACCTCGACGACCTACTGATAAGGGCACAGAGCCGTGTCAAACTCCAGAGGGACCTCGACAGAACCATCCAGTATCTGAGGACCCACGGCTTCTTGATAAATCAGGAGAAGAGCCATCTGGAGCCAACTCACCGGATCGAACACCTCGGGGTATGGATAGATACTATCTCAGGAGCCGCCTTCATTCCACGCGACAGACAAGACAAAATCAGACACCGGGTGCTCCTTCTGAGGTGCCAGAAGAGAGCAAGACTGAAGACTCTGGCCCAACTGCTGGGTCTGTTGGTCTCCTGCACAAAGCAGGTTCAGTGGGCAAGATTCCACCTTCGCCCCTTGCAACGGCTGCTGAGGCCTTTTCAGCGATAACTCACCAACGGCTTCAATCCATGGGTCAGAATTCCAACGTGGTTACAAAGCTCAATGTCTTGGTGGTCAGACCCAGCCGTGTTCAGAACAGGAGTTTCACTAGAGGAGCCAGAAAGAGTGGTTCTGACAACGGACGCGAGTTTGACGGGATGGGGAGCCCATATGGGCACCACATCGGTTCAGGGTTGCTGGAACCAGCAGGACGCGAGTCTCAGCATCAACGTTCTGGAATTGAAGGCGATCCGTCTGGCGCTTCAACAATTGTCAAGCAGCATCGGCAGAGTTCATGTTCTGGTGTACACGGACAATACGACCGCGAAGGCCTATGTCAATCACCAAGGGGGCTCCAGGTCCAGACCCTTGCATCAGGAATCAGTGCGCCTTCTCACATGGGCGGAAAAGAACCTACTCTCATTGAAGGCTCTCCACATAAAGGGTACCCAGAACATCCAGGCGGACTGGTTAAGTCGCCAGTCAATAGACCCTCACGAGTGGAGTCTTCATCCGGAGGTATTCAACACACTAACGACGAAGTTCGGGTTCCCAGTCATCGACCTGTTTGCCACGAATCACAACCGGCAGACTCTTCGCTACATGTCAAAGGCAAGGGACACTCAGGCAGAGGCCGTGGATGCTCTCAATCAGACCTGGCCTCGGGGTCTACTATATGCTTTCCCACCGATGCCTCTGTTATCCCGCACAATAGCAAGGATTGTTCAACAGGGAGCTCACGCGATTGTGATCGCCCCCTGGTGGCCAAGGAGGCCTTGGTTTTCGGACTTGGTGGACTTGAGTCTAGAGCCCCCCCTGACACTACCTCTTCGTCCAGATCTGCTAAGTCAGGGGCCCCTTCGATGCGAGTCGATCGCACTCCTAAGGTTAACAGCATGGCACTTGAGTGCACAGCATTAAGAAAGGCAGGGTATTCTGAGGCTGTACTTACCACCCTACAGCAAGCTAGGAGGCCAGCTACAAGAAGGTCGTATGCGGCCACCTGGAGGGTGTTTGCGCTTTGGGCAGCTAAGAGGCGATTAGATCCTTGCCTAGCTTCGGTCCCTTCCATCCTTCAGTTTTTGCAGGAAGGATTAGACAAGGGATTGAGACCTAATACCTTGGCCCGCCAAGCGGCTGCCATTTCGTCAGTCTTGCAGTCTGTTTCGAATAGGAGGATATTGCCACACAAACACATTAGGCAGTTTATTAGGGCTGCTAGGAACATCAGTCCCCCGGTGGTACATAGGTGTCCTTCTTGGAGCCTTAGTTTAGTGTTGGACGCCATGACTGGGCCTCCGTTCGAGCCTCTCAAGCATGTTTCCCTTTACATGCTGACCCTTAAGGTAGTGTTCTTGGTAGCGGTTACCTCCGCTCGTAGAGTATCAGAGCTGGGGGCCTTATCCATGGATGAGAATTATTGTTCTTTTCAGGAGCAATCAGTTACTCTCAGGATGGACGAGGCTTTTATACCAAAGATTAATTCGACCTTCCATAGAGCTCAGGAGCTAATTTTGCCCTCTTTCTGCCCGAATCCGGTTCATCCTAAAGAAAGGGTGTGGCACACCTTAGATGTCCGGAGGGCGTTGAAGATTTATTTGAGAAGAACCAGAACTATTCGGTCTTCCTCGGCATTGTTTATCAATATCAGACCTGGTTCTGGGGGGAAAAAGGCTTCTAAGACACTAATTTCTAAATGGGTTAGGCATTCCATCATTGAGGCCTACAAGGCTAAGAACAAGGTTCCCCCTTTGCAAATTTGGGCTCATTCAGTCAGGGGGGCAGCTACCTCCTATGCGTTCAAGGCTAGAGCTTCGTACGAGGAAGTATGCAGGGCGGCTACTTGGTCCTCCCTGCATACTTTTGTCAAACATTACAAGTTGGATCTCTTTAGATCCGCTGAGGCAGCGTTTGGCAGGAGGGTGCTGCAAGCAGTTCTGGAGTCTCCCGGGGCTGTTTGCTCCCACCCTTAAGGTATTTGGGCTTGGGTACATCCCAACGGATCACCGACAGGAGACAGACGGAGAAACAAAAATTGGTCACCTACCTCGGTGAATTTGTTTCTCGACTGTAATCCTGTCGGGGATCCGGCCCTCCCTGTCAAACAGCATATAGATTAGGTAGAATGTTCATCTCGTTAAAAAAAAAAGAAGAGGATGGTAGGACTGGAAATGTAGCCGTTCTGTTAGAAAACTGGTTAGCTGTTGCGCTCCCCTAGTTCACCTTAGGTGGTACTCCTTGTCCTAAGGGGGGGGACTCGTTCTAATGTTATGTTAAGTTTTTCCAGTGGTGGAGACGTCTCTCGGCTTGGATATGGACTGACAAGATGGCCGGGGGCAGCTCCACGCGTGCGCAGAAGCCTTCTTCTTCTTCTGCCTCCTGACGGTCATCCGCGGAGCTACCCAACGGATCCCCGACAGGATTACAGTCGAGAAACAAATTCACCGAGGTAGGTGACCAATTTTTGTTTCCTCCCTGTCAGCTCATGATGAGATGTTTCCATGTATTATTATTATTAGCAAGCATTTATATAGCGCAAGCAATGTACCTGGCGCTTTACAAAGGAATGGAATAGACACGGTCCCTGCCCTAGGGCTTACAATCCGGGGGGGGGAGGGGTAGTAAATGGTGATGTAGTTCATCACTTTCGCATTCGTTAGCTCTCAAAACATTTTGCAACAAAATGAGCTTTCTACATGTGCTATTTCTCAAGTTATTATTTATATAGTACCAGCCATGTACCTGGCACTGTACAAACAATAGTTATAGACAGGTTCCTACCCCCAGGGGTCTTACTGTGTAAGAGACAAGGGAGGGATGAACATCGGGAGAGACATAAGAAGTGCCATACTGGGTCAGACCAATGTTCCATCTAGCCCAGCATCCTATCTCCGACAGTGGGCAATCATGGTGGCTTGGGAGAAGCACCCAACAGGTCACAATGGCAGATCCATTCCCTATTGTTTTCCCCAGCTCCCGTCATGTTCCCTGATCCTGTCTGGCTAATAGCTGCTAATGGACCTATCTTCCAGAAACTTGTGCAAACCGCTTTTAACTCCGCTATAGTACTGGCCCTTATCACAGCCCCGGCAATAGATTCCACAACCCAATTATACGCTGAGTGAAAAAATATTTTATTTGTTTTAAACTTGCCACCCATGAGTTCCATGGAGTGTCCCCTAGTTCGAGTACATTCATGGGGTTGAGAAGTTGCAGGTGCACATGCTTTTCTTAGTTACATAGATGGCAATATTGAGTTACTTCCAAGAAAAAGGATGAGGCGGGAGATTATGGCGCTGAGGGTGTTGGAGGCCAAAGTCGCCTCCCAATTACTCTACGGTGCTGTGGTTTGGGCTTTGATTCGCTCAGTTGATCTTAGTCAATGCTGCTGCGTAAGCTTTTTCACTTACCTGCCGGGACTCCTTCGGTGGCTCTCAGGCTGGAGGTTGGAATTATAAGTTGGAATATGAAAGTGTTAAAATATGCCCTGTCATTGTGGATTCGTGTTGAGCTTTACCTCCAGACTGAGATGTTCCTTTTGCTAGCGAAGGATAATTTTCAGTCTTCCTGGAGAAGTAAGTTAAGGGAAAGAATAACCCATTTGGGCTTTTCGGTTGACTATCTTTCCTCCAAAGGCCTTAGAGCAGTTAAGAATGAACTTTTTGCAAGGATTAATGACGTTGCAAGGCTGGAGGACATTGCTGAAGCCAGGAAGGTACACTTTTTGCGCAGCTACCTGGATTTACTGCCCGCTGTGGGGAATATGGCTAATTATTGGAAATTGGATATGCCATCTGCTTTGGGGAGGTGTTTGTTTATGGCCCGCCTGAATGTTTTTCCGTCTAAAGTTACTGGGGGCCGTAGGGACAAGATAGCTTTTGATGAATGCCTTTGCCCTTTTGATTATCTTCAGGTTGAGACGTTGGCCCATGTTATCCTGGAATGTACCTTGTATGATAATTTGAGACAACAGTTCCTCCAATCTTTTTTGGACAAACACCTGAGAAGAGTTAATTCCGAGCTTCTCCAGATGTTGTTTTCAACCCAGGATTATGCCCTGTTGGGAGATTTAGCTACATTCTTATATAAAGCCATTAAGGTGCAGGCAGCCTTCCTGGATTTTCATGTTTATAATTGTATCCACTAATTGCTACTTACGAGTATTTATGTATCTAATTTATTTTGGTTTAATCCAATTTGTCTAGTTTAGAACTCAACTCTAGACATTCTGATTTTAAATTGAAACGTATAATTTGTATAATTAAGTATCTACTACATTTATTATGTTAAGATGAATGTTTTGTATATTTAGGCGTAGGTATTTTTATATATTTTGAGGCAATGGTTATGCCACGCCTGGTCTTAGGGTTGTAATTCTTTTGATCGATAAATTGAATTGAATTGAATAGTTACATAGAACTAGATTCTGACGAGCTAGAGAAGGCCTGACGGAAGAGGTAGGTTTTCAGGAGGGATTTGAAAATTGGGAGGGAGGGAGCAGAGCGAACGTATTCAGGGAGGGATTTCCAGGCATGAGGGGCAGCAAGAGAGAAGGGTCAAAGATGTTTAGAGGAGCAAGAGGGTCGTTAGCAGGCAAGGGTGGAGGCAGAGGAGGAGTGAAGCTCCCAGGCAGAAGTGTGGTGGAATACAAGGGCGGAGGAAGCAAGGAAGCTTGTGCTGAATTCGTTCATGTAAAAGGGAGCCAGTGGAGGGCGGAGAGGAGGGGCTGAATGTGGTCAAAGTGTCAAGCAAGGTGGATGACTTTGGCAGCAGAGCATTGGGGGGGGGTGAAGTCAAAGCAGAGGAGACCAGTGAGGAGGAAGTTGTAGTAGTCCAGGTGAGAGATGACTAGAGCATGGACTAGAGTTGTTTCATGGCAACAGTAAGACAGGGCTGGATTTTAGCAATATTATACGGAGCGAAGCAACAGGATTAAGCAACAGCCTGAATCTGAGGCATAAAGGAGAGGGACGAGTCAAACATGAATCCCAAGCTAAATGAGGAACTAGTTGGATGGTGACACCCTCAATGGAAACTCAAGAGGGAAGTACGATGGGAACGTTGGGGGGTGGAGAGATGAACAGTTCAGGGTTGGCTATATTAAGCTAGAGTTGGCGGTGAGACATCCAGGCAGAGATGTCAGAAGGAAAGTGATACGGCACTGGATGGAGGGGGAGAGCATGGGAGTGGAGAGAGAGTTGCGTGTCATCAGCATACAGGTGATACTGGAAGCCGTGGGTTTCAATCATTTTACCCAAAGAAAGAGTGTAAAGGGAGAAGAGGGCCCAGGACAGAGCCTTGGGGAAGTCCCACAGAGAGGGGAAGCAACAGAAGTACCAGGAAGAGAAATGTTGAAGGAGCAGTTCAAGAGATACAAAGAGAATCAGTCACAGACGAGAGTCCTGGAAACCAAGAAAGCATAGCGAATCCAGGAGGAGGCCATGGTCAACAGTGTCAAAGGTGGCAGAGAGGTTGAGGAGGACAAGAATGGAGTAGAGGCCCTTAGCTAAGAGAAGGTCATCAGTGATTTTGGCAAGGGCAGTCTCAGTCGAGTGGAGAGTGCAGAAGCCCAATTGAAGGGGGTCAAGGGAGGAATCTGAACAGAGGAAGTCAAGACAGTGCGTGTAGCCAGCCCGCTCTAGGAGCTTGGAAGCAAAGAGTAGGAGCAAAATGGGGTGATAGCTGGAAGGGTCAGAGGGGTCAAGAGTCGCCTTCTTAAGTATAAGGGAGATGGTGGCATGTTTGAAAGCCAATGGAAATTACCCAGGTGAGATGGAGAGATTGATGATGTGCAGCAGAAAAGGCACAGTGGCGTGGGCAATTGCTGTTAGGAGGTGAGAGGAGATGAGGTCAAAAGGGCAAGTGGAGGGGTTGGATGAAGAGAGAAGGGATGTGACCTCATCAAGAGAAGCTGGGGAGAAGAGAGGCAGTAGGGGAAATAGGGAAGGAAGTGAGGGAGGAAGAAGATTGAGCAATAGCAAGGCAGAGTTTATCAATCTTGTTGAAGAATGAGAGAAGATACTATACAGAGACAGAAGAAGGGGTGGGACGGGAAGGCTTCAGAAGGGAAGCAAATGTTAAGAAATGACACAGCTATAGGAGTGAGGTTCGATGTGGAGTAATAGCATTATCATAAATCCACATTCGCGTGTCCACTATCTTGGGAAATGGTAGCTTCAGAATTAATGCTACAGAATGAACATATCTACTCAAGTCATTTTTGTAGCGAATTGGTCATGAAACACATACAAACTTTCCAATTCTCTGTACAACTACTTCTTTTTACAAGTCTTTAGTATGGATCCTGGACTACTTAATAAAATAATAAAGCACACTGAAAATATTTTTATGCAACTACAAGGAAACAGCCTGATCTTTCTCATAGTGCAGGAAAACTGCTCTTCTACTGTTCTGTTTCAAAGCAGGTGAAGATGAAAATATACTGAAGCATATTTATTTTATTTATCCTCCAATGCTGCTATCCTAGCTGAGTTTAAGCAATAAGTCGGCGCATGTTTGATCTCTTTGACCCTTCAGAAGGTATGTTTAACACTTGTGCCATCCAACCTCATGCACAAGGTTGGATGTAGATTACATATATTGTACAGTTAGTACTGCCAACTCTTGGAATGGCTGTTTCTTCTTCGAGTGGGACACCGTGACTCACACCAATGGGTGTTCTGCGCCTGTGCGGTACCGGTCATTGGAAGCTTCTCCAAGCAGTTACTCGCATGCCCTCAGAGCCTGTGCCTGATTGGCTGCCATTTTGGCGGGCTTCTAGAGACAGTATATAAGGCAGGGTGGGTCATGGATTACCTCAGTTCCTTCCAACTGCCAAGCAAGGCTGTTGAAGGAAGTTCTTCTCCTGGTAGTATTCTTCTCACAAAGAGTATTTACCTCAGAAAATATCATCACAATCTTCATCAGTATTTGTCAAAGAGAAATCTTTTTGACGTGGACTTGTTTCCCTCCTCCCCATTCCCTCCTTGGAACAGGGAAGGGAGACCATGCGGCCAAAAAAAGGGGGCTTCAAGAAATGTAAGAACTGCCCTGTCTCCATTTCTATGATAGGTGTCTCTCCTGTCTCGGTGAGGCCCATAAAACACATGGCTATCATGCCTGTGGTAGCCTATCGAAGCTGCATTTTGCGGTTTTCCATGGAGTGTTTAAATTTCACCTTACTGAAAGGGCACTCCAGCCCCACAGCAGCTCCTCCCCCACCTCATTCTGCCAGGGCTCCAGCATCGCCAAAAAGGACAGCCTCTGCACCTCCTTCTATAGGGGCCTTGGCCACAAAATTCTGTGCAAAGACACTCCACTCAGGAGACTGTCTCCACACCAAGAATGGCTTCCGCACCAGTCAGAGCCGCAGAACCGAGGGTCCCAAGTGCACGGACTGATATCTCCGCACCGGCCCAAGCTCCAGTACTGAGACGGGCCTTTGTATGGGTAGAAGCCTCCGCACTGACAGAACCTCAGGCCTCTGCACTGAGCACCATCTCTGCACCTCCATACCAAGCACCCCTCCACACGCATCAGTACAGGGAGATACCTCCGTACTGAGACTCCACTCCGTGCTGGCAGCTGCCTCTCCTAAAAAGAAAAAGTAGTCATCTGTGGTCTCTTATCTGGCTAAAAAGAGATCTTCAAGGAAATCCCCCCAAAAGAAGAGAGAGAAATCTTCAGATCCTTAATCTGGCTCCAAATGCTCCAGAACTTCACATCAATTTCCATCTCTCTCTCCATGTATGATAGTTGAATTCACTCTGGCTTCAACTTTTCCCCACACTGCTAACTCCCACAACCTCTCCACGAGCAGCAGCTGAGAACTTTCCATGATTCTCACCAGACTCTTATCCAGACACTGACAATCAAATGCAGCCCAGCTCTCCTTACTTCTTTTTATATATATATATATATATAAAAGATTTTCCATTTCCCCCCCTCCCCCAAGTTCAGTTATTACATTGTGGTTCTCTGTTTTACATTCGTTCTTCGGTTCTTATTTATTTACCACATCCCCCCACTCCCTTCCCTCCCTCCCCCGCCATCTTTACTCTAGTTTTGTACAACTTTTAGTCCAAGTAACATCTTAAGTGTCCCTTTGTCTTTTCCCAGTCATATCAGGTAGTCAAACAAGTAGGCTCGTTGCTCTTCCTCAGAGTCAGGTTTTTGCATGTGTTCCAAGCATTGGAACCATTTCGCGTTGAAATCTTTTGTTTTGTCTTTTTGAGTGGCGACCGCTTTCTCCATTGAGAAAAGGTACCATAAGTTATTCATCCACGCCTGGGTTCCTGGTGCTTGTTCTTCTATCCAGAATTGCAGAATCGATTTTATTGCTGCTCCCACCAACGTTATGCAGGTGGGTCTTTTTTGTCTCATTAATGCTGTCTGTGGGTATAACCCTAGTAGTGCTGTCTCTGGTTTGAGTGGAATAGTCACTCTGGTTATTTTCTGCATATAGTTCCAGACCTTGGACCAGAATTCTTTGATCTTTGGGCAGTCCCACCAGACGTGGAGGTAGGTTGCCCTTTGACCACATCCCCTTCGACATTGATCTGATCCCTCCCCTCGTATCCTGAGCATTCTGCTTGGATCAAGGTAGTAGAACATTATCGTTTTAATAATTGGTTCTCTTACCTCCAGTGACCCTGAACATCCTACCATGTGTTGTATTATAGTTTGTTTCTGCCCCTTCTCCCATTTCATTCCCAGGAGTCTTTCCCATTTTTCTAAGTATTTTGGTTCCTCTTTATACCATTCTTGTTGTAATGCCTTATGTACTCTTGATACTATCCCTTTATTTGTCCCTTTGGAGAACAATGCTAGCTCAATTGATTTTGGGGGTCTGGTATAGTGTGGGATTAAATTTTCTTGGTTGCATTCCCCCCTTAATTGGTAGTATTGCAGGGTGTCTATCTGATTTTGTAGTAACCTTTGCATGTCTTCTTTTGACATGAACTGGTCCCCTCTGAATAATTGTGAAACCTTGGTTATTTCTTTCTCTTTTAGTTGTTTTCTGATCTGTGGTGCTATCCCTTTACTAACCATGCTTGCATTCTCTATCAGTGTCACGGGGCTTGCTATTTTGTGTATCCCTGCCTTTCTTCTTACTGTTTCCCATGCCGTTATTACTGTGCCTGCAAAAGGATGTGCTTTCCATTCCTTGCTGTTTCTTTTCCCTGTATCTGCTACCACTTGTTCAAATTTGTTAACTTTTAATATTTCCTTTTCTAGGTTTGCCCAGTGCGTGCCTTCCTGGCTTGTGTACCATTCTTTGATGGCTCTAAGAGACGCTGCTTTCAGGTAAAGGTTAATATTTGGCATGTTTACTCCCCCCATTTCTTTGGGCCTTTGTAAAGTTTCCTTCTTAATTCTTGCTTTTTTGTTGTTCCATACAAACTCTAGCATGATCTTGTCATGTTGCTGGCAAAATGTCTTTGGTGTTCTAATGGGGAGGGATATTATTCTATATAGAATTTTTGGTAACAGTTTCATTTTGTAGATGTTTATTCTCCCTATCCATGAGGCTGTTAGATTGGTCCACTTTTCTTTTTCTTTTTTAATCTGCTCTAACGCTTCTTGATAGTTTGCTTTATATAAATCTTTGGGGTCCCTTGTTAGTTGTATCCCTAAGTATTTTATTTTGTCTTTTGCCTCTACAAAAGGTTGCAATTCTTTTATTTTTTGGTATTCCTCTGTGTTCGGGGCATAGATCATGGCTATGGATTTTTGTATATTTATTTTATAGCCAGAAATTGGGCTAAATTCCTTTATCGTGTTCAGTAATTCTGGTATGGATTTCTGTGGCTCTGCGATATAGAGCAGCATGTCGTCTGCAAATAATGCCACTTTGGCTTCCTGTTTTCCTATTTGGATCCCTTTTATCTGTGTGTTCTGCCTGATTGCACAGGCAAGTGGCTCTAGTGTCAGGTTAAATAATAATGGAGATAAGGGACAACCCTGTCTCGTTCCCCTATTTAATGTGAATTGCCGGGTGCTGTTTCCATTAATTCCTATTCTAGCCTTTGGTTGTGAGTATATAGCTGTTAGCCATGTTATAAAGTCCCCTCCCATTCCCATTTTTTCCATGATTTTGAGGGTACAACTCATTTCTATGCGATCAAAGGCTTTCTCTGCATCAGCTGATATAATAATTGCTGGGGTTTTTGTTCTCATTAAATGGTACATAATATTGACTGTCTTTCTAATGTTATCCGATCCTAGCCTGTTCGGGATAAATCCTACCTGGTCTTGGTGAATTACCGTGGATATAATCCCTGCCAACCTAGTCGCCATTGTTTTGGTAAGTATTTTGAAGTCCACATTTAGTAGTGATATTGGGCAATAATTTTCACACAAATTGTGGTCTCTGTCTGGCTTTGGGATTAGGGTCACCTGTGCTTCATAAAAAGAGCCTGGGAGTTCTTTTTTTCCCTTTATTAAATTAAATATTTTTACTAAACGTGGGGTTATTATTTCCTTATATTTTTGATAGAATTCTGCCGGGTATCCATCCGGACCAGGTGTCTTATTCCTGGCCATTCCCTTAATGGTGCTGTTAAGTTCCTTCACCGTGAACGGTGAGTTGAGGTATTGCATTTGGGTCCTGTTAAATGTTGGAAGTTTTATTTTACTGAGGAAATCTTTTATCTTTATAGGGTCTGGGTTCTCTGTTTGGTAGAGCTGCTCATAGAAGTGTATGAAGGCTTCCTGGATGTGTTCTAGCTTGTTACTGATGTCTCCCTGCTGTGTTTTAATGCTTGTTATTGTGCTTTTATTTCTTTTAATCTGTACTAATCTCGCCAGCGCTTTACCAGCTTTGTTTCCTTGATCAAAATAAAAGCATTTCATTTTTTTCAACTGCCTAATTGTGTTTTGTTGTTCTATGGTGTTTATTTCTCCTCGTGTTTGTATGATTTTTTCCTTCAATTTGGGGCTGTTTTGTATTTTGGCCTTATTTTCTAGCTCTAGTAATTCCTGGTATAGCTCCCTCTCCCTCTCTTTTCTTTGCCTATTTATATTGGCCTTTATAGCTATAATCTTCCCCCTGATAACTGCCTTTGCAGCTTCCCATAGTGTATACTCTGAATCCACTGATCCCTCATTTAACTCAAAATAGGATTTTATTTCTTCTTGTATTTGTTCTGTTGCATTGGGGTTGGCCAGTAGGGCTGTATCCAGCCTCCATGTGTGGGTTTGTTTTATCTCTGGTTTCCCCCATTCCCCTATTGTGACTATGGCATAGTGGTCTGATACCACCATTGGTATTATTGTGCATTTCCTTACCACTGGAATTATTGATGAATCGATCCAACTGTGGTCTATTCGGGAAAATGTCCCGTGCACTGGGGAAAAGAAGGTGTATTCTCTCCCTTGCTTATTTAATGTTCTCCAGGCATCCACTAGCCCCATTTGTTCTAGTTTCTCAGCAATCTCTGTCTGCCACTTCGTTATCCTTATCCTCCTTGACGTGTCCCTTTCAGTAAAGTATGTGTTAAAGTCCCCTTGGACTATCAAGGCCCCTTCCGCTTCTTTCTTTATTATTTTTAACGTGTCAATGAAGAATTGTTGTTTGTTTTCGTTGGGTGCGTATATGTTTATTAATGCCAGCTTTTCCCCCTTTATTTCTACATTTAATATTATGTACCTTCCTTGATCATCCCTTATTACCTTGTGGATTGTGGGTTCTAGTTCCTCTCTTATTCCAATTAGGACCCCTGATTTTTTCCTGGTACTACAGGCTGCTCTTATGATGCCCATTTGCTTTGTTGCAAATCTGGGTAAGTCCTTATTTAGGAGGTGGGTTTCCTGTAAAAAATAAATATCTGATTTTTGCTCTCTTAGTATGGTTTTGACTCTTTTCCTTTTGACTGGGTGGTTTAACCCTCTCACATTCAATGTGAGTAGCCTAAGTGTTAGTGTCATTTTATTGGGTTTATTTTTGGGGGTGTCTGTCCTGGTTTGTCTCCTATTTCTTTTCTGGTTGTTTTTTTTGTTGTCTCCTGTCTAGTTTTCCTGTTGATGGCTTCCCTTTTCTTCCCCTGTTTATCAGTTCCCCTCTCCTGCCCTCCCTTTCCCTCCCCCCTTCCTACCCCCCTTCTGAGCACATGAGTGACCTCTTTTCCCTTCTTTCCCAGGTCTTTCTCCTCCTCCTCTTTTTGCTTTCTCGCTTGTCTTATCCCTTCCATCTTCTTCTCCCTTTTGCTCCCTTCTTTAATCTGGTCTTGAGTTATTCTATCCTCCCCCCTTCCTGTAACATTTTTTCTTTCAGGTTCCTTTTACCCTTGAACATTTTGCAACTAGCATACATATTTTAACCTTTTAACTTTTTTTTTTTTTTAAACCAAGTCATAAACAGTTATAAACCTTGTATAATTCTTAACCCATCACAGAAACAAATATACCGTTGCTTATATATTTTTACCCTTTCCCCCTTTTGGATTTTCTTATTGTTCATTCAGGCTCTCCCCCTTTTCTTTAAGGTTTCCCCTCTTTCAACTTCCTCCCTCTCGCAGTTGCAGGTAGTGTTCCAGATCCTCTGTTTCCTCGAAGAATTTCCTTTTGTTATCAATCCAAATTGTCATTTTTGCCGGGAATAGCACTTGTGGTTTTAACCCCATTTGGGTTAGCTTAGGATAATATTTAGCCCAGGCCTTCCTTCTCTGTGTGGTGTCAAAGGCATAATCTGGATATAGTCTGATGTTGGTGCCCCTGAAGCTGAGCTGTTGTTTTCCTCTTGCTAATCTGAGTATCTGTTCTTTATCTTTATATTTTAAGAACTTCACTATAATTGTGCAGGGTGGCTCATTTTCTTTGGGTTTGGGGCGTAGGGCACGGTGTGCTCTCTCTATTTCCAGTGCCACGGGATCCATATCTTCCTGGAAATTCTCCTGTAGGGCTTGCTGTATAAGTTTTTCCACTCCCTCAGTTTCTGCCCCCTCAGGTATCCCCATAAATCTTAAGTTAGACCTTCTATTTCTGTTCTCTAAGTCCTCCATTTTTCCTTTTAGTTGTCTTTTGTGTTTGGGAGAGCTCTCCCTCATAGATTTCTGCTTGGTCTTCTGCCCTGGAGACCCTTTCCTCCATGGCCTTTACATTTTTAGTAATGCTTTCTATTTTAGCATTTGTTTCTTCAGTTACCTGCTGGACCTTGCTTATTTTACTGAAGAGTTTGTCTCTGTGTAGACTTGCTTTATTCTGCATGTCTGCTTTTAGCTCATTTCTGAGCTCTGTACTCAGGTCCAGCACCGGCTGCAACTCTCCTCCTCCCTCCTGGGGAATCTCATTCAGGGCCCTCTGTTCCCTTGAGCCCTCCATTTTGTCTGCCCCTCCTGTTGCTGCCTTCTCATTTTCAGGGCTCTGCTTTGCTTTGCAGAAGCCCCTTAGGGTCCCTTTCGCGCTTGTTTTTGTGTTGGGGGGGGGGTTTCCCCTGCCTCGACATGTTGTTTAGTGGGAGGGGGGGCTCACGCTTACCGGGTGTTTGCGGGGGAGATTTCTAGCGCTGGTCAGGAGCTATCTGGGCTTGCTGCCTCTCACTCCTCGAGCATGCTCAGATCCCCCAGCTCTCCTTACTTCTTACGCCCCCTCCACACCTCTGGAGTTCCCACAACCCAGACTTAGGAGTGAGGTTCCACCAGCACATTATCCATGTTATCAATGGCCACATGCACCATACTGGCCTTCTCCTCCCTACCAATGAGACCAGCCCTATACAATGGGCTCTGACTATTTTGGATATGCTTCTAGGGGCACGAGACACCCATCCCCTGCACCATCGGCAGCATTGGGCAGACCACCCACTCTTGCTTCGCTACCATCCCCAAGTATGTCCACAAGTCTTCACTCCAGAGACTCCCAGACTCCTCTAACACAAATTGCAGACTCTGAAGGAAATACTGCAACAAAGTATTCCATCCACAGCTACTGTGGCACATCTACCGCAAACTGTGTCTCTTCCACCACCTATAACTCCAGCACGCTCAACTTCCAGTGTGCCCGTGTCTTCATCTGCTCCTCCTATCCTGCCATCACTAGCTGCAGATGTGTCCAATCCCATAACAGCTGCAGATACGAGAGCCCCTTCTCGCTTGGGATTGCACGCATCTGTTTCCTGCACACGGAGCTCTTCTCCAGCTTCTGATGGAGAGAGTTCCCAGATGTCCGAAGAATGCATAAGGTCAGAATCTTTTCATCTAAAAATTTGGAATCTTATTACATGTGACAAGTAGGTTCTTGACACCATCTCCCATGGTTATCAGTCACATTTGCTAAGATCCCTTTCCCTAAAACCCCTTTCCAGTCCCTCTTTAGGGATCCATCTCACAAAACATTCTTGGAGCAGAAGATTTTAGCCCTCCTCTCTAAAGGAGCTATTGAGGAGGTGCCTGAAAATCTCCATGGAAGGGGCTTCTACTCCAGGTATTTCCTGGTACCTAAGAAAGATAGGGGTCTGAGGCCTATTCTGAACCTTAGAATGCTGAACAAGTTTATAAGATCCTTCAAGTTCAGGATGGTCACTCTGAAGAAAATACTCCCTCTCCTACTCAAGGGAGCTTGGCTCTCTGCTTTGGATTTACAGGATGCCTATTTCCATATCCCTGTTCATCCTACCCATGTGAAATACCTGAGATTCATATTTTCAAATTCTCACTACTAATACAAGGTTTTGTCGTTTGAGCTTTCTACAACCCCCAGGGTGTTCACTAAGTGTCTGGCACCAGTGGCAGCATACCCTAGGAAGCGAGGCCTCTCAGTCTTCCCTCACCTGAATGACTGGCTCCTGGTTTCACAGTAAAAGCACAAGTTGCCAGAAGTCACTCAATTCACCATTGACCTCCTGCAACAACTTGGATTTATGATCAGTTTTTAAAAATTGAATTTAATCCCTTCACAATCCATTCAATTTATAGGTGAAGAGATCAACTCATGCAAACAGAGAGCCTTTCTATTATGGGATCAATTCCTCACAATTTAAAATGCAGTGGGTACCCTCCACACCCAACCTACACAAACTCTGTACATTGCTACGACTACTAGGCCACATAGCTTAACTACATCAGTTGTGAGAGTCGCCAGACTGAGGATGCGCCCCCTCCAACACTGGCAGCCTTGGAGATATTCTCTGTCAGAGGATGACATATATAACTACTTCACCATACTTCCTTCAGTCCTGCACACACTGTCTTGGTGGACCAGAGAAGACAACCTGCTTGAAGAAATGCCTTTCGCCCAACGAGTCTCAGACATCCTACTGACCACAGATGTTTCCCTGTATGGTTGGGGTGCTCACTGCGAAACGTTACAGTGAACGGCACTTGGAACGAATGGCAACATTCTCTACACATCAACCTCTTAGAACTATGAGCAATTTGATTCACCATGAAGACATTCCTTCTTCTCATCGAAGGCAAGAACATTCAGATCACCACAGACAATACCATGGCAATGTGGTATATCAGTAAACAGGGAGGCACCTGCTCATCCAGACTCTGCAGAGTGGTGACGAAGCTCTGGAAGTGGTCCATTCTTCACAATGTCCATCCCATCACAACCCATCTTGCGGGTCAATCCAACATGACTGCAGACATACTGAGCAGGGCACCCACTCTGCAGCACAAGTGGATGCTCAACAGATCTGTTGCTCTAGATCTATTCTCCAAATGTAATCAACCAAAAATAGATCTGTTTGCTTCACTCCACAATGCTCAATGCCCTGTATACTGCATTCAAGCAGGGAAAGGGCACGGATCCCTGAACAATACGTTCCTAATCCTTTGACAGGCCACCTACTATACACCTTCCCTCCATTCCCCCTAATCACTCGAATCCTGACGAAACTGGACAAAGGGAAATCCCGCTGTATCCTCATAGCTGACAACTGGCCTAGGCAGCCATGGTTTACCTACCTACCATGTCAACGACGTCTCACTCTCATCCCAGATCTCCTTCACCAGAACGACAAAGACATTCTTCACCCCAGCCTCCAATTGTTGCACCTAACAACTTGGCTGATATCGCCCTAACTCGCCAAAACTTGTTAGGTCTGCCTAAAGAGGCAGTTTGTATCCTAAAGAGTGCTTGTAAGGATTCGACTAACAAACATACAACCTAAAATGGAAATGCATTTCCATATGGGCAGTTTCTCAACAAATACATCCAGAAGCAGCTACCATCATGAACCTCCTGACCTACATGGTCCATCTGAAATCGCAAGGACTAGGCCTATCTTCAATAAAGGTCCACCTTGCCGTAATCTCCACCTTTCTACCTGATGATGGTTGCCCAACCTTTTCACACCGTCTTAAAATGTTTCCTCAAAGGGCTCCACATTGCCCCACCTGTTCAAGACCCTTGTCCCCCCTTGGGACTTAAACCTCATCTTGAGGAGACTAATCCTACCTCCTTTCAAGCCTTGGGCAACTTGCTCGTTATGCCTACTATCGTTAAAGGTCTGCATGCTGGTAGCCCTGACTTCTGCCAGAAGAGCAAGTGAAATAGCAGCTTTGTCAGTACTCCCTTTGTTTCTGATCTTCCACAACAATAAAATTACCCTACGTTTACCTCCCACGTTTCGACCTAAGGTGATCTCCTCATTCCATATGTCTCAGGACATCATATTGCCAGTCTTCTTCCCGAGGCCTTACTCCTCCTGAGGGGAATCAGATCTCCACATGCTAGATGTCAAGAGAGCCTTGTCATTCTACATCAAAAGGACTAAATCTTTTTGTAAGTCCAATTCCCTCTTCATCACCGCTGGTGGGCCTGTACCAGGAAACAAAGTCTCATCTCAGGCCATCTCTTCCTAGTTAGTGGAATACATCTCCCTCTGCTACAGTCTATCGAATGAACAACCTCCAGAGGTTCTCAAAGGACATTCCACTCAAGCCATGGCTAGCTCCGCTGCCTTGCATTGCAAGTTCCCTATAGAACAGATCTGCAAGGCAGCCACATGGAGCTCTTTACACACCTTTGCCCAACACTATGCTCTGGACAGTGCAGCTCATGCAGATGCTGGCTTTGGGAGAGCAGTTCAATTTCTCCTTCAATTTCTCCTCAAGTTGATTCCTCATAAGGGGTGACTGCTTTTTTAATCTCTCATTGGTGTGTCACAGAGCCCCACTTGAAGAAGAAACCAGAGTTACTCAACTGTAACCTTGGTTCTTTGAGATGGGCTCCGTCACTCACACCACCCACCCACTTTCCCCTCTGCATCTACTTGAAGCAAAAGTGAGATGAGGGGGTTGGAAGGAACTGAGGTAACGTACACCCCGCCCTGCCTTATATACTGTCTCCAGAAGCCTGCCAAAATGACACAGGGTTTGAGGGCATGCAAATAACTGCTGGGAGAAGCTTCCAACGGACAGTACTGCATGGGTGCAGAACCCCTACTGGTGTGAGTGACAGAGGTCATCTTGAAGAACGACAGTTACAGGTGCATAACCCCGGGTTTTCTGAAGTCCAACAGCGTTTTTACAAAAAGAAGCAACCATTCTATGTTGTTCTATGGGGCAACTATTCTATGCTGTATGCCATTTTGGTCACTAGGGTAACTATGGCAACAGTACTGATTTTAAACTGATTTAGACTTCTAAACTCCCAACTTTCCTGCACACAATGGGTATTTTCAGACATTACAAGATCATGCTCAACCACAGTGAACCACGCTCAATTCCGCAGCGGGGGAAAAGAGCCCTGAACGTCTGTTCGGCACCCGCCAGATGTTCACCACGCTCAGTACCCACCTGGGGTCAATTTCAACCACGCTTCCCGAGCTACCCGGGGGAATATCCCGGGAAGCGTGGTCAAAGAGATCCCCACTGGGAACCAACAAAAAGTAACATCTGGACGCCAATCACCCGATGGAACCAAAGGAAATGATCCCCAGCCGTGGACAATGCACGCAGCGTCGCTGCCAGGCAACTAGCAACAACACAACCACCGGAGGGAGATTTAAAGGGAAATCTGCAGCAGGCAAGCGTGGTGGGATGGAGCGAGGAGGGAGGTGGAAGAGAGCGGCGGGAGAGAAAGTGACAGTGGAGGAGGCGGAGGAAGGGGCAGCGGTGGAGGGAGCGCAGGCAGAGGAGGGGGAGCAGGGGGTCATGCTGAGGATGGAGGAGGTGCAGGGACAACACCCACAGCTGCCGGGACATGATGCCCCGGGGACAACACCCGGACCGGGGGAGGCGGAGGCACCCCGAAAACGGGTAAGGGGAATCAAGGGGAGGGGAACAGGGCTCTGGGGCACCCGGGGGGGCACGGGGCACTCCCGGGTGCCAGACAGGGAGGAGGGGGAAGGGGCACCCTGCGAGGGGGCCAGACCCGCACCCAACCCTATACCCCCCACCCCCTGTCCCCACAGACACAGAAAAGGGCCCCGGCGGACGAGCCCCTGGAGGACACCAGCCCTGCCCGGGTGGAGGAGGAGGAGGAGGACGACGACTACGACAATGACCCACAGTGGAGAAGAAGGAGGAAGGCCTACCACAGAGGGGGCCAGTGGGGGCTCCAGGAAACCCGGGACTTCATAAGGATATGGGGGACCCTGGAGTACCAGCTGGAGCTCGCGCTCAACCAGCGCAACCAGCATGTCTACCAGGACATAGTGCGGGACATGGAAGTGGCGG
>QEPC01006548.1:3569580-3594285 GCA_003113815.1 Sphenodon punctatus | reverse complement strand
GGGATCATACAGTATACTTACCGGCTGCTGCTGGGACGGCCGCTGGGACTGGGGCTGGCTCTGGGTTGCCGGCGGCGGCCCGGAGCTGCAGTGGAACACTCAGGGGCTTTAAATCCAGGCTGGGCAGGGTGGGTGGGGGGTGTCCCCCCTTCCACCCGCGCAGCCTGGGAGGGGGAGGGAAACGCGGTTTTTTGGTGGGTTTTTTTTTTTACATTGCGGCCATCATTTGAATGGCCGCAATGTAAAAAGATCCGGTACCGGGAATCCGGGAAACGGCCCGGTTTACAGGGTTGAATCCGATAATGCCTGTACGCCCAGTACCGGCATTATCAGATACCGGAAGATCCGGTTTTCCCACCCCTATATACAGTACTACAGGTATCTAACTTCAGGAAATAAACACCAGGAAAATGGTTGCTTCTTTTCGTAAAGATCCTGTAGATTCTGGATTAATCTGCCTATATGCGACTGGGCTTTAGAAACTTCCTAACTGTGTATGGTTGTTGCAGGAAAAAAGTATGAAAATATGACCCTAGTAAGAAAGCAAAAGGCAAAGGAATTCTAGCTGCATGTTTGTGTAATCCCTCTTTTGGGGGCCACTGCTGTGTGCTACTGGTGATGTGAGGTGGGTGCAGGCAGCGCTGTTGATGGATAGGGGTTACAGCAGTGTGGGCTGTAGGGAGACTTGGATTGTTTGTGAGTGTCCCAATCTCAGCTCTGTAGAATCATGGTGTAGCCAATGCCTTTCAGGCTCCCTGAAGCAAGTGTTTCATAGTAGGGTCAACCCGTCTACAGCACTGGATTTGGAAAGACTTGCTGGTTGGGGCCTGATGGGTTTGGGAGCCTCCAAAGGGTCAAAGTAGAGACAGTAAGGTCGCTGTGTTGGCCCCAAACATAGGCAATAGAGACCATATTTTTTATTGGAACAAGGGCAGTTGCATCCCTCCACCAACTATGGAGTTGCCTCAATAGTAGAGATCACTTGATTACTTTGTCTCCAAGGGGTTATGCACAGAGGTGGACTTGAGTAAGGGCAATAGGGTCACTCAGCACTACCCCTGCAGCCCCACTGCCACTGATCCACGGGCCTGGGCAGCCCCAACACTACCGCAGCCATTCTCCAGAGAGCGCCGGAGGTTCACGGTGACGGCAGACCGTGTGTTTTTAGACCAGTCTCTCCCCACCCATCATGTCTGTTGTGAGGCTGCATAGGGCGCCACTGTGGCTCTGCTGCACACGAGGCTGGGTGGGGAGGCACACGCTGCTATAGCCCGTGCCAGCAGGAGTCCCTGGAGCCGGCGGCAAGACCACGTGTTCACTGCATTTCATTGGCGGCGCGAAGACCGGTCCCGGCTGCTGTTTACCAAGCGGCGGGCAGGTAGGAAACCGAGCACAGCCGGGGGGGGGGGACCCGCCCAGCGGCAAAGAGCGCTCGGCAGTTGCGTAACCAAGGTACCTCCGCTGGGGGAAGAACCCCCCGGCAAGCCGCGGGCTGCCATGGGCTTGCTGCATAAAGCACCGCCCCCCTCCCGCACAGGGGGCGTCACATTAAAGCAAACGTGGCACCTAAGCAGCGGCCGGAGCTGGGCTGTCTCGTTTCCAGTCCGGCCCAGGCTAGAGGGCGGGAGGATGCAGCGGCGAGCGGCGGAGCTGCTACTGGATCTAGGCGCACGGGCGCTGCTGCTCGGGCTCTTCCTGTGAGTGCGCCCCCCCCTTCTCTAGTCGCGTTCCAGTGATTCCCCACCCCCCCGGGCCTTGGGTGTTGCCGTAATGCATGTAATAGAGGCCCAACTTTGCTAGAGCTGAGGGAGCCCAGAATCTACCGTAATGCATGTGCCAAACGTGGCTCTAACCACCCATCCGCTGCTATAATTCGTGCAGTTAGATGGCAAGGTCCCTGGGTGGGTTACCGTCGCCCCGCAGTCATTACCAGCAGTGATGCAACTTGGGGCTAAACGTCCGTTTCCTGCTACGGTTTACTGTGGCAGAGCATGCGGCTTCCTCAGCAGGAGCCTTCATTGACACAAAAACGCTCCACCTAGATGACTGTGTGTACATCTAGCAGTTGGGGAGGTAGGGTGTGCAAGCTCCCCTGGCCCCCTATGATGCCAGCTCTACCAGTGACCACTGCCCAAGCAGCAGCATAACCACGGTCTTCCAGATGGGGAGGGCACTTTGAGGAGTGGGAGAACAACTAGAAGGAAAGTAACAACCGACAAAGAGTAATAAATGGGGGACACGACCTGCTCCACCGGGTTTATGCCCCTAAATCCAAGGCAGTTATGAGGCAGCCAGGTGAGGGGAGGAGCCAATGACTTGGGCCCCTAAGCCTGTCTTTCTCTCCCCTGGCTCAGTTAATGTAAATGAGAATGAAAGTCTTGGTAATGATATAACTGTCTCTGTCTGTTTGCCTTCTGTAAGCACTTGGATTTGTGGCAGGACCCTGTGCTGGCTGATGCAGACCAGGGAAAGAAATGCCCAAATAGCAGCATCGTCTTAAGTCACTGCATTGTGCTTTCTCTAGCATCACTGAACTTCTGCCTCCGTTCCAGCGTGTCATCCAGCCTGAGGAGCTGTGGCTCTATAAAAACCCATATGTGGATAATGACCATGTCTCCACCGGGTCTGTGTTTGTGAGTATGCTCTCTGCCCCATGCACACTGCGAAGCACAGGCAAATATCTATAATTAAAGGCGTAGGTCATTAGAAGGGAATTAATGTGTCCCTTATGGATGCCACACTTGCTGTTTGCATCTCAGCTTCACTGTCTGTCTGGTTCACTGCAGTGCAGCAAGAGAATGAAAACCCATTCTTAGTATTATGTTAAAATGTATAAAAGTTTGTTCTTCGCAGAACTTGAACTTTGGCCCACACTCAAAGTAGCTTCCTGGAACCCCCTCTCAATAAGGCTGATTCCTTCAGCCAGGGCTTCCCAAACTGGGTTCTGCAGAACACTGAGGACCCCAAAGGAGGTTTCAGCCTGTTTTTGCTGAAAGGATAACTATAACGCAAATGCAGCAGGGCTGGGGGTGCATGAGAAAATTTGGGGGTCAAAAGTGGTCCATTGCCCAAAAGGTTTGGAGACAGCTGCCCTAAATAATTGCCTTTGAGTTCTTGAGAACGCCACCTCTCTGCTCCTGAATTGCCATGCATGGGTTTCTTCTGGCTCAGCCCAGTTTACCCTACAGACCATGGCTCAGTTAGTTAATGTTTGCCAAGTAAGTACAAAGTGCACTTATTGCTGTTGTGAAGTGGTGACCAAAGGAGCAGCAATGAGCTAGCTCTGAGGCAGGCATGTGACTGGAAAGCAATTGCATTCAGTTGTTGGCTTGATCATTATTTACTTCAACTTAGTGTTTAACTATGTGGAGATCAGGCCCCTAATTTCAAAAGTTCACATTCCAAGCACATCAAAGTTGCAAGGAAGCCATGCTACAGCCTGAAGCTTTTCACTGCTTTTTAGTTCCTACTGCCTTGTTTCAGCTGTGAAGTGTGTTGGGCTAGCGGTAGGGGCAGTCCTTTGTTCCTTTCAGTCCAGGAACCTTGCCCCCCCCTCCTCACACCTGCCAATTATTGTGGCTCTGCCTTGTTTTGTTGCAGTTCATTTCTGTGTTCTCCCCCCTGACATTCATACTCCTGGCAAAGCTCCTCATGGATCTAGACCGCGGGGACACTCGTGAAGCCTGCATGGGTGAGTCCTTGTGATTGCTATGGCTCAGTGTTCTGGCTGTTTCTGGCTTTTGCAAATACAGCAGTTTTGACCATGGCAACTAAGTGCTTAGTTCTAGAGGCAGCAATACCAAATGGGGACACGTGGGAAAGATGTGTTAGGAGGGAGGGAGAAAGCCAGGGGCTGCTACGGCATTGCAAGGCATGTACGAAAGGCATTGCTGCTATAAGTGTCTTTAATGCTCTGGCTAACATTACAATCTGAGACAGCAGGACCATCCTTATGTGGCATAGAAACCTGTTGTCCCCTACGCCCATCTATTTCCTTAAGGGAGGGGACCCCGCAGACTGTGTACTGGGCAGAGCATGTGCTGTCCAGGCCTCAAACACCCTGTTCCACAGGTCTTCCAGGGTAGGCGTGGTCTTTTCCACCGAAGTGGTTGCACCCAGTGGCAGCTGGTGGTCTTTTAGGTTGGTGGGGCAGAGGGTGGAGTCACCAGGAACTGGAGGAATGCCATGAAAATCAAGTCAAGTTACAAGGTTCTGGGTGAAATAAGTAATTGGGAGGAGTGACAATGAGACCACAGGCAGCATTCCTATCATTGCACCGAGTCCCTGTAGCCTCCTGTCTCTCATTCCAGCCATTCCACTCACTCACTCTGGTGCCTTCATCATTCCACACCCTTACCCCCCCCCCCCCCCCCCCCCCCCTCATCCGTTGCACTGGGGCCACGGGCTGTGGAGGCGCNCATGAAAATCAAGTCAAGTTACAAGGTTCTGGGTGAAATAAGTAATTGGGAGGAGTGACAATGAGACCACAGGCAGCATTCCTATCATTGCACCGAGTCCCTGTACCCAATTCCCTGTCATTTCAGCCATTCCACTCATTCTGCCTCAGTGTCTTCCTTGTCATTCCACATCCCCCCCCCCCCCCCCCCCCATGCAGCTCCACTGTATTGTTTTGTAGCCATTAAAGCCTATTGTCATTTGCCAATCCCATTATTATTGCCTCCATTGTTTCCAGTTACTGTTCTAGTTCATTTCAATGTGACCAGAATCATTATTAAGCATTTACATAGCACTTAAGTGTCCTTCAGCTCCAAGACCAAGGAACAAGAAAAACACTAAAAAAAAATCCTGAAAATCCCAAGATTCCTAGTAACATCAGATCAACAGGGCTACCACAACAAAAAAGAAGCACTCTCTCATCCTTTCAGAAACACTATAAAGCTATGCAAGACTGAAAAGCAAGTATTTTAAAGTTTTCCCACTTCAGCAGAAAGACTGAACCAGTCAGCAAGAAAAATTCCTTTGGAAAAACTTTTCCATACTGACTGCAATTTTTCCCCTGCATTCAGTGAACTCAGAAAATATCCTCAAAAATGTAAACATTCAAAGCTCAGCAAAAAGTTTTCCTAAGCATTAAGTCATTCAGTGAGGGGGGACAAAATTCAAGAGGGCTAGCACAACAAAAAAGAGCAATTTCCTCCATTCAGACACACTAAAGAACCAAACAGCTGTCTGCAAAGCAACTATTTAAGTCTTCACACTGCAACAGAAAGATTGACTATAAATCCTTTGGAAAAACTTCCATTCTGCCTGCACTATACTAAGTCTAGAAGATATCCCAACCAAGTTAATCATCATTCCGGCAGCAAAACGTTTTGAAGTATCCGATCACTTGGAGGGAGGAGAATAAAAGCCTTCAATGTTTTTTAAAAGTTAGCAGGAAGGAATTGCGATGTCCATCAGGAAGAAGAAAGTTCCACGCTGAGACCTGGCATAGCAAAGGCCAATTTCCCACCAACTTAAGGAATGATGAAGGGATCCCCAAACACAGGTGCCTACTGAATGCAGACAGCCATCAAAGTGAGGCTCCAGCAGTAGGTCTTAATATAGATCTGTGGAAGATCTCGCAGGAATTGTTTGAGGTGCTTTAAACTCCTGACATCTATTTGCGAAGGTGCATTCCCCAACCATGTTGCCAGAATGGAGTTTACAGAGTCTCTGTTTGGGACTCTAGGAATGTGATGGATCATGACTAGCACACACAAGGGACTTTCCCAGTCAGCCTGAAATCCTGGTTTCAGGTAGACCTGTCACATTACATTAGTTATCACCCTAGAACTGGGGTGCAGAACTCTTTTCTTCCTGGGACCCTCTTCAAAAATGAGTACAAATTCCAGTTTCCATGTAGAACAGGCATAGGGAACCTGGGGCCTGTGGCCCATAGCAAGTTTCTATGTGGCTCCTTTCCAGTTTCTGGATCTGGTCCCTGTAGCCAGATCTACAATCTCCCTCCCTTTATTCAGTGCACCCCACCCCAAAGCTTGTACTAATTTTCAAAGTGGCCCTTGGGAAGAAAAAGTTTCCCCCACCCATGGCATAGAAGTTGACAGGAGTGCTTATGGGCTGCGTTCAGGAAGAGAGGCACCAAATCATGGATCAGTCCCCTATCCTTGTGTGCATGCCCTCATCTCTGCCGCCTTACCCTGAACTAGTCTTTCAGTGCTTGGGGGTAGGAGCTGGATCCAGAAGCCAGATCCAAAATCTGGAAAGGGACCAAAATAAAAACTAGCCATGGGCCACAATGAAAGAGTGAACTCCGGATAAGGGAACATCAGTGGGGGCATGCCCACAAAGTTTGGGAATAGAGCCATGACAGAGCCATGATCGGGACCTTTCCCTTTGTGAGCACACCCCTCAAGCACACTTATCACCAGGAGGCGACCAAACCTGGGGAAGGGAGAAAGGGGGAATCCCAACTGAGAGGAGGGAGTCCAAATGAGGGAAGGGAGGATATGAAGACTTGCCTAGTCGCAGGAAGGAAGATGGTAAGTATGGCTCCAGCCCCTCCTGCTGCTCTTCTCTGCTGTGACTGGCGGGGGTGGGGGGCAGTCTATAGGGGACTACAGGGTGTCCCCAGGCCCCTGCTTCCAGCCTCTCCCCTGCTCTGAACTGCAGTGCTGTGCTGGGGGCAAGGTTCCTGGAGCCACACCAGCTGTACCTGTGCAGTGCAGCCTAGGGGAGGCTTCTCCCTCCTGCTCCTGCTGCCACTCCCGCTGTCTGCTTCATCATTAAAGCAGGCACACGTGCAGAGAGCAGCCTTCTGTACATGTGCCTGCTCTCATGGTAATGCAGGGTGGCAGCAGCAGCAATAGCTGAGGAGCCCAATGTATGCTGGGCATGTACTAACCCCACTAGGGGAGTTATGGCAGCAGTGATACTGGTAGTATGGAGCAGCAGAGGTAGGGTCACCGGCCCATAACCCTCAGTGGTAGAACTGCCCCTGGCTGCGCCTATTTGCCCTTTCCTTACAAAACTCACCCCAGCTCTGAACACTTGTGCATGAGGGGTTTGTTCCATCCAGATCCATCTTCCCTCCTTTCTAGTGTTACAGAGCCAGAGATGGTCCTGGGGTGTCATTGTCTTTCCTGTGACATTGCTGCAGTGGGAGATGGTAACCTCTGCAGCAATGCTGCTAGCTCCTGCTTCTCCCCTGTCTCCCAGAAGGCTCCCGGCACTGTAGTCAGTGCTCCCAGACTCTGTCTACGAGCTAGTGAAAGTGCCAACCAGGGCTCTGCTCTATCCCCTACAGCTGTCAGCCTTGCTCTCACCCTGAACGGTGTCCTCACCAACACTGTGAAGCTTGTCGTGGGGAGGTAAGAAAGTCTGTTCCTTGCCCCAACCCAAGGAACCTGGTTTGAAAGCCAGTCATAGGTTGCCTGTAATTGCAATGTATTCCCAGCCCCTCCTGGGCGAGCCAACAGCACACACTCTTCTTTCATGGGTGCAGCCACAATGGCAGCCAGTTTCACAGCCGCAGACTGATGGCTCCTGGTACAGGCTGAAATTCTTGTCACAAAGCAGCTGCTGCTGCAGCAAGACAAGTGTCTCCCTAGGCCCCATGCCTGCTTGGGGCAAAGGAGAGGTACACATCTCTGCAGCACTTATTCCTTAGGGAAAGGGGGTGTAGGGGTGAATACTTTCAATTTGGTTCCCACTATTTCCCTACACTGAACCACTGGCTTCATCTCCAAGGTAGACTCTGCTGTTCTCACCACTGCCCATCTAGGTGGGGCATGAGCCAGCAACTCAAAGGCCAAGGACTAGCAGCCCATTCCTTGGCCCCTAACTCGGAGCCAGAGGGAACCTCAGTAGACTGCTGGCACAGGCATGTGGCTGCCTTGTAACAGGGAGGCCTCCAGCACGATGCATAGGGGGCAAGGCATTACAAATGCTCTCTTGGGCTATAGCCTTAGTGTCAGGATCAAACCCTTCAGCTAGCATACTGGGCCTCCACTCCCCGGGATCAGGTTACCCACTTTGCTTCTCATCTGCTCTAGGCCTCGGCCTGATTTCTTCTATCGCTGCTTCCCAGATGGAAGGGGGAACCTAGAACTGCACTGCACAGGTGATGCACAGGTGGTGAGCGAGGGGCGCAAGAGCTTCCCAAGTGGCCATTCCTCCTGTAAGTGCACCATGGTGGGGGTGAGGGTGAATAGCTGGGGAGACACTGGTGGGGAGGTCTGATTGCTGGGAGACTATGAGCATGTTCACTAGCATCTCCCCTGAGCTCAGTGTTTCCTCTGCAAGAGGAAGATGTGAAACTGCTCATTTTGTGTTTCCAGAGCTCCCTGGTTGAAGAGGAGCACCAGGCACTAGTACCATCTTGCTGGTCAGGCACCAACCAGGCAGTGAGCAAGCCGCCTCCTAGGGCAGTGCTCTCAAATGCTGCTGCCCTGGGCAGCCAGGAAATGCAAGGTTCCTCTGCCAGTCTTGTCTCATGGTGCAACTTCTGTCTTCTAGTTTCCTTTACTGGCCTTGCCTTCTCTGCCTTCTACCTGGCTGGGAAGCTGCGCTGCTTTGCCCCAGGCAGGCAAGGAAAATCCTGGCAGCTCTGTGCCTTCTTAACCCCACTGTTCATCGCACTGCTTATTGCTTTGTCCCGTACCTGTGACTACAAGCACCACTGGGAAGGTGAGCAGACCCCTTTCTGGGTTGCGACTGGAGAGAAAGGGGGGTCAGACATTTGGGAATGAGTCATGGGGGCTGCAGCCATGTTCCCAGAGCATCACATCAGCTGTAAGACTCAGCAACTAGAGGGAGCAAGTCCATTGGTGCCCAGGGTGGGAGTGTTCCAAGTGCTGGATGACAGGGCATTTCTTCCATGACCCATTGCACTAGGAACAGAAGGGAGAGCTGCAGCAAGCCCTGCGTTTAGCCTCCCGTATCTCACTTGCACGGGGCAGGGTGTGGCTAGAGGAACTGAGCCTTAGTACCCAGAGCACATCTGTGTGCAACAAGACAGATGCTACTGCTGGGTTTGTGGGGAATAACTCTTTCTTTGCTTGCACCCCACAGATGTGCTGGTTGGTTCAGCAATTGGATTTGTGCTTGCATATCTGTGCTACAGACAGCACTACCCTCCCCTGACAGACTCCGAGTGTCACAGGCTGCTGCAAAGTAAGCCCAGGCTCCTCTCTGCCCAGGAGCAAAAGCTCACCAGTGCCAGCCTAGATGTATAGCCACTGGAACCATGCTTCCTGCTCCTTGCACTGGCAATGGGAAGAGATCCAGCCCCCCTGCCTCAAGGAGAAGCTAACTTACCTGGTGACATGAGCAATTGATGCCTTGGCAAGTCTCTGTGCTTGTGCTGACATTCCATTAATTTGACTTGTGGTACCTAGTAGAAGGAAGGGGGTGCAGTGTGTTGTTTTTATGCAGAGGAAGTCATACTTACTCCTCCAGAGGGCATAAGAGCAGCAATAAGAATTCTGCAGCCACAGTCCCATGTCAGGCCTTCCCCATATAGTGTAATGGCAACCTAGTAAGTAATCTTGCTGGCATGGGGGCTGTCTCCTTTCTGGGGAAATCCTAGGGGCACTTGCACCCATATGCCTGCCTGAAGTACGGGATGGGGCATAGTGCACATGCACAAGCCTGTGGGCCAAGACATGTGGCAACACCACTTCCTCTGCCTTGACAAGGCAGCCAAGCCAGTCCTGGGAGATACCAGTGCTGCTACTGGCAGACTGGAGCCTGTGACTGCCAGCCAGGGATCAATGCAGCAACTCTCTTTCCCATGCTTTGTTGGCCATGAGCCACACCCTAGGGGCAATTCCCTGATTTAGGTATTTAGTCAGGCCTCTGCATGTTCTCATGAGCTCAGGTCTGGGTGCATAGGCACAGTTTTGGCTTCCTGTGCATTGACTGGGGCTCTGCCTAGCTGCCAGAGGCTTTAAAGAGATCTTAGGCCTTAGCACAGCATGCCTGTCCGATTATCTGGATGGAAAGCTCCCTCCCAGAGCACCATGCTAGCAAAGACAAGTCAGTTTTCCTCTCTTACAACTGTGGAGCAAGTTGGCCTGTGCAGTTCTATGGTCCATAAGTTTACATTTTTGTAGACTATACTCAACACTCCCTAAACTCTCATGTACTAGCCTGTTTCATGGAAGTGCTCCCACCATTAGCCACTAGGTTCCTGCACCCTCCCCAAGCTGTAAAAGTAGCTATTTCACTAAAGTGCTTAGGTTACATTACTATCTATGAGAGTGGGTGTGAGTCGAACATTGACTGCCATACTACAGTATGGGAGGCAGGCAGTCGTCTAGGAACTTTAAAGGCAGGGCGTGTCTCCATACTTCCGTCTAGCTAAAAGCATGAGGAGGAGCAGCCAGAGTTCTGTGGATGGCTACATCGTTCTATTGAACCAATTAACCTACCTATTGTAAGGGAAGTCATTCCAAATGTACTTTGCCTGCCATAAAACCAACAAATGCTTCAACTGCCCGCTGGGCCATCTGCCTGTTCAGATTTTTATATTAAGGCCTAAAGGGTTTGTTGTTTAATAGTCTTTCATGCATGCGTGGAGGCAAGTCACCATACTGATAGAGCTCAATTGTATTATTATGTTGGAGCCCTTTTTTTAGGATATCAAATAAAGAGCACGTTTCAGTTCCTTAAACAAGAGCTGCACTACTCTCTATTCTTTAGTATCAGAACATCCTCTGTCCTGAAGCAGCTTTGCTGGGTTTCTGCACCAGCACTAGCCCTTGATTAAAAAGCACAAAAGCTTCAAGGCAGGTGCTTTGTACCTCTTTCCTTGTGGGCTCAATGCAATGAAATCAAGAGGGTGCAGCCAGAAGATGAGATGACGTGCATTTTGCCATGTGTACCAAACATGCTATGGTACACAAGCTCCATGCTTTGAAAAAGCAAATTCACTCTCTCCCATCTATTAGTTTCTGCTCAAGGTTGAGAATACAGCAAAGAACTCAAGCATTTAGGGGAAGAGTGCTATATAACTCAAGTTTCAGTGAGCACTGATTATGAGCTAAAGGTACAGAGGCTGGGAAATGCAGATCTCCTCCACTCCCTCCCATTTGGAATGGTCCTGGCAGTAGCTTGAGTCTGCTGTGAACAATGAGTATGAAATGTGTGTACGCACACAAGACAGTTAAGATTTGTTTCAATATTTACTGAAAAAAAACATTAAATAAGTTTGTTATTTTTTTTAAACAAAGTGCTTAACTTGAACAATTGCACACCCCATAACTAATGTGTCCAAACAGAACCTGCTGTGCCCCAGCAATAAAAGCTCCCGTTTGTATGAGTGGCACAAAACAGCCATGTGACAGGTCCAGTCACATGAAAACAGCTTCAACCTGGATGCAGCTGGGCTCAAGGTTACAGATAGTGTAAGTGAGACACATGGAAGGAAAACCAGGGTGAAGCTGTATAAAAGGCCAAGCAGAAAGAGGCATCAGCACAATTTCCCAAGTCAGAACAAGACACTGCCAGCAATGGCCTCACAGCTTGGGTGCACACTCAGAATCTATAGACATTGAGGTCCAGTTAGCTACCCCTCCTCCACCCCCCAAATACAATCTTTGGTTACAAGGGATTTACTAGCTTGGAGCCCAAATATGGAGGGCATTAGGAACCTTCATTCCCAAGATGCCTTAACCACAGAGTGCTTCGACCAGGCCTATGAGACATGGACAGTACTACATCCCCAAACTAGTTGTTAGGGTCTAGAAATCCCATGGTGCCCACTGCTCCCTTTCTATCCACAATGACTGCAAGACACAGACACTGTTGGACCCTCTTTCCCTTGACCCCACCTCTGTTTTCCCCAAGGTCACACTAGAAACGGCACAGTGGTCTGCTAAGGCCCTACACATGCAGTTACTCTGCCAGTTTCCCCAATGCTGAGCACTTGCTACAGTTGTTATAGGAAACGGTTACAGCTCCTCCCTTACAGCCATAGAACCCAGCAAAGCCAAAGAAGAATGGAGTTGGTCCCAAGTCTAGACCTTGCTCAGGCCTCTTGCCATCATTAGAGAGAAGCTGTTCCTATTCCACACAATACCAGGAACACTGCTCAGCAGGTTAGGAAAAGCACAGGTCATTGCAATGGCTTAGGAATGCCCTTGGACAAGAGAGACACTGCCAGTGTTTCAGGCAGCAAGTATTTGGGGAACAGCATGTAGGACACAGTAGCAGCAGAGGACAAGAGGTCCTGGTGAGCATTCTCTTGGTGTGCACCTAAGGAAACAGGAAAGATCCATTTACAAAGACAGCAAGGTGGACACACCTGAAGTCAAGAGCCCAAGAGAAAACATGCCAGTATAGCTATGCACAAGGGATACATTAGACCAGGAATGGGTAACCCCTTCCTCTCCCCACCACCCTATCAAAGGCCACTTTGAAAACTACAAGCTACATAGGCTGGATAAGAGCTATGGGGCCAAAGAGATGCACTCAGGGCTGAGGAAGGGAGGGGAGGGTTCATTTCACAGATGCTATCTGCCGATCCAGACACTACTTTAGAGCACAGCCCCACACCTTGGCTCCATTTCCTGAGTGTACTCCTTCCACGCTGGGGCTGCTTGCCAACCTTCAGGGAGGGATAGGGACTAGCGTGAGTTTGACTCATGTTAGCACGGTCACATGAAATCCTTGTGTGTGTGTGTGCAGCGGTTTAGTGTTATTTTCCCATTCTCCCATTAAATTCAATAATGTGATGGAGGGCTCAAAATCCAGCCCTGTATCATGTTATTGAATTTAATGGGAAAATAACACTAAATACACCACACTCATGAGTGGGGATTTCACATGACCACACTAACGTGAGCACCCTGGATCCAGGAATTGGAAAGGGGCCAAATAAAAACTAGCTACAGGTCATACTTGACTCTCAGGTCAAGGGCACCCCATCCCTGCATGGCTTGGAGCTTGTAAATCAAGACTGATGTCTCATTCTAAGAGACTCGGGCTCTAACTGAACTGAAAGTTATTGATCCCACCACAGGGATGTCTAGTTGAAGCCTGTGCTGCACAGGAGACTCTTGTGGCTAAAACTGTCTAGAGACAGAACACCCCATCTAGTGTCTAGAAAAACCCTTTCAGCTTTTAAATGAAAGGCTGGCTGTGAATCACACAAGTTGTCAATCTGGTCTGACAATTCAAGCCAAGTAAAAAGCATAAACCTCTTGCTGATTAGAGTCCCTCAGGTTTAGTTACATCCTAGGAACACCCCTCCTGAAAGAACACTGCTGTACAATGGGATGGGCCTAATTAAATCAGCCATTTCACAGTTTCATTCCGATTGAACCAAGATGCTTCTTCTGAGTTGGTGTCTTACTGGCTCTGCAAGGCCAAGCCAAGGATATACGAAGAGCAGAAAGACAAAGAAACTTACAGAAAGCAGCCAAAACAGTGCAGCTGGTCAATCAGAGTTCATTGTAGAGGCTGATCCAGCATAATGCCCTTTGTTTGGTAAATCTCTTTCAACACCAATAGAACCGTGTCTTCTGACTCCCTGTAGGTGATGGACATTGGAATTAAAATATAAATTAGGGCTGAAACAAAATTTTGCCCTTCTCAAAAATCTCATAGAGAATAGGCTTCTTGACAAGATTTTATCATCTCGAGTTTCTCGCAAGAGTCTTGCTAGAAACTCAGAATTCTTGCAAGATTTTCAAGAACCTCAAGCTAGCCAAAAAATGGTCTGCACGTGCGCAAAAACAGCCACCAGGGCCATCAATTACTCTTGATTCATCTGTTGATCTGGGAAGTATTTTCCAAAACAAAAAACTTTCCTTTTCAAAACCATTTCACAAAATACATTTTTCCATAACAAACTCCAAAAAACATGAAAATTAATTACAATTACAATTCAAAAAAACATTTAACATACATTACAACAAAAAATAAACGCCAAAAAGCATGGAAATTATTTGATTTTTCAATCTATATTCCATAATTTACTATCAACATTATGTATGGTAAGGAATATAGTACGTTACTCTTATTATTTATCACTAACTAAACTATCAAATTATTTCTTTATTGATCATTTATCATAATTTGATGAACAATTTTTTCAAACTGCCTTAACTGTCATTTACATGTATAAAATTGTGTACACGTTATACAATGAACTGTTGACAATGTCAGCGTAGACAACTTTATACAATCAGTTGTACACAATGCAATTCCGCGCAAAAGGACCGAGTTAAGGCAGTTTGAAAAAATCATTCGTCGTCGAATTATGATAAGAAAGAAAGAAAGACATATCCATCTTTGCCCTCTGTTTTTAACAGTCATCCATATTTAAAAGCCATCATATCCATATCCCGAGGGGCGGGATCCAGACAGGGAACAGGGAGGGAGATGCAGAGCTATGGGGCAAGGCAGGAACTCCAGGCTTGGAGCACAAACCGTCTGGGCAGTCCCCCCCTCCCCTCAGATTGGCAGCAGGTTCATCGTTTTCCAGGGCGATTCTAGTCTTTAACCCCAGCCACACAAAGGAATGTTTGGGGCTGCATGTAACTAATATAGAGATATACGCAAATCACCTCATAAGTCTGTATTCTTGTGAAGAATGAGCCAGGTCTGTGGTTTGCCTCCCCAGCACAAGGGGGCAGCTGTGGGTGTGATGCTGCAGGGAAGGATTGGGGGGGGAAGATGAACCTACAGAACTGCTCTCCTGAACACACACACACCCATATTAATCTTTTGAATGGGTCTGCCTCTTCTCCAAGTCATTGATGTCACTCAGAAGGAAGGGGCGGCGACGCAACGAGGCAGGAATGTTCTGCACTGCAAGTTCAAGCCCCAGGATGGGGAAGCTGTCAGGGGGTTGGGAGGGGCAGGACGGAAGTGAAGTTGAGGCAGGTTCTGGACAGAAGCAGCAGGGGGGCTGTACTATGGGCACCGTATGGCTGCACTAGGGATGATGAGGCACAACGTCCCCCTCCACAACCAAACATTGAACCAAAATTACTCCACTGATGGCAGCTCTGCCAAGGGGAAGTGAGGGGGGACACAGGGCAGGGACAGAGATCTCCTACAATCCCTTGTACCAGCCCTCCTAAGCTACTGTTGAACCACGTCTTTGGGTCTACAGCCTTGGAGCGTGAGATCTAGATCAAGTGCTGGTGTTGTGCAATAATGATTGGTGCAACCAAAAGCGAGTTATTAAACATTAAAAAAATCAGTTTTGCTGGCTGGCACATGCGCAGTCAAGCAGCCGCTGACCGTCATTTGTGGTGTTAGAAAAAACAGCATGAGGAAAGTTATGTGACTGCTGTTTAAAATAACGTAACTTTATCAGGAGCCAGCTCTGTCACAAAGACTTTTAAGCTCTAGTCAGTTTCATGTTAAGTACCCACATGCCTCAGAAAGCCAGCAAAGGCATCTCTAATCAGTTTCATGTCAATTACCCTCTTGCTTCACTCCAAGTGCATGACTTTTATTCATTCACTCAGTGGGGAGAATTTTGAGAGATCCATATCTCCTCCCTCCAAATGAGTTGAGGCCCCAGACTTTACAGCCTTGGAGCAAGAGATCTAGATCAAGTGCTGGTGTAGTGTGATAATGATTGGTGCAGCCCAAAATGAGTTATTAAACATTTTAAAAATCAGGTCTCCTGGCTGATGCATGTGCTCTCAAGCTTCTGCTGACCACCATTTGTGTTGTTAGAAAACAGCATAAGGAGAGTTACATGACTCTGCTTTTTAAAATCATGTAACATTATCAGGAGCCAGCTCTGTCACAAGGGCTTTAGGCTCTAGTCAGTTTCCCATCAATTACCATCATACCTCAGCATGCCAGCAAAAAAAAAAAAAGGAAACTCTAGTCAGTTTCATGTCAATTACCCACATGACTGTCAGTAAAAGGAAGCTCTAATCAGTTTCATGTCAACTACCTTCTGGCCTCACTCTACTTTTGACACCTTATGAAAGTCTGCAACTTTTCACTCCATACTTTTCACTGGGTATGGAAAGTTGCAGACTTTTCATATGGAGTGAAAAGAGGGTAACTGACACAAAACTGACTAGCGGTGCCTCTTGCTGGCTTTCTGAGGCAAGTGGGTAATTGATATGAAACTTATTAGAGCGTAAAGTCTTTGTGACAGAGCTGGCTCCTGATCAAGTTACGTGATTTTAAGAAGCAGAGTAACTTTCCTTATGTTGTTTTTTCTAACACCACAAATGGTGGTCAGCGGCTGCTTGACTGCGCATGTGCCAGCCAGCAGAACTAATTTTTTAATGTTTAAAAACTTGTTTTTGGCTGCACCAATTATTATCACACGACACCAGTACTTGATCTAGATCCCAAGGTTCAAGGCTGTGAAATCTGGGGGCTCAACTCATTCAGGGGGGAGGAGGTATCGATGATTCAAAATAGTCCGGATGCTGTGCATTTTGACCACAACCAATTAACATTTAAACAGTTGTAACTTTTGATTTTCTGACTGTATCTTCTTCACATTTTGCACATGACGGTACCCACAAATATAAGCCATGGATAAATGTTCAAAACTGTAGTTCAAGCAGTTTCCTCAATATCAGGGCTCCAGAAGTCCCCTGTTTATAATGGTGAGAGGTTCTGCCTTGAACTTTCTTGCAGCAGTATCATATCATGCCCTTTTCTACTTCCGAAACTACAGCGTTCTAATGCCAGAGCTACACAGAATGCAAATAGTTTAGAATGGCATTGTTATTTTTAATATGCAAGCATAGGACAGAAGTTCTTAAATTTGTGCATGCACAGAACATTTTGAGGGTATTCCTGAGATCCTCGAGTTTCTCACGAGAATCTTGATTTTTCTCACAAGAATCTTGCAAGATCTTTCCAGGGCTGTGAGATTTCACAAGATTCTCATGAGAATTAGTTTTGTTCTTGTTTCACGAGTAACACTAATGTTCCTGCAGATAATTAAAACAAAGTAATGCCAATCTGTGAACAAGTGAAAGGAAATTTCAGGATTTCCACATTTTGGCTTTCAAATTTTTGAAATTTTTGAAAAATGTAAGTTTATTCATCACCATATTTTCTGACACAAGACATTTAGCAGAAGTTTCCTGGCATGCTCTAACTTCTAAATGAACAGACTCTGCTTATTTGGTCTCAGACAAATCTGTGCAAACCTGCACATGAGGAAAAGTAGTATGTTGTTGGAACCTGCTAGACGGTCTGGCAGTTTTAACATCAGCAAGAGCCTTACCAATAGCAAAGATGGCCTTGTAGTGCAAACAGGTACTCATTAAAGCTTTCGATAGGCTTCTCTTGCAGCACGTAGTCAATGCGGTGACCTCCATTGAGCATTCCCACATTAACAGGAGACTGTTCTTCCTTCACTGGTCCAGGGGGCTCCTCTGGTTTCACATCTGGATTCAGGTAACCAAAACACAAAACAGCAACAGCTCAGGCAAGACGCAGTGGAAAGGGATTGAGCCTTAGGTCACTTGGCAGGAGAGGACAACGACGAGTCTTTGCAGCTGAAAGACACTTGCACTAGAATCAGCCTTGTCCAGCTCACTCATAGGCCAAAATAGAACCCACAGATATCATTACTATAAAGGAAAACACCAACTTCCTCACAAAGCTGGATTCTGCGTCTCAGGGACCAGGAATCTCACTCTTAGCACAGGCAACACCGTCACAATGAACAGGGGGACTTAAGAGTGATGGCTGTCATCTTGAGTGACTCTCCACAAACCGAACCATAGATGCCCCAGAGCTGAAAGCAAGGCTCTACAACTTGGGCTGAAAAATGAGGCTCTGTAGCTGGGCTGTAACAGACTCATATTCTCCATGGATAAGGCACAGAGGGACATCCCCAGCATATTTGAGCTCCTTGCATTTAACCCCAAGCAATAAGACAGAGCAGTTCACAGTAATCAGTTTGCACAACAGGAGGCACTGTGTTAAATCACTTGAAAGCAGTTGCTGTGGCCATCCTCCTCCAGAGAGCAAACTTTGGGAGAGCTTCAAACTTCCCCAACCTGGTCTCGAATTTGTGAACCATAAGTAACCGTCCTTCCCCCATTTCGTCACTAACCATTCTGTTTGACTGAACTGGTTTCAACTTCAGATACATTTTCAGCATCTCCTGTGGCTACTGCCTCCACAGCTGGCAACGAGGTCCTTGTGAAAGACTGCCAGGCTACCCTGAGGGAGCCCAGCAGGTTGTTCTTGAAGTCCATGCTCATCCGGGAGAGACCATCTCTCAGTTCTGAAACACACAGGGGCCCAAGGGAAGGGATTAAACCAGGATCCTTAGCACAGCAAATACCCTACATAAACCAGAGCATTCCCATAACTGCCCTTCTATCAAAGAGATGGTACTTGGGGAAGGCCTGGTCTCTGTTTTACCTAAATGCATTCTCTTCCTGCCCTTGTGGTGAGGGAGCAGCATAGGCTCAAACTCCACCTCTGGAGATACCATTGGCTCAATCCTGTACGCCACTGGGTCAAACTGCAGAGAAAGAGGAGAACAACATTGACTTCTGCTCTGTACGTACACACATATACACAGCATCGTGTTTCAGACACATCTGTAGGGGGCAATGCTAAAGGAAAAACCTACACCTGCAGCTGCATCCATGCCTAGAAGGGGAAGTTGTGACTTTTTAAAACACCCATGAGCAGAGTTGATAATTCTACTGGAGAATAGGACAGCTCCTCTCCAGACCTCGTCTCTAGCTCAGCATTGGAAATTCCTGGGACATAGGCCAAATATGGCCAGTGAGGTCATTATATAATTCTTTCCAATTCATTAGTTCAGCCTACAGCCTTAAGCACACCCCATCAGTTCCCTCCTGTTCTCAGAACACACACTTTAGCCTCTCCCCCACCCTTCCCGGTCCAAAAGAAGCACCTCCCTCCCTATGTGGCCCCAGGTAATTTACTAAATTCAAAACTGGCTAANCCCTAGGGGCAGGGACCATGTCTATTTTATTACTTTGTAAAGTGCCAGGTACACTGCTAGTGCTATATAAATGTTTGTTATTAATAATAATAATAAAACAACAATAATAATAATAATAATAGTTTCCAGGGACGTTTGAGACGCTAGTCTGGGTTCAGTCTGTGCATCCTTCACTAACATTATAGCACACAGAGCCTAACAGGCATACCCCTGTGTACATTTCGTGTGCGTTCAGGCAGCCCTCACTCACAGGTTTAGTGTGACAAACTTAACACATGGTGTGGCGGGGTACAACTTAACAGGAATTCTGCCCCTTTAAGAGAAGTAAGCTAGTAGCACCAGTGAATAGAAGGGCACTACCCTCAAGGCACAGGTGCTATAGTAGAGACAGTGGCCAATGTTCTGAAAACTTTGGGGAGCACACCACCCCTTCTCCTTCATACATGCAACACCTGAGCCTACACCACCCCCTCTCTCCACTACTACAGACCTCAGCCTCCTGCAGATGGGTTTCTGCTAAAGGCCAGCACCAAAGGCGTGCGGCCATTCACAGGCACTATTTGGGGGTGGAATTTGTTATTTCAGATTGTTTGGTTGGGATGTGTGTGTGTGTGTGGGGGGGGTTATGAGCAGGGTTGGGTGGTGGTGGGGGGAAGGGTTTTCTGATAACCCCCTTGTGAGAGGGGGAGTTGTGGGTAGGGTAGTAAGGGATGGGAGGGAGTGTTCTGGCCCCACCGTGAGAGGGGGGTACAGACATGGGGGAAAAGGGGTGGTAAGTGCTCTGGTCGCCCTGGGGGAGAGGGGAGGTATGGCCATAGAGGAAGTGAGTGGGAGTTTCCTGGTCCCCCTGTGAGAAGGAGGGGTACAGACTGGGGGGGGGGGAAGAGGGTGGGATCTGGGGTATGGGTTGGGGAAGAAGAAGAAGAATTTCCTCACCCGTTTGCCTCTGGGGATGCTGGGCTTGGGTTCCCTCTCCAGCCATCCCCTTCCCCAGGCCTTGTTGGACCCCTTGAGTGCTTTCATGGTTGGTGGTGGTGGTGGGTTGTTAAATCAGAAGCTGGGGAGGGTAGCCTTTTATTGGGGTCATGGTGGGCATGGGGAGGTGTGGTGTGGATAGGATAGACCACTGCTCAGTGAGCTTTTGGGAGAGACACTTGGTGTCTGTTCCCATGCCCAACTCCCCCCGTCTTGGGATATCCGAGTTGAGGCCAGCAGGACTCCTGGTCTAACACTGATGCTGCTTAATGCGAGGTCAGTGGCAAATAAAAACCATCTACCATCCACGATTTGATTCAGGATGAGTCCGCCGACCTCATATGCATTACGGAGACTTGGCTGGACAAGGCATCTGGGCCAGTATTGTCCAAGATGGTTCCAGCTGGGTACTCGGTGCAGCATCAGTCAAGGCTTGGGGACAGAGTGGCGGTGGTCTGTAAATACAACTCGGCTTTTCAGAGATATCTGGTGCCTAAACTCATCCAATATAGAGCGTGACCACCTTGTGCTGGATTTAACTAGGGATAAATTAGGAATCCTCTTTGTGTACCGACCACCCCACTGCAGTTGATTCCCTGTCTACATTCGCTGAGCTGGTCTTGGAGGTGGTGTTGAGATCACCTGTTCTGGGTGATTTCAATATACAAGCTGAGGTTGGCCTTTTAGGGATGGAGCAGGAGTTCATGGCCACCATGACAACCATGGGACTATCCCAAATAATACTGGGGCAGACACGAGACGGGACACAGTTGGATTTGATGTTGTTCTAACACTGCTGTCGTAGTCAGCTCATTACCTCCTGAAGGCCCAGATTCCAGCCCTCCTATGCCTAGTTGGGGTCATGGACCTGCTAGGTTGGTGCGGCCCAGGAGATTGATGGATCTGACTGGTTTCTAGAACTTTCTGGGGGATATACCCATTGACTTGGTCACCTTATAGAATGATAAACTTGACCATGGCCATCAATATGGTTGCACCCTGGCATTTGCTCCCACCGCTTAGTCAGCACAGGTCTCCCTGGTATACAGAGGACCCGAGGTGGTTGAAGCAGGAGGGTAGGCAGTTAGAGTGGTGATGGCACTGGACTCGTGCGGAAGCCAATCGATTACAGCATAGATTGTTTTTGGAACACTGTACTGTGGCTGTTATGGAAGCAAAGAAAGCTTTCTTCTCCACCATCATAGCATCTGCAAAGTCTTGTCTGGCGGAGCTGTTCCAGGTGGTGAGGCTTCTGGTTATGCTGGCCTGTCTCCACCAGGAAATGGAGTCATCTAATGCCCACTGTGACATTTTTATTAATTACTTTGCAGACAAAAATCACTCACACTCACCATGACTTGGGTGCTGCCATTTCAACTGCAGAGCCAGAGTTTGCGGTTATGGAAACTCGATCTAGTCCTGTTTATTTGAATCAGTTTCAACTGGTATCACCCACCAATGCGAGGGAGGTGCTTGGGGTGATAAGGGCAACCAATTTTGAATTAGATCCTTGCCCGGCCTGGCTAGCAAAAGCCAGCTGGGAGATGCTGGGTCGTTGTTGACTGGGACTGTCAACGCTTCCCTATGGAAGAGGAGCGTGTTGGACACTCTTAAACTAAGTAACATCATCGCTGCTGCTGCTGGGCCCACCTTTGTGCTACCTGCCTGCCTGCAGGGCTGATTGAGGAGCAGGGCTAGGAGTCCTTCAGGAGTCGCCCCGCTGGAACAGCTTGGCACCAGCCCCCAGGTGATATGTATTCTCCCCGCCCTTGTGGGAAGAGAGGGGGCGAGGCCAGGGAAGCCGCAGGACCTACGGGAATAGGGGAGCCTTTTTAGCAAGGCACGGTTCAGCGCCGCACCAAAGGGCCCTTAGACATGGCCCTTCGGTGGGGGTGGGGGCCTGCCTAGCGAGAGGGGGGTTACTTGAGTTGGTTGTTGGAAGTAGGGGGCTACTGGGAAGTTAGGAAATGGCTCTGGGAGCCGGGTCTTCGGCCCCTGTGATAGAAACTGGACCCACCCTAACCCAATTCCCATCTGACTCTTTAGTGGGGGGGTGTGGTATTGTTTTTGTAAGGGACCACCTGGTGGCAGCACGTAGTAGGGACTGAGGATGCGGTTTTGTAGGGGGTGGGAAGGGAGGGTCTCTCCCAGGGTCTGGGCGCAGTTGCTGCTGGCTGGGACTGGGTTGTAATGGATGGGGGGGGGGGAAGAGGAGGATAGCCATACCTGCTCTAATAGGGCATGCTGACTGCTAAGCACATTTCAGTTGCTATCCCATAGAGCATGTTACTGTGGAGAACACAGAACAAGAGCACAGGATTAATCCTCTCCTCTCTATGCTGAAACTACTTTGCCAGCCACCTCCCAACCAACAGAACAGAACTGTGTGTCTACTGCTCACATACAGGATGGAAAATATTGAAGAAGCCTTTGCAGGTAGGAAGGCTGTATCTTGGATTGATCCTTTTCACACCTCGGACTGTGAGGAACATCCCAATAGGAGACCCAAAAGCAAAAAAGATATCAGGCTTATAGTTCAGTTGAGGATAATTTGCAGACACCTGGTAAAAAAGCACAAAGTAAGTGATGTTTGCACAAATCCATCCTACATTTATGGTGCCATGCATGGCTACAGGGAGAATACTATTAAAATAGGGCCCTCCTTGAGACCCCCTACCCACAATCTTAGATTTCTGTACACTAATGCTCAGAGTATAGGGAACAAACAGGATGAACCTGAAATCTCATACAGCATGATTTAATAGACATCGATGAGCCTTAGTGGGGTGACTCAGTTGGAATGTAGGAATCCAAGGATATAGTTCAGAGATGGCCAAACACAGGATACATACAATCCACTTGATCCAGGAGTCAACCTCAAGCGATCTACCGTGATCCCTCCTGCTGGCTCTGGATCTCCAGGCCAAGACCCTTCCTGCTGGCTCCCAGCTCTAGGACTCCAGCAACTGGTCTCGGGAGTGGAGAGGAGCACTCCTCTTTGGCCAGAACCTTCCCCATTGCACCAGAGGAAGTCTCCTAGCCTCTTGCCTCCCCGGAGACACTCCTGGAGGCACCAGTCCTGCTCTCTCTAAGAGGCTGAGCCCCCACCTCACACCATAATCTACTGGAGACTAGCTCGTGATCTACCAGTAGTATAGCTTGTTCTGAAAGAAAAGAAAGAAAGGAAGGAAGAGGGACAAGCATTGTATCAAAGTCTTCCCTAGACACCTATATGGAAGTCTATTGGACAGAGTGGTAGTCCTGTTGAGAGTAAAGATAAAATGGGAAAACAATAGGACATTATGTATGGTGAAGGTCTACTTACAGAACACCAAACCAGGCAGAAGAGGCCTTCTCCTAAAGCTAATTATAGAGGTTTCAAGACAGTAATGGATGAATTTAACTACCCTGATATCTGCTGGAAGACAAACTCCTCTACACAAAGAATGTCCAACAAATTCTTGGATTGCATTGGAGACAACTACCTCTTTCAGAAGATTGAAGAAGGAACCAGAAGTCACCTGTCTTGGACTTGGTCCTAACCAATAGGGAAGTATCAGTGAATGGTGCAAGCGTAGAGGGAAACCTTACGGGAGACGTGACCACGTAATATTAGAATTCACAATACTAAGGAAAGACAAGAGGGATAGAGCCTAACAAGGACTACTGATTTTTTAAAAAGCTGGATCATCAAAGGGGATAAGTGTCTAAGGTGGCCGGGACTTTCTAAAAGATATTGAAGGCTCAATTTAAAATTATTCCAACGAAAAAGAAAAATGGGAGACATCCAAAGATGTCTGACATCCAAAGCTAGTGCGTCTGCACAAAGATCTTACCAATGAGCCAAAATTTAAAAAGGGAAACATAAGAATTTGAAAGCGACAAGTTACCAAGGATACTGTGCATACATACACACAAGTAGCTCAAACATGTAGAGACAGTGTCAGGAAGGCTAAGGTACAAAATGAACTAAGGCTAGCTAGGGATGCTAAGAACAACAAAAAGGGTCATTTTTAAATATAGCAGAAGCAAAAGAAAGGACAAGAAAGTGGTCAGTCCAATGCTCAGTGAGGATGGTGAAGTGTTAAGAGACGAAGAGGGAACAATTTCTCAATTCCTATAAATAAAGTGTCAGTCTTCATAAAAATGGGAAACTGTATCTAGCCTGGCAAAAGGTGTACAAATGTAGGAGGGGGATACTGCAGGCCAGAATGGGTGGGAGTGAAGATACTGACTAGGGGTGGGCGTGCCGGTAAATCCGGTATCCGATAATGCCGGTACTGGGCATACCGGCATTACCCGAAATCCGGTCCCATTACCGGATTCCCGGTACTGGATTTTTTTACATTGCAGCCATTTAAATGAATGGGTCAAGGCTCAGGAGACCCCAGGCCTTGGTCTGGTGCTGCTGAACACGAGGTCGGTTGTCAATAAGACATCTACCATCCAGGAGTTAATCTCGGAGTGGGACTCCGACCTCGTGTGTATTACAGAGACCTGGCTAGACAATGAATCGGGCCCTATCTTGGCTGATCTTGTTCCAGTGGGTTCTCTGTGCGGCATCAGCCTCAGCTGGAGGGATGGGGGTGGGTGGGGGGTGTAGCCATTGTTATCAAGGATGCATTGTTTTTTAGGAGCTATCCGGTGCAGGCTCCACCAGGTGTTGAGTGCCTCCATCTTGTGTTGGATTTGGCCGGGGGCAGATCAGGGGTGCTGCTGGTGTACCGTGTACCAACTGCCTGGCGGCATCCCTACATGCTCTTGCTGATCTGGTGTCAGCTGTGATCCTCCGGACCCCTAGACTAGTGGTCCTGGGGGACTTTAATATCCACACT
>QEPC01006548.1:3559158-3569565 GCA_003113815.1 Sphenodon punctatus | reverse complement strand
GGGGGGGGGGGAAGAGGAGGATAGCCATAGGGGTCGTTGTAGGGCAGGGGAGATATGGTCCTGGGGGGCAACTGAATGGGGTGGCCGGGGACCGAGGCGTTCAGTGCCTGTCCCCAGGGCCAGTCCCCACTGAGGTGGGGGGATGGTCCAAGGTCTAAGGCCCCTTGGGCTGGTGCTGCTGTTGAATGCGAGGTCGGTTGTCAATTAAAAAAAAAATAAAAAAATCAGTGATCTGGAATACGATCCTGGATCAGACTGCAGACCTTGCATGTTTCACGGAGACCTGGCTGGACAGTGAGGCCGGTCCAATTTTGGTGGACCTTGTACCGGCGGGGTACTCCGTGCAACACCAGCCCCGGCTTGGGGGCTAGGGCACCAGCGTAGCTATGGTTTTTAAGGAACCTTGGATTGCTAGGAGATATCCGGTGCAGTTAATCCCAGGGACCGAGGCCCTTCACCTTATGTTTGAGTTGGCCAGGAACAGAATCGGGGTGCTGCTGGTGTACTATGCTCCATCCTGCTTGGCAGCATCCCTCTCCGCTCTAGCAGAGCTGGTGCCAGGGGTGGTGTTGTGCTCCCCGAAGACTGTGGTCCTGGGGGATCTCTACATTCACGGCGGCACTAGCCTTGTCGGGGTCGAACGTGAGTTCATGGCCGCCATGGGCCTGTCCCAGATGGTAAGCGGCCCTACACATGAAGGGGGGGGGCATATGCTCGACCTGGCGTTCTGCTCTGGCCTTGAGGCGGATGATCCAGTAGTTTGGGGGGGGGGGGGGCGGGGGAAGGAAGAGTTCTATGCCCTTGTCATGGATAAATCATTACCTCCTGCAGACCACATTTTTAGCAAATGGCAGCCCCTGGAAAGGAGTGGAAGCTATTAGAGTGGTCTATCCCCGGAGGCTGATGGAACCGCAGCAGTTCCAGGAAGCCCTGGGGGAGGTGTCCTTAGACCTGAAAGGCCACTCCATTGATGATCTTGTTCAAGCTTGGAACATCTTGCTTGGTGAAGTCATTGATTGAGTGACTCCCAGGTGTCCGCTCCCGCCACTTCATCATTGTAGAGTTCCTTGGTTTACTGAGGAGCTGCTGTACTTGAAGCGGGAAGGGCAGTGGTTAAGAGCGCTGCTAGTGCCACTCTCGTGCTGAATTCGATCAGCTGCAGCATCGGACCCATTTGCGGTCCTATGCTGTGGCCGTGAGGACGGCAAAGAAGGAGTTTGTAAACTACTTTGTAGATAAGATCGCTTGAATCCAGCATGATTTTGGGGCCGGGATTGATGCAGAAGGAGAGTCAAGGGTTATGAATGCCCGCCTGGTCCATTTTTGTGGCATCAGTTTCAGGAAGTGATGCCAGTCGATGCTAAGGGGTTCAGGGGTCTGTTAGGGCTACTTTTTGTGAACTAGATCCATTCCCATTCTGGTTGGTGAAAGCCTCCAGGGAGACTTTGGGACTGGTGCTGGCGGGAGTGATCAATGTCTCCCTTTGGGAGGGCAGGGTGTCGGACTGCCTCAAGAAGGTGGTGGAACAGTCCCTGCTCAAAAAACCATCACTGGATATTGATTCCTTCGCCAGCTACCAACTTGTCTCTAACCTTCCCTTTTTAGGGAAGGTTATTGAACAGTGGCCCAGCAGCTTCAGGGCCATCTGGACAGCATCATTAATTTTATGGATCCTTGTCAATCAGGTTTTCGTTCAGGATGTGGCAGAGAGACTGCATTGGTGGTCTTGGCAGATGACCTCCACTGGCAGATGGATTTAGGACATTTAACGCTCTTGGTCCTATTAGACCTCTCGGAAGCGTTTGATACGGCAGACCATGGGTTACTTTTGAGATGGTTGCAGACCCTGGGGTGGGGGTGGACGGATGGGACTGTCTTATGATGGCTCTGTTCGTTCCTCACAGGAAGAAGCCAGCGGGTGGTGGTGTGGGAAGAAACATCTGGTCCCCGGGATCTTGCTTGTGGCGTACTGCAAGGTTTGACTGTCTCCACTTTTATTTAATATCTATATGCAACCTCTGCGCGAGGTCATGAGATGGTTTGGTGTGCGTTGCTGGTGGGTAGGGCAGTGGAGGTGATGTCTCCCTTTGTGGAGGGGATCCGCCCCCCCCCCCCACAGGTGTGGAGTTTTGAGCTTCTGTTGGACCCTGACCTCCACCTGGATTGTCAGGTGCAGGTGGTGGCAAAGGGAGCCTTCCGCCAATTACATCTTGTGCGGAGGATCCAGCTATATGTTTCAAGCTCTGACCTGGCCACCCTCATCCATGCATTCATCACCTCAAGGCTGCATTACTGCCAACGTGCTCTACATGGGGCTGCCCTTGGTGACGACTCAGAGGCAGCAGCTGGTGCAGAATCCTGACGGGGATGGGCTGTACGGGGCACATTACACCAGTGCTCCAGGCTCTGCATTGGCTGCCTATAGCGTTCCAGGTCAGATTCAAGGTGCTGGTTTTGACCTTTAAAGCCCTACATGGTCTGGGCCCCTCCTATGTGAGAGACCACGTCACTCTCTGGCCCGTGGAGCAACCTCTGCAGTCTATCGGGGGTGCCTTCTTGGAGGTCCCCTGGCTGAACTGGGGGGTGGGCCACAAGGGAGAGGGCGTTCTTGGTGGCCACACCATGGCTGTGGAACTCCCTCCCAGAGGAAGCTCACCTGGCTCCCAGCCGTTGGCCTTTCATTGGGCTTGTAAGACCTGGCTCTTTGTCCAAGTCTTTGGGGGAGGAGGGGAGTGACGGTGGGGTTTTTGCCGGTGGTTTTACCTCTTTTTGCTGCTGTTATTGTTTTAGTAATCTTTCTATGTATTTTTAATATATTGTTTTTAACATTTTGTGAGCTGCCCCAAGGCTGGAGGAAGCAGAACAGAAGTTGTTAAAAATAAATAAATATAAAACTGAAGTAGTCCAGCCCCTGCTTAGGAAGCCATCTTTAGATGCAGACCCCCCCCAGCCAGCAATAGGCCTGCCTCTAGCCTTCCCTTTTTAGAGAAGGCTACTGAATGGGTGTTTGCCCAACAGGTTCAAGCCCATCTCGATGCTATTGGACTTCTGGACTCACTGCAGTCAGGTTTTCATTCTAGGTATGGCACGGAGACTGCGCTTGTGGCTTTGGTTGATGAACTGCACCTTGAGATGGAAAAGTGGAATTCTACCTTGTTGAACTTGTTAGATCTTTCAGCAGCCTTTGATACAGTCGATCACAGAGTGTTGTTGGCATGTGGGAATGATTGGTGGGGTGTGTGTGTGTGTGTCATGCCTGTTTCAGGAACCATTCACGCAGCACAGAGGCCTCGGGTGCTTTCCCTGGAAGTTGGATTGCTGTGAGAACCAGAGAGTAGGGGTTCAGGTTCCATGTGGTGGGGCGTGAACTGTCGATGGAGGTTGTGAAATGGGACCTGCCCCTGAGCAACAATACTTCCGATCACAGGCAACGGGGAAATCATATCCACCTGCTTCTAGCCCATGGCGAAGGTGAAGCCATACAGGCACAATGCAAAAGCAGCAGAGGAACTGGTCCAGGAGCTCATAGTACAGCAACGTTTGCCTCTTGCAGCCAGGGGCAAAGTTGTTGTCCCAGATCTTCTTGTAGCCATGCCTCAAGTCCTTGACCTGTTGCCGGCACGGATTCATTTCCCAGGTGTAGCCCTGCTGTGCCATTTGGACTAATCTCCTGGAATACCACCTCATTCCTATAGCACTTCACTAGGCCATATTTGGCCTTCTACTCCCCACATAGAGCAATGAAGGCCTTGGTCCAGGGAATGCAGAATTGGTGGGTGGATCCATAAGCAGCAAGAGGCTGTGATTGAATGGTGATGGTAGCAGTGCCGGGATTTGCTTGGCTGTCAGTATTACCTTCTGTAACTCATCCCAGAGAATTCAATGGCTCAGAAAGAGCAAGCATTGGGCACATACTGCAAACCAGGACGAGCTAGGAAAATGCATGTTTGAAAATGGTGCAAAGGCTGTTTAAGGTAGATTTTATTTATTTTAGTGCTTCTAACCCACCCACACCTGCCACACGGCAGCGCCGGCCGGCGTACAACAAATAAAAATACAGAAGTAATAAAACAATATAAAGTAGAATTAAAATTCATTAAAACGATCACAGGACCAGACTAAAGCCTCACCAACCCACCCCCAAAGAACAAAACAGCTCCCCACCCACTACCCATCTCCCTCGTCAAAAGCCTGGGAAAACAGCCAGGTCTTACAGGATTTACAAAAAGAGGGGAAATGCAGGGAAAGGTGGATCTCCAGGGGGAAGCGAGTTCCACATCCAGGGAGCGGCCACCTAGAACGGCCTCTTGGAGGTCCCCACCCAGAAGATCTGGGGAACCTTCAAGTGGGCGCCCCGGACGACCACAGGGGCTGATCCAGGACATGGAGGTTGAGGCGGTTCTACAGATCAGCAGGGCCCAGACTGTATACGGCCTTAAAGGTCAGCACCATGAATCGGGCCCAGTAGACTATAAGCAGTCAGTGCAGAGAACGGAGCACTGCTGTTATAGGCTCCTGATGGCCTGTCTCCGTCCGGAGGCAGGCCGCCGCTTTCTGCACCAGCTGCAGTCTTCAGGACATCACCAAGGGTAGCCCCACGTAGAGCACATTGCAGTAGTCTAATCGCGAGGTGATAAATACATGCATGACGGTGGTCAGGTCAGGGCCGGAAATATATGGCCAAAGATGGACCAGATGTAATTTACAAGTGCGCTCCTCGCCACAGCCGCCACCTGGGCATCCAAACAGAGCTGTGCATCGAGGAGCACTCCCAGGCTCCAAACCTAGGGGACCAAGGAGGGACTCAGCCCACCAATGATGGGGGACTCCACTCCTTCGCCCTTCCCTACCAGCATCACCTTCGTCTTATCGGGATTCAACCTCAGATGGCTCAACCTCATCCAATCTCCCACTGCAGCGCGGCAGTGGGTAAACACCAAGACGGGCAGGCTTGGGTCAGATCAAAATGAGAGGTAAAGCTGGGTGTCATTAGCATACTGATGGCACCCAACCTCAGACCCTCTCACGATCTTGCACAGAGGCTACATATACACATCGAACAGGAGAGGGGACAGAATAGAACCCTGCGGCATTCCACATATGAGGTCCCAGGGGGATGATGTAGACTCCCCCCAGCACCACACGCTGAGTTCTACCAGCTAGGAAAATGCAGAACCATTCAAGAACAGTCCCACCCCAGCACAGTCCCACAGGCTGGTCACCAACATCTCATGGTCAACTATGTCAAAAGCTGCTGACAGATCTAATAGGATCTGAAGAGTGGACCAGCCTCTACCCAACTCCTGACGCAAATCGACCAAAGCCACAAGCACCATCTCAGTGCCATGTTCCAGACAGAAGATGGACTGTGAAGGGGCAAGAAAACTGATGCCATCCAGATGCCTCTGGAGCTGCGTGGCCACCACACGTTCAATAACCTTCCCTAAAAAGGGAAGGTTAGAGACCAGCCTATAGCTGGTCAGGGAGTCAATGTCAAAAGATGGTTCCGTGAGCAAGGGTTGCACCACGGCCTCCTTCAAGCACCCTGGGACCCTGCCCTCCACAAGGGAGGCACTGACCACCCCCACCAGCAACTGCCCCAACATTTCCCAACTGGCTTTCACCAGCCAGGATGGGCACGGGTCTGGTTCACAAGTTGATGCCCTCATAGCCCCCAGCATCCCTACCGCATTGACAGGCAACACCTGCTGGAATCAATCCCACAAAATTGGACCAGGCTGGACATTCATAACCTCAGGTACAGCCACCACATGAAGTGCAGCATCGAAGACGTGATGGATCCGAGAAATTTTATTCACAAAATAATAAACATACATGTCACAGCGAGCACTGGACGAATCCAGTTCCAGGCAGAGAGGCCGAACTGACCAGCCACTTCACCACCCGGAAAAGCTCAGCTGGACAAAATTTAGCAGATGCTATGATGGTAGCAAAGAACCTCCTCTTTGCTGCCCGCATAGAAACAGCATAAGCTTTTAACACAGCTTTATGCTGCAAATCGGTCGGCTTCAGTATTGGTGCAGAGCCACCGTTGCTCTAACTGCCTCCCTTCCTGCTTCAGCTGACACAGGTTTTCCGTGAACCACAGAGTCCTGCATTGCATATGCTCAGGAAGCGGACGTCGGGGAGCCGTCCAGTCGATAGCCTTGCCTAGCAAGGATTCCAAAGAGTGACGAGAGCATCAAGCGAGTGGCCATTGAAGTTGGAAGGTACATTCCCCCAGAGCATTCTGAAACCTCTCCTGTTCCATAAGTCTCCAGGGCAAACCAAACAAATCAGTTCCACACCTTGCATACCTTATGTGTGTGCCACTGAAAACAAGAGAAGAGTCGGAGATCATCACTTCTTGGAACACTGTACTCTTCACCTTCAACTCTATGGTGCTGGCAGTCCTGTTCGTGCACGAGGGTGCACACAAACTAATTGATGGGGGAAAAGGCACCTGAGCGCACATTAGCTCTGCATGTTCCAGGACCCTGCCGTGAGTCAGGGCTGTGTGTCCAGTGGGTAGTGGCCATGTGACCGGGGGAGGGGACAAACACCTAATTAATGGGCAGGTGGAGCCCCTCAACTGGTGGAGCCTATCATCTTGTTTGGCTGAAAATATCCCATGGCAATAAACGCAGTGTTGATGGCTATGGAAGCTAACAATAGCTTCAATTTAAAAAAAAGAGAGAGAGAGAGAGAGAGAAAAACCTATCCAAAAATCAGAAACTTATGATTTCAAAATGGAAACAATTATGGAATTGCTACCAGGCATCTTCATAACATATATGCACCTTATATAACACACATACAATCACATACAATCTTGCACAGGAAATTGACAAGTGGAAAATGAAACATCTAAAATAAAAATAAAAATGTGTCCGTTAAAGAAGTAGAACACTCCTCTAAGTCAAAAAGATAAGGGACAACAGCATGTTCAATTCTGTGATGGGACAATTCAGTGAACCTTGAGCTAAATCTAATGAAACCAAAGTGCGTAACTAATTAACAACATTAAACAGAACCGAGGTCAATGAAGTTCACATAAACAAAACTACACTGCAAATACCAGAGAGACATAGCCTGCCACAAGTACGCCACCACAGAACTGACAACTATTTCCATACAAAGGCTATGTAACGTTTTCTGGCATGAACTATTGGGTAATTTGAACAACCTCAATTTAACTCAAACAAGGTTAAAACTTCATAATGTAGCTGGCATTTTTCTAAGAAGTTCAAAGTTACTTCGAGTGTCAGACTGGGGTCCAAGACTCAGTAAAAAAAAAATGGCAAGCCAGGCACAGCTCAACAACTACAAGGTTAACATCTAGAAATCAAACAATTCAGCAGTCCTAACAGTATAATCTCATTACAGCTAACAAGTTACATGAATAAATTTTCAACTAAGGCTACATTAAACTGGTATGACAGTTTGTTTCCTATGGGTATTTTATGGATTACAATATTACAGGAATACTATTACAGTATCTCAAAAGTAAGCATTACAGACCCTGGAAGGTCAAAATTAAGGTTAAATGTAAACTTAAACAAGCAAGCATTTTTATCAGCACTGGCTTCCGCCTTGTCCCAAACACAATAAAACAACCAGTTAAAATGTTAAAACCAACCAACGAAAACGTACAACAAAAATGTAAGCACAAACAAAACAATCTAGTTACTCAGTACCAACCCATCTGAGCAATTTTCCATCTACACTGCTCAGCCAGATAGGCGAAAGTGGCAACCCTCAAGATGGCCGACTCATCCTTTTTGCTGTAATAACCAAATTATTTTTTCCTGGTTTGTAAGATTTTTAACTTTCCCAGTTAAACATAAATCAAATCTGAAGACGTTAACAACTCTAACTCGGCTTCCTTAACAATGAGGGCTAGCACATTAAGAAAAACAGGTAGAAAGAACAATTCTGGAGGAAGCACAAAGATAGATTCCCTAGTAAGTTACTACTGAAAATGTGGAGACCTTGCTCACAGATAAAGTTTATGAATGCTCTTAAACAAAACGGTGACTTCGAAGAGTAACTCAAAGGAAACAGAATTTGCTGTTCCTCTGCACCAGGGACTGAAGATACAACATAAAAGATTTTGGTTTCTCTGATAGCACAGTTATTTTGGTTAGATTGTAGCAGAAGCTCAATTGAGATATCAGGTTCCCCACTACTAGATACAAGAGCCTGAACTTTTGCCAGATCTGGTCAGTAAAATTCTCATTTCAGCTTGAGGTGTGCTGCCTTTTCTATTCAGAACACACTATTTACAGTCACAGTCCAGCAGCTTTCACTAACTGGTATTTTCTATACCTTCAGAACCACTCTGGTTAGGTGTGATGTAAGAAAGCCCCACTGTTAGAAAATGTCTTTAAGTGGTATTTTGAACTCCCTTACCTCACACCAATTTCCCCATGGAAGCTAACAGTGCTCAAATAGTACACAAATCTACAATGTAGCCCCAAACACTTAAAGGGACGAGCACACGGGGGTAATAAGCTAAAGTCTACCAACTCTTCTACAGCCATAAACTGAAAGCCATATGACCTACATTGTTTATTTATATTTTTATTCCACCCATTCCCTTAAGGCTCAGAATGGGTTACAACATAAACATAAAAAAATAAAGCCAAATATTAAAATAACCAAATAAAACCAAGAAAAAACAGATAAAACGTTGGCGGGGTTTGATACCGTTGATCACAAGATGTTGGTGACAAGGCTGCGGGCCAAGGTGAGTGGGATTGTTCTTGAATGGTTCTGCTCATTCCTGGCAGGGAGAACTCAGCGGATGGTCCTTGGGGAATATACATCTTCTCCCTGGGACCTCACGTGTGGAGCCCCGCAGGGTTGCCGCTCCAAGGTGCCATTGTGCGGGAGCATGCAGGGTAAAAATAAAATAAATAAATAAAATAAAAATCCCCTAATCCACAATATTAGGAAAACCCTTCCTCACACTATAACATTCTCTAGAAAAGAGGTTTGTGAAAATAGCCAAAAATGGAACTTATTTTTATTTAGAATCAGAAGCACCAAACGAACAAAATAATCAACTTCTACTCTCACCTTGCAGATCTAGCAAGTAAACATGACCCAAGTAATATAATACAACTAGGATATAGGTATACAGCTGAATTTTAGATCCAGACACACAATAAATGCTAAATGCGAGGTCCGTTGTTAACAAGGCCCCAATTGTCTGGGATGTAATCTCAGATGGGGCTGTGGACCTCGCATGTATTATGGAGACCTGGCTGGACGAGTTGGCCGGTCCAACTTTGGCCCATCTCTTTCCGGCCAGGTATGCCGTGCAGCATCAGCCCCACACAGATGGCTGGGGAGGTGGTGTAGCGATTATTTTTTGAGAGAGGACTGGCCTGTTCGGAGGTATCCAGTTCAGGAGATTGCGGGTATTGAGGACCTTCACATGGTGTTTGAAGCTAGGGGTGCTGCTGGTATAGCGGGCCCCTTCCTGTCCGGCGGCATCCCTTACCGCTCTAGCAGAGCTGGCCTCGGAAATGGTGCTGGACTTCTCTAGGACTTTGGTTCTGGGGGACTTCAACATTCACGCCAACGCCGGCCTTGTCGGGGTGGAGCGAGAATTCATGGCCGCCATGGCAACCATGGATTTGTTCCAGGAGATTATCTGCCTGACCCACGTGGGGGGGCATACCCTCGACCTGATCTTCGGTTCTGGTCTTGAGGCGGGGGGTCCGGTGGTGGGGGAGGTTAGGGCAGTGCCCTTGTCATGGACGGATCATTATCTCCTTCAGGCCAGTCTCTCAGAGCACCCCCTTCAGAAGGGGAAAGGGTCAGTTAGGATGGTCCGCCCTCAGAGGCTGATGGAACCCAGCGGTTCCAAGAGGTCCTGAGGGAATGAACCTTGGACCTGGACAGTCACTCTGTTGATGAGCTGGTCCAGCGTTGGAACAGCTTGCTGGAGGAGGCCACCGACAGGGTGGCTCCGAGACGCCCTCTGCCTCGGTCTCATCAGCGCAGGGCCCCTTGGTTTACCGAGGGGCTGCAGTGTATGAAACGAGCAGGCAGGAGGCTGGAGCGACGCTGGCGTCAGACCCGATCGGATTCCGACCGACTTCTCCATAGGGCTATTTGCGGTCCTATGTTGAGGCTGTGAGGACAGCAAGGAAGGAGTTCCTTGCTGTCCTCATAGCGTCTGTAAAGCCACGTCCGGCAAAGCTGTTTCGGGTGGTGCGGGGGCTGGTCAGTCCGGCCTCCCTCCGCCTGGATGGGGACTTGTCCCAGGCCCGTTGTGAGGAGTTTGTCACCTTCTTCGCAGACAAGATTGCTCAGATTCAGAGCAACTTCAACACTGGATATGGGGCAGTAGGTGGAGAACGCGAGGTGAAGGAGGCCCCGTCTGGTCCAGCTTTG
>QEPC01006548.1:3546864-3559077 GCA_003113815.1 Sphenodon punctatus | reverse complement strand
TGATCCATGCCCGTCCTGGTTGGTGAAAGTCTCCAGGGAGACGCTGGGGACGGTGCTGGCGAGGGTAGTGAATGCGTCCTTGCAGCAGGGGAGGTTGTTGCCCAGCCACAAGGAGGCTGTGGTGCGCCCCCTGCTGAAGAAACCATCCTTGGATGTGGACGCGCTCGCCAGTTACCAGCCCGTCTCTAACCTTCCCTTTTTAGGGAAGGTTATTGAGCGGGCAGTGACGATCCTGGTCCTGGCGCATGTAGATAGCATCGGTTTCCTGGACGCTTTTCAATCTGGGTTCCGCCCCAGCTACGGCACTGAGACGGCGTTAGTGGCCTTGATCGACGATCTCCGCCGGGCGATGGACAGGATATTAAACATTTCTCATCCTGCTAGATCTCTTGGCCGCTTTTGACACCGTGGACCATGGGCTGCTGTTGAGACGGTTGCGTGACCTGGGGGGTCTGAATGGGACTGTTCTTGAATGGTTCCGTTCATTCCTCTCGGGGAGAAGCCAGCGGGTGGTGTTGGGGGATGAGACACCTTGCCCCCGCGCTTTATCATGCGGCATTCCGCAGGGTTCCATCCTGTCTCCATTATTATTTAATGTATATATGCAGCCCTTGGGGGAGGTCGTGAGAGGGTTTGGGGTGCGATGCCACCAATATGCTGATGATACTCAGCTGTACCTCTCCTTTTCAACTAACCCAGATCCTGCCGCCTCAGTGCTATCGCAATGTTTGGAGGCTGTGACGGAGTGGATGTGGCAGAGCAGACTGAAGCTCAACCCCGATAAGACGGAGGTGGTGATGGTGGGGAGAGCGAGGGAGGTGTTGGCCCCCCTGATCGGGGGGGTTCGCCCTCTTATAGCTCAGCAGGTCCGGAGTCTGGGGGTGATATTGGATGCGGATCTCCGCCTGGAGTGGCAGGTGGAGGCAGTCGCAAAGGCTGTCTTCCGCCAGTTGCATCTGGCGCGAAGGCTGCATCTGTATGTCTCCGGACCTGGCCTCCCTCATTCATGTCTTCGTCAGTTCGAGGCTGGACTACTGCAACATGCTCTACGTGGGGCTTCCCTTGTTCCTGGTTCAGAAGCTGCAGCTAGTGCAGAATGCAGCGGACCGGCTCCTTTCAGGGACGGGTTGTCAGGAGCACATAACACCTGTGCTCTGGACTCTGCACTGGTTGCCAATCGCGTGCCGAGCAAGGTTCAACGTTTTGGTGTTGATCTATAAGGCCCTTCACGGTCTGGACCCCTCGTACCTCAGCGACCGCCTCGCCCTCCGCACCCCAGAGCTGCTCTTTCGGTCTGCTGGGGGTGCCTTCTTGGAGGTCCCCCGCATTAAGCGGGGGGCCACAATGGAGAAGGCATTCTCGGTGGCCAGGCCGCGCCTTTGGAACTCCCTCCCGGAGGAAGCTTGCCTGGCCCCAAGCCTTTTGACATTTCGGCGAAGTTGTAAAACCTAGCTATTCTCCCAGGCCTTTGAGGAGGGGGGTGGGAGGGGTTAGTGAGTTTTTATCTCCCCTTACCCTTATTTATTGTTTTATTGTGATGCCCTGGTCCCGTTTTAATTGTAGTTTTAATTGTATTTTTTGAATGTTTTAATTGTTTTTTCTGGTTTGTAAGCCACCCTGAGCTGTTTTAGCAGGGGCGGGGTAGAAATTTGATTAAATAAATAAAGTAAGTGAACCTCTCCTCATGAGCAAAGAAGGGATGAAATGTCATGAAACGTGACCATAAGCAGGATGACCATACGAACTGGTTTGGTTGAGGCAGTTCCGGATTTTATTGGCTGTCCTGGCCAGCTGCTGAAAATTTATGCACAAGTTCCAGAATTGCCAGGGTCAATGCCCTCCCCAAATGCTGAGGCAGGAAGGTCCCCAGGGCAGTGCAGCCTCACCCTGCCCAAAACCACTTGGGACAAGGAAGATGCCCCAGTCCAGCCCCCCTCTTGTGGGAGGGCAATATTGAGGGGGGAGGAACTCGGGCTGATGCTCCACTCCCCCTCTCAGCTTCGAAACGCAACAGGCCACAGCCTGGACATCTACCAATGCTCTGTCCCAGGGGAAAGGGGATTAGGCAGCTGCTGCTGAAGGCAGGTACCCTGGCAGGGAATAGTGGGATGGTAGCTACAGGTCTGTCTGGGACTTGCCCTCATCCTGGAGATGTCACATAGCCCACACCACTCATTTGCATCCTGCCTAGCGGGCTAATTTCTCAGAACATAAGACAGAAAGGACCAGAGCAGCAGAAGCCCCAGGAAGCTCCCAGCATGCAGGAAGAAGTCCCACCGGACTCAGTACATCAATAAGATACTGGGGGGATCTCAGAGGGAACAGGGGAAAGAATAGGGGCAGGTGCCCCTTGGGGGAGGCAGAGTGAGCATGGCATCCATTGACCCTAGGGCCCCAGATATGCCCCTATAGTAAATGCCACCCAACTGGCAGGCCATGACATTCCCATCCCAGGCACTAACACACAATCCCATCGCTCTACAGTTGAAACACAGTGTCCCAGTTTTCCTTAAAAATAATATGGTCACTTCACCAAGAAGGAATCAAATATGGCTAGGTCTAAGTAATACAGAAAATGAAAAGTTCCAAATGAAGGCCAACTGAAGTTCAACAAAGCTCCACATATTATGATCTTTCACAGAATCCAAGAGATTTTGGAGTGAAGAGGTAACCTCAATTAGAAACAATTCTTGTCATATGCTGCAATCGCATCTACTGCTCCTTAACACAAGGGGATTCCTGGTACCTGTGAAAGATCGAGCAAAGGTATTTCACACTTATCACAAAAAAACATGAAAGATCTGAGCTTTCTGGGATTATTCTCTCAGTTCTTGTACTCAGGGATGGCCCCCCCAGGCATGTGCCACGTGTGGCTGCACATGGCCCTGCAGCCAGCTGGGGCCCCGCGTTTGCCTGGCTGGGTGGCAAACTGCAGCGAGCTTCTCCTCCAATAAGTTCTTCTGCCTTCCCTCCATGGCTCCAGAACGTTGTTACCTTGTAAAGAAGGTTGTAAAGCTCCCAACATTCTCACAACTGGGTTGTGCATGCTCACCCTATTCAAACAACAGACCACGTGATGGTCTCAAGCTCCTCTAGTATAAAAAGCATTCGCCCCCTCAGAATGACAGTTCCTTCCAACCCTTTCTAGGAATGTAAGAATAAAATTCCATGCGGGGTTGGAAGGGTGAGTGTTGTGAGAATGTTCAGAGCTATCTCAAAAAACCTTGTTTACAAGGTAGCAACCTTCTGTTCTTCTTCGAGTGGCTCCTCACAGGCCCTTTTTACATGGCTCCGCTGGGTGGAGGGTCCGTGGGCATGCCGGTGCGTGGGCAGGGCGTGCACATGGCCACACATGCATTCCCCACTCATCCACACCCACGGAGTAACCACTGTTTCCCCTGGTTGCTCCATCCGTGGGGACAGGTGGGGGTGAGTGGGGATGCATGTTTGGGAGTGCATACGCGCCTGCCTCTCACCATGGGTGCATGAACTGCGTCGTTCACACGGGGCTCCCCTGCCCATGAACACGCAGAAATCTGCGTGTTCATGGGTGGGAGAGGCCCATGTAAAAAGGGCCACATTCTCACAACTGTCTTACTTATATTACCTTAGATAGGAATTTAGGATGTAAAGCAGTATCTAGTCTACCTTGGAAAATCTGCAAATATGGTTAGGAGATTATTATGGCTGCTATTTCACTAGCTCTTCTTAATGAAATTATTGCTAACAGGAATGCGGTCTTTAAACCCGCACTCCATAACCAGTTCATTTGTGCCTCCCATATAATCAATTCACACTGCCCCAGGGGCATAAATTAAATGGTTATGGGTGGAGGGCTGTGGCAAGGAGTGCATTTGCCAAATTATCTCTGGTGTGACGGTTATAGCCTTGTGTCTCAGACTGCAACCTTGCCACCATTATCCATACCCCTTGGTGACGGTCCAGAGGCTACAGCTGCTGCAGAATGCAGTGGCTCGTCTCCTGATGGAAAAGGGCTGCCGAGAGCACGACACTGGTGCTCCGTTCTCTGCAATGGCTGCCTGTTGCCTACTGGGCCCGATTCAAGGTGTTGGTGCTGACCTATAAAGTCCTATACAGCCTGAGCCCCACCTACCTGTAGAACCGCCTCACTCCCCGCGTTCTGTAACAGCCGATGCGGTCGGTTGGGGGCGCCCTTTCGGAGGTCCTCCATGTTCGCTGGGGGGGCACATTGGAGAGGGCGTTCTCAGTCGCGGCACCTCGGTTGTGAAACTCCCCAACCGGTGGAGGCTCGCTTGGCCCGGGACCTTCTCTCCTTCAGGCGTCAATGGAAAACCTGGTTGTTCCTCCAGGCTTTTGGTAACAGAGAGGGGGAGGAGTGGGATAAGGTTGGGGGGGGGATTAATGGTTTTATTACTCCGACCTCGTCCCTGTCATCCATGCCTTCATCACTTCGAGGCTGGATTACTGCAACGCGCTCTACGTGGGGTTGCCAGAGAAGCTGGTCCGGAGGCTGCTGCAGCTGGTGCAGAATGCCGCGGCCCGCCTCCTGACGGGGGTGGGTCGTAGGGAGCACATGACACCAGTGCTCTAGGCTCTGCACTGGCTGCCTATAAAGCACCGGGCCAGGTTCAAGGTGCTGGTTTTAACCTTTAAAGCCCTTCACGGCCTGGGCCCTGCTTATCTGCGGGACCACCTCACTCCCCATGTGCCCGTGCGACCCTTGAGATCGTCCGTGGGAGCCTTTTTGGAGGTTCCCCGGGCAAGGTGGGTGGCCACCGATGTTAGATTTTTTTCGGTGGCTGCCCCTGTGCTGTGGAATTCGCTCCCAGAGGAGGCTCGGCTGGCTCCCACTCTCCTGCTGTTTTGGCGTATATGTAAGATCTGACTGTTCCATCAGGCTTTTGGCGAAGGTTGGGAGTGGGGGTGGGGTTTTCCCCCACATATTGTCTTTTTAAATTATTTTAAAATTTTATACTGGTTTAATTGATGCTGCTCGCTGCCCTGGGCTGCCTTGTGGGCAGGAGGGGCGGGATTTAAATTTTAAATAAATTTTAAAAAATTTACTGTTATTTTTTTAAGGTGTGTGTGTATATGTTATTTTATGCTTTTATATTGTAGGATGCCCTGAGCTGCCTTTGGCAGGATAGGAATTTTTTATAACAACCAACAACAACAAAAAGGGGCAAAAACAAAAGAGGGAAAACACAGCCTCCCCACAGTGGGGAGAGGGAGGTCAAAAAATTGTAAAACATTTTAAAACCCCACCCTAGTCCCCCACCCCCTCCATCTCCCTCGCCAAAAGCCTGGCGGAATAGCCAGTCTTTCATGGACGTCTAAAGGAAAGCAGGTCCAAGGCTACCTCCTCTGGGAGGGTGTTCCACAGCCTCAGGGCAGCCACCCATAGTGGCCCCCCGGAATACCAGGGGGGCTTTGAGAAGGGCACTCCTGGCTGACCGCAAGGGTCAATCAAGGGCACAGGGAGTGAGGCGATCCTGCAGATAGATAGGGCCCAAACCATATAGGGCTTTATAGGTAAGAACCAGCACCCTGAATCCGGCCTGGAAGACTATAGGCAGCCAGTGCAGAGAACAGAGCACCGGTGTAATGTGCTCCCGGCAACCCTTTCCCATAAGGAGGCGGGCTGCCGCATTCTGCACCAGCTACAGTCTCCGGACCATCACCATGGGCAGCCCAACATAGAGCGCATTACAATAGTCCAGTCTTGAGGTAATGAAAGCATGGAGGATGGTGGCCAGGTCGGAGCCAGAGCCATATGGCCGATGCACCAAATGTAATTGGTGCAAAGCGCTCCTCTCAACAGCCCCAACCTGGGCATCTAGGTGGAGCTGCGAGTCAAGGAGCACTTCCAGGCTCTGAATCTGGGGAACCAGTGGGGGACGAACCCCATCAATGATGGGGTCCATCACAGCTTCCACCTGCCCCACTACCATCACCCCCATCTTGTGGTTCAGCTTCAGTCTACTCACCCTCATCCAGTCTCCCACAGCCAACAAACATCTTGTAAGCACCGAGACTGCGCGCCCTGGGTCCCATGAAAGAGAGAGATAAGAGTTGGGTATCATCAGCATATTGATGATACTGAATTCCAGAGCGCCACATGACCTCACCCAACGGCTGCATATACACATTGAACAAGAGAGGGGACAAGATGGAACCCTGCGGGACTCCATACAAGAGGTCACGAGGTGAAAAATGTTCCCCAAGCACCACTTGCTGAGTTCTTCTGGTAAGAAACAAGCAGAACCATTCAAGAACAGTTACGTCCACCCCGGCTCAGTCCCGCAGAGGAGTCACCAGCAACTCATGGTCAACGGTATCAAAGGCAGCTGACAGATATAACAAAAACAGGGTCAAATGACCCTAGTCAAATTCACAGCGGAGGTCAATCAAGGCTACAAGCGCAGTCTCAGTGCCAAAACCCAGACGAAAGCCAAACCGTGAGGGATCTAGAAAACTGAGTTGGTCCAGATGCTTCTGTAGCTGCCGAGTCACTACCTGTTCAATAACCTTCCCTAAAAAGGGAAGATTAGAGACAGGCTGATAATTGGCAAGGGAGTAAACGTCCAAAGACAGTTTTTTGAGCAGGGAGGCACTGACCACCCCCGCCAGCAACGGTCCCAGTGTTTTTCAGCTGGCCTTGACCAGCCAGGATGGGCATGGGTCCAGTTCAAAAGAGATGGTTCTAACAGCCTCAAGAACATCCTTCGCATCAGCGGGCGAGATCGACTTAAATTGATTCAATAAAATCGAACACGGCGGGGTTTCCACAGTCTTTGGTTCGCCGATCGTAATAAGTGCAGCATCAAAATCATGGTGAATCCAGGCGATTTTATCAAAGAAGTAATCTACAAACATGTCGCAGCAGGCACTAGAAGATTCCAGTTCCAGGCGGAGGGAGGTCGGACCACCAGCCCCTTCACCACTTGGAAAAGCTCCCCCGAACAATGGACAAGACTTTGCTGATGCTACGAGGGCAGCAAAAAAATCCTTCTTTGCTGCCCGCACAGCTATGGCATAGGCTCGTGAACTAGCTCTGTGTCGCAATCTATTGGTTTCAGCACGAGAACGGCGTCACCGTTGCTCCAACTGCCACCCTTCTTGCTTTAGCACCTGCAGCTCCTCAGTAAACCAAGGACCCCTGCAGTGCCGAAGCCAAGGGAGTGGACGCTTAGGAGCTGTATAGTTGATGCTCTGAGTTAATAAGGTGTTCCAAAGGTCAACGAGGACATCGAGTCCGGTTGTCAAGATCAGAGGGTAAATCCCCCAGAGCCATCTGGAACCTTTCCTCAATGATAAATCAATTATAAGAGCAAAATGGTAGGTTCATTATAGCCAGCTAAATATCACTGTAACTGTGCAACGGACAAATCTAAGCGGCTCTTTTCTGCTCACTAGACTATAAATGCTTTTTCCTGAAGACGGGGGACTTTCTTCCAATTTCCTTACTTGTGTTTGTAAAAGCAAGAATGTACTAATTTATTTGAGAGGAAGATTTTCTAAAATCCAAAAGACTCACCAATAAGAATTAAGACGCCCAACTACCCCTAGTGCCTTTAAAGTTGTTCTCCTGGCTTCAAGGCTCCTGGGAAATTTAGAAGATACTCTTGTAAAACTGGAAGAATTATGTCTACTCTATGCAAAGTACTAGCAGCCTGATGTTATAGGCTTTCATCTTGACCAGATTTCCTAAAAACAGCTGGTATGAGGGATGAAGGAAGCTTCTCTGTGTATATGCCACAAGGCTGATGATGACTGAAGGTTTCATCTTGCAGAGTCTGCAAAAGAAAGCTTCAGAAGTGGTTAAGGAAGGAAAGAATGACAAAAATATTTGGAATTAAGAAAGGAAAGGATTTTAGGGGAAATGGTTTCAGCAGCTGATAACTGCTAAATGGAGACAGAATGACTAAAGGCCTGTACCTGACTAGTTTAATGACCCACATTGTGTTTAAACTCCTTATGTTCAGTTACCAGGTTTAAATTTGGAGTGGAAAACCTTTTACTTCTCCAGGCCACTTTTATATTTAGTAAAAACCAGTGGGTTTGCTAAAGGCTGAAGCCCATCCCTTTGGCATGGAGGGCTTAAGCACAGGGAAACAACCCCCGCCCCGCCCCAACAAAATCAATTTAAAGACACTAAGGACAAACATTGTTTTTCTTTACCAAAACAAAAATGCTTTTGCTGTCTGATATATACTGTTGTTAGATTTGAGGAAGATCTTTATAGCTCAAATTAAGTTGACCGCAACTTTTATGTTCTGTTTGATGCTGCAGTAAAAGGGGCATTCAGGTACAGAAAGTTTATAGCGTTAAGAATTTAACTCTCTCAGTCCCTCTCAGCAATTTTTGGAAATTCAAATTTTTATTGCCCCCCCATTACTATGTAAAAATATCAGAACGGGGAAACCTGATGAAGTACAGAAAAGTATCTTACATATATATAAAAATTAAGCCTGTATACAACTATTCAATGCACAAACATACTGGGGCAAAAAACTCCAGAGAAATTATAATTCGTCTGAGGTGATAATATTCTTTCTGAAGCGGCCTTTTCTTTCTGATTCGGACCTGGCAATCATCATCCATGCTTTCATCACCTCGAGACTGTATTACTGTAATGCACTCTATGTGGGGCTGCCCTTGATGACTGTTCGGAGGCTGCAGCTGGTGCAGAATGTGGCTGCTTGGCTCCTTTTGGGGACAAGGTGCCAGGAGTACATTACACCAGTGCTCCGAAGTCTGCACCAGCTGCCTATAGCTTTCCGGGCATAATTCAAGGTGCTTGTTTTGACCTTCAGAGCACCAAACGGTCTAGGCCCCACATATTTGAAGGACTGCCTGTCCTTTCATATCCCATCGCGGCCCCTGTGATTGGCCAGGAGTGCCTTCCTGTGATTACCGTCTAAGCCCTGTTCGTACGACAGGGGCTCACAAGGAGATGTTCTCGGTTTCTGCCCCAATGCTATGGAATTCTTTTCCCCTGGAGGTTTGGTTGGGCCAGAGCGTCTTCCGGATGCAGTGTAAGACTTTTATGTTTGAAAAAGCATTTTGTGGGTGGGGATAAGGATGGGTTGTGAGGGCGGTTGGAGAAATTTGGTATTGGTTAGAATTGGTGGGGGGTTGTGGGACGGTTCAAGGTTTTTAAGGCTATTTTTGTACAGGTTTTATACATTTTTATTGTTGAGAGCCTTTGGGAAGGGCAGCATATACATTTAAAGAAATAAAAATACTTGTAACAGACCAAATTTTGATTTTTAAGTGGTACCATCCCTTTAAGCTATAAACAGGTGTTTAAAACTGTGTGCTGTGTGAACAACTAATTAAATATCTCAACTATTGACATGTAATCCAATACCCAACTTCTCAGCTATATGAATGAAAAGCTCCTGAAATGTTTTAAAATCAAGAAATATAGGAAACTGATTCGTCCATTGACAAAGAATTTTTAAAAGGAACTACAGATACTGAATTCTTGGAAGAATCCAGTATGTTACCCAGGTTCAACCAGTTCTCCCTCTTCTTCCTCCATAGAAGGAATCCAAGATGGTGGTACAGGTTGAGGTTTAGAGACAGCTGTACAAAAAGCAGTTTGCTTTGAAACGGTTTAGTCAGCAAAGGTGATCTATCCTTTCGGCAACAGCCAGAAGCATCTCTGCTACAATATCTGAACTGAAGCATTTATCTCAAAAATGCCAATGTGGTCAAAGAGTCCCATAATAAGATGACTAATGGGACCAAGGACTGTGATGCTCTTAGTGAAAGGGGAGAACTTAAACATCTGCGAGGTCTGAAATATCCCCCCTGCAGCAGAAAAACAAGAAATAGAATGAAAACTGGACAAACCCATAAGATAAGGTCACGGTCTTAGGGAAGATATACAGAAATTATAAGTCAAGAAGATTCAGCATCTGTGTATGTTTCCTGAAGGAGAGGCGAGGGAAATGGGGGGGAAGGAAAGCCACAGCCCCATACCGAGAGAGGGAGGAACAGTGGATGGATGTGCAGTGTTGGAGATTTTATATTTCTATTTTACTAAGAGTTTATGTGGTGGGGAGGAGGAAATATATTGTACATTATTGTAATTTTCTCCTCTTTTTTAAGCCACCCTAAAGAAGTCAGGCAGCATAGAAATTTAAAATGTCTGTATGTATGTATAATCTTCTCAGATTTCTACTTAATTAAGTAGCATCTGTTCACTTCTAAACCACCTTCCAAGCTGGGTAAAACTGTCACCGCATTAATTATTTATAGAGAGATTTCAGCACTCAAAGTGTTTTACTATCTTTGGGTATTTTAAAATGTGTAGGTACATGGCGCTGTCACGCTTTGATCCTGGCCAAGGTGAAAGCCCTCATCCCAGTCAGGATCTGGGTCAGCCGCCAAACAAACATATTGGCGGGCTGGGTAGGAGGCAGGGAGAGGGCGGGGTGGCATGCAGACATGGGTCTGCAGGCCCCACCACCTGTGCTGCTGAGCACGCCATATCCACTGCTTTGACGGGCGGACACAACAGCCCATAAGGCCACCGCATACACCCAGAACAGGCCCAGCTATAGACCAGGGTCAGGTAGAGCGGGCCATCAAAAGTGATGGCTTCCCCAGGCCGCAGTAGCACTTAGCCTGCACTGTGAGTCGATGGGCCTGAGTCACCGCGCGAGATAAAAAAAAATGCCACAGTCTAGGGACAGCCCTGATCTCACCTGGGGTAACAGCTGGTGGGCAGGATCAGATGTGACAGCACCGCGGGTGGCCACGCGGGTTAAAGCATGGCCACCCGTGGTACCATCACATTTGAAAGTATCTTCAATCTAGTTTGCCTTCACATCATCACCATGAGGTAGGCAGTTATATCCATTTTACTGCAGCTGATGAGGAAATGAGGCTGAGTGATTTGTTCAAGTGAATTCATAGTTAATATGGGATCTGCTCTGATCTCCGAAGTCAAAGTCCAACAATCTTATCTACTAGGCTACACTGGTCTTGTTTTGTTAGCCACCAACAATTGGTAGTGATTTTGTACATTTTCTTAAGACAAAAATGAGAGAATGAAATAGACTTTTAAATCCATTTCATTCCTTAGTTTTTGTCTTACTAAAAAAGGGTAATCTTAGTTAAGAGCATAGGAACATAAATAGTGCCATACTGGGTCAGACCAAAGGTCCATAGAACCCCAACATCCTATCTCCCAATAGTAGAATCCAGGGGAAAGTCGATGAGCGCTGAGGAGAATGTGGTTTGAACCATGGCATCTCCAAAACATGCTGTTATTTTGGAGAAATTAGAGTATCCCAATATAGAGGATGGGAAAAAAGAAGAGGGAGCTCAGGTGGAAATCAATGGACAACTGACAATTATAAATTATTCTAAAATACCTGAGACAGTTACATATGGTGGGACCAATCCCATGGTCCATGGAACCTGAATGCGCAGTGCACGCAAACCAAGCGCAAATCCATAGAAGAGACATTGTGCCACATGGAATCCATGTGGATCCCGTGTGGAGGGGGTTTGGGATGGAGGCCAACGAGCAGACTTCAGCCCTTTTCATACAGGCTACACATAGGGGACAGATACACGAGTGCACACCCATCTCCACACATGGAATAACCACCGTTTTCTCCGGTTGCTCCGTGAATGGAGGATGGGTGGAGGTGGGTGTTGTGCAGAGCGCACATGCACCCCCCGCCCATCCGCTACGGTGGTTACACAGACGGTCCCAACCCATGAACACACAGCAGATCTGCATGGGCATGGGGGGGAAGGGGTGTCATGTGAAAATGGCTTAAGAATACATTTAAGGGTCTATACGCAAATGCTAGAAGTCTAAAAAGATGGGAGAATTAGAGTGTATGGCACTAAATGAAGATCTAGACAAAATAGGTATCTCAGAGACCTGGTGGAATGAGGATAACCAGTGGGACACTAATGCCAGAGTACAAAATATATGGAAATGACAAGAGTAGATCGAGTTGGTGGTGGGCTGCTCTATATGTTAAAGACTGCATCGAGTCAAGTAGGATTAAAATTTTACAGGAAGGGAACTGTACTTTGGAATCTGTACGGATAGAAATTCCATGCAATTCCATGCGTTGACTGGGGCCGTTCACTGGGCCGGGACGCCGGGGGCCCCTCCGCTGGACAGACATCTGTTGTTGTGTAGCTTGTTGTTGTTGTCACCACCCCATTAATATTACTGTTACTGTTGTTACGGGG
>QEPC01006548.1:3497573-3536154 GCA_003113815.1 Sphenodon punctatus | reverse complement strand
CCCCCCCCCCCCCCCCCCGTGTGTATATAGACAGACACAGACACACGCAGGAGTTAGCTTAGTTATAGAGATCTAGTGTGTAGTGATTCAGTTTTATAGTGTGTTTGTAGGACTAGGCCTTTGTTATTGGATATTCCATTTAGTTCCATAGGTTTTAGAATAGTTAATAGCAGTTAGATTTAGTGTAAATATATATAATATTAGATAAAAAATTTGAATTTAAAAAATAAATTTTTATATATATATAAATAAAATCTGCGTTTGCATTCTTTGGGTTGGAAGACATCGAGAAGGGAAGTAGGAGAGGCCAGTCTGCTGCCTGTAAGGCGGACAATGGGGCACGTGGCAGAGGTGGTAGGGGCCGTGCCAGTGGAGTGGCAGCATGCAGCAGCAGCCAGAGCCCATCACAACGCCCGAAACTCCACAGGCCTGATGTTTGGAGACATGTTCTTGCAGGGCCAACAATGTCCCCCATTATTGATGTGATTACCAGTAGTCCTCCTAGGGGGCTGTCTGCAAGTCGAGACCCTGCTTGCACATCTTGGGGCTAATAATACGCTACATGTGCTGCTGCTGTCAGGTAGGGATCTGACAAGCTGTGTATACAAACATACAATGAGATTCTGTCACCTGCCAGAAGCAGCACAAAGGGATAAAAGATTGGAGGGGTCAAACTCAGCTGCTAACAGATATAACTTTTATAATACCTTTTTAACAAACAAAAACAATATAACAAGACATAAAAACAACAAAAACATGTCTCAGGGACAAACGATACCGAAAATAAAATCTTTGAAATCGATATCAATATTGATACCGATACCGATTTCCGAATGTTCAGCCAAACCTAACTCCACCAAACCGAACCCAAACTTGAATTTCAAACCGAACCATCAAACCGCGTTCTGTTTGCACATCCCTAGAGAGAGGGGGAAACATTTTGGGGGAAAGATGAGGAGTTCAGTCTTGGCCATATTAAGCTTGAGTTGGCATTTCACAATCTTTATCTAGTGATATATCCAAGCAAACATGAGGGAGAGTCTTTAATACAAGTATGGGTGGAAGGGAAAAGTACAGGGGTGTAGAAGTGGAGTTGAGTGTCATCAGCATACAAGCGAATACTGGAAGCTACAAGTGTAGTGGCTAAGTGCACAGTATCGTTCAAGTACTGCCTTAGCCATAAACTCACTGTGTGACCTTGACCCAGTCACAATTTTGTTTCAGCCTAACCTACCTCACAGGGTTATTGTTAGGATTAAAAGTTGTGTTAATTAGTTCTGTGTGAAATGCTCCAAGTTTAATGGCAGGGGGACGGGTATAGGGAAAAAAAGTTATTCTTCTTAAATGAGTTTGTCCAGTGGTAGAGTGTAAAGAGAGAAGAGGGCCAAGGACAGCACCTTGGGGAACTCCATCTGAGAGAGTAATATAAGGATATAAGGAGCTACCTAACCTAGTCAGACCAATGGTCCATCTTAGCCTGGTTTTGTCACAACCTGAGATGGTAGCAGGGTTTCAAATCCAACTCCAGGGTCTCCAGCAGAGGCCTCACCCAGGTGTGGTACTAAAGATCCTCCAGGATCCCTGGCAGAGGCCTCATCCAGGTGTAGTACCAGAGATCCTGAATTGGAGATGCCAGGGATTGAACTTGGGACCTTAAACATGCAAAGCATGTGCTCTACCACCTGAGCAATGGCCCACCTGATGCAGAAGAGGTATTAGCAAAAGAGAGACTTACGGGGCGGTGTAAGAGATACAAAAAGAACCAGTTGAAAACTGAACCCCAATAACCACTGGAGCGGAGCAAATCAAAGAGGCAGCCATCGTCAACAGTTTTGAAAGCATTAGAGATCAAACAGGACAACAATGGAATAGAGGCCTGTAGACTTGGCTAAGAGAAGGTCATTAGAAATTTTAGCGAAGACAATGTCAGTTGAATGGAGAAGGCAGAATACAGATTGGAAGGAGTCGAATTTGAAGAGAGGAAGTTGAGAAACAGTTCTCTCGAGCAGTCTGGAAGCAAAGGGAAGGAGCAAAATAAGGTGGATAGTCGGAGGACTCAAGAGTGGCCTTAATTAAGGATTGGGGGAGACAGTAGCATGTTTGAAAGCAGACGAAAAAGACCTGGCACACAGAGAGAGAGAGAGAGAGAGAGAGAGAGAGAGAGAGAGAGATTGGTGATGTGCTCCCGAGAGGGTGCAGTGGTGGAAGCACTGTCTGCTGCTTCCTAGTCTTTGAAGAGGACCAAGAAGCCTGGACAAACACAACATGCATAAAAATCCTCCCAGATGTTGTTTTTATGTGCTCGTGATGCTTCACTGTGAAGCTAGTGGGGGTGGGCATTTGGGAGGGAGCAGCACAGCCTGGGGCTATTAATTTTTATTCCAAACCTTATTCTGAACTGGTAACCTGATTTTTTAAAATGTATTATTATTATTTTATTTATTTATTGGCTCAGTTCCGGTTCAAAGACAACTTTCAAATAATGGCTGCATCATGGTTTGAGAAAAAATAAAGGTTCAAATCTGTTTTTTGTTCAGGCTCTGTTTACATACTGTACAGTTAAACGTAGGAAGTCAAGAGTTTATAACAAGGCTCCAGCCCTATACGGAGATGAACTGGCAAGAACCCTTGTGCCTACACCCGAAGTCCCTTAGACATAATGGAGGATTCATGCTGACAGATGCAACACACTTTATTTTTGTGGGTCTTGCACAGCCATAAGATCTAAAATGTTTCTGTGAAAGACAGGAAAATGTGAACGACAGAGCAAGTAACAACAATAAGGCGCTACAGTAATCCTCAGTTTAGTACCATTTTTAAAAAAAAAACCCTAAAATCCATTAATTTGAAATCTAATTAAGACCATGATAAAAATGCAAACATTTTACTCATGTAATTAACTCCATTTAGTTTAGTAGTATTAATTAGTGAAATTATGCATGTTCTTTTTTTGTGAGATTGGGGCCTAAATTGTCCACCCCCATGAAGCAGTATTCCAAAGTCAACTGGAAAAAAACAAGTACAAAGAGACTATGCAGCAACTCTTTTTCTATTACATTCTTGGATCTAGAAATTTGGGTTAACGACTCTCCAGCAGTGCACAGCAGACCCCATCTCTACAGTAAACATACTAATAAGGTTAACACACTTTTTAAAAATCCTAACCATCACTTGGCCAAAAAGTCAGGAAAATCAAGCCAAACAGCACCACACGCACAAAAATGCACTGCATCAAAGAAAATGTATTGTAAGCATTTTAATAATGTAGGTAACTGCCTAATTTTAAACAAAAAGCACTAGTGAGGGGGGAAATATTGGGTACCGCCCTCATCTATGGGGAAGCGAGTCACTGATTTTAGTGAGGACAAGACCTTAAGGAGGACAAAACCTATTAGAAATAGTTGCGTTTATAACTCTCCTCAAGCAGTACAGTAAGAATCAGTTTCCAACAAAATCCTATGAATAATTTCAAAATTAAACACCAATTTAAATACTGCAGAAAGACTGGTACCCAATAGATTTCAATATGCCAAAACATATTTAAGTTCAATTCTCTTCCCAAATATTGAGGACTTTTAAGTTTACTCAGATTTTAAAGGAATCAGACGATGTAGTTTAAGATCCAAATAAGGTTAAGTTTCTAAGAGAAGTTACAAGATGGAGTTGAACCACAGTGATTATACAGGCAGAATTGTCATAACAAAGTAACTGCATTTAAGAATACTTGAAGAAAAGAAAATTGCTTTCCCTTTTTCAGGCCCCTTTTAAAGGAAAATCTCTTTTGGTCTCTCTTCTGAGTGGGGGCAGGGCTAAGGACGACTGGCAATTGCGTATTCTAGCCTCGCCAGCATGTCTCCAGCCTTCAAGTGTAGTGGTAGGCTCTGGAATGCAGAATAAGTAACTTGATCTTTTCCCTTCCCTACTCCTTCACAGCAACATTTAGAAAGTAATCTAACCTCTTAAAATGGCATCTCAGCACTGCTTAGTAGAGAACAGATCTTTCTATACATTCTGCAGAACTATTTTTTTTTAAAAACCCTACTTTTTAAAGAGCCTCTCATTTAGCTAATTCACAAGAACTGAGTCTACCTTATGTCAAGCTGTGTCATTTACAGCTGCATGTCCAATTATGCATTATTAACATGTCTTCTTGCAGGCCCGAAAGCAACTCACTCTGCTTTTGAGTACAATTAGCCATACTACAACCATAAAACTTTTATTAGCTTGATTCACCATTACATATAGTTAAAAGCCACTTAACTTTCATATTCTTAGAAATTAAGAAAAGGAAGTTATTAAGTAGAATATGGAATAAATATGACAGTAGAAACTATGTTACATTTTTTTTTTTTAAAAGATCTAGATTTCAGATCCCAATTGTCCATGAAGGAAATATGCAATCTCTGAAACATAGATAATTCATTCCATTCACCCAAGCTAAGAGGACAACTCCATTTTCTCGTTTTTTCAAACAATATGCACACAATTTATAATATCACTGTTTTCTGTATTTGGGGCTTTGGGTTTTAATTACATATATAATAAAAATACCCACAGAATCAGATTTATATCAGTTATAAAAAATGACCCGGACAAAGAAAGATTTTTAGGCAAGTCTCAAACACACATTCTTGCCGTATTCAGCTATATACATAACACATTTATCATTTTCAAATGAACACTTTCTAGCAGATTCAGGATTTCAAGTTTTTAACACTGTATGTCCAGAAATAAAATTAGCGGTTAGAAGTATGAATAAATAGGAAAAAAAGCCTTCTTCAAAAGCAATATTAGAAAAAATATCTGAGGTAATAATGTTCCCCCACCATACTGATTACAACAAAACTGAAATAATATCCAAGTGCCATACCAAGGGGGGGGGGGGGAGGAGGAGGGAACCCCAGTTCAAGGCTCACCTTAGCTAGAAACTCATTGTGTGACCTTGGGCCAGTCACAATAGTCTCTCAGTCTAACTTACCTCACATGGTTGTTGTGAGGATTAAAAGTTGGGTTATATATAAAGCGCTCCAAGTGCCATGGCAGGGAAGGTGCAGCCTCTCCTCTCTTCACTGGCTCCCCCTTCCTGAACGTATCCTGTTTAAACTCCTGGTATTCAAGTTCAAAACACTCCACAACCAAGCTCCCCCTTACCTCTCGGGCCTAATCTCCCTATGCACTCCTACGCGCTCTCCGCTCCTCCTGTCCCCTCCCTCACTCTCCCTCGTTTCTCCTGCTCACCTAACCACCTTCGACCCTTCTCCCTCGCTGCCCCCCATGCCTGGAACTCCCTCCCTAACCCACATCCGCCTTGCCCCCTCCCTCCGCTCCTTCAAATCCCTCAAGACCCACTTTTTCCTCACTGCCTTTCCCAATGCCTGCTAGTCGTTCCCCATATACTTACTGTCTGCCCTCCTCTACAGACTGCTGCAACCAACCTGATTGTAACCAAGCCAAGCACACGCACCTGAGACTTCGCATCCACCTGAATGTTTGTTTGTCTTCTCCTGTCTCCTCTCCCTGTCTCCCCCCCTCCTTGTCTTTTAGATTGTAAGCCACAGGCAGGGACCACGTCTATTTCTATGTTCTGAACAGTGCCAGGTACATGACCGGCGCTATATAAATGTTTATTATTATTATTATTATTAGTATACCATCACAGACCTATGAACTACTTCACAGCCCAGTTTTCGAAGTATTAGGTGGGTTTTGCCCCAGTGGAGCACTACGAGGTTCAAATTGCCAGTATCATTGTCAAATATAATATATTTGAATGCCACCCATACTTTATTTCTTTGGATTCATTTTTTTAAAAAGTTCTTTAAAAGATGCAGCCAGGAGATCAATAAATCCCCTACACACTAAATGCACTTTGGCAAAATACTTCTCCATGCATTAAAGTGTGAATGTTGATAACCGTTCCTAATTTATATCAATAATGCAAATGAAGTCATCTATTCTAGTAAATGTCTTGAATTCCATAAGCTATATATAAAGTTTCATTTTTCACCTGTAAATTTTCTACTTCAATTATTTAACGCATGAAAAAATTAGATTTTAAGAAGATTCATCTGACAGTTTGTCCATATAATATAATATACAATTATAGGTTCTCTACAGGTTTCAAGATTAAACCCCCCACCAGTCACGTAACATGAGAAAGCAGCCTAACTTAGGTTTTCTTGATTTGATACACAACTCTTAAAAATCAGATTTCTCATTGAAAAAAATCTATTTAAGTCACACATTCACTTTGTTAAAATATAATTTAGGCTGGCTAACTTTAGCTTTCTTCCTTCTACCAACCAGGTCAAATGTTTCAGACTTTTTAAAAACACAAAATAGCTAAAGCAAATGGATAAGCAGCTTTCTTTTAAACAAAAACACAATCATACATATAGCAGGGCCTGATTGGGTAACTGAGCCTAGCCCCTTTAAGATGGTAGCACCGACTGGAAAGGAGCAGGCACTCTGGTAACTACAGGATCACATCCTAGTAGGTGCGAAGAAGAGTGCAGGCACTAATTCCCCCCTCATCCTTCCTCTCCTTCCTCACGGTCAATAACTATTGATGGGAGTCACCATCCTGCCTGTCCCCCAAGCCCGTAGCCTAGGCTTCATCTTTGACTCACCCCTTTCTTTTAAACCCTACATTGACTCTGTTGCTAAATCCTGTCTCTTCTCCCTCCATAACATTGCTAATATTCGCCCTTTTCTTTCTGTCTCTTCTGCCAAAACTCTTGTTCATGCTCTGGTCATCTCTCGCCTCGATTACTGTAACCTCCTTCTCACTGGCCTTCCCCGGTCTCACCTTTCTCCCCTCATCTCTGTCCAAAATTCTGCTGCCAGGGTCATCTACCTCGCCCGTCGCTTCGACCATGTGCAGCCCCTCCTCTCTTCGCTTCACTGGCTTCCCCTTCCTGAACGAATCCTGCACAAGCTCCTAGTCTTCACCTATAAAGCTCTTCACAACCTCGCTCCCCCCTACCTCTCTGCACTTATCGCCCTCCATACTCCAGCCCGTGCACTTCGCTCCTCCTCTGTCCCTTCTCTCACCCTTCCATGCCTTCCCTGCTCCCCTAAGCACCTTCGTCCCTTCTCACTTGCTGCCCCCCATGCCTGGAACTCCCTCCCTGTCCACATCCGCCTTGCCCCCACCCTTCATACCTTCAAATCTCTCCTTAAAACTCACCTCTTTCGCTCTGCTCTGTCTGACTCTTTATCCTGCTGAGCCACTATTCCTATACCTACGATCGGTTTACCCTTATCCTTGCCACATGGACCTGCCTGCTGTCATTCTCATTGTAACCAAGCCAAGTACGTGCACTTGAGACCTCGCATCTTCATGAATGTTAGACCCCTTGTCTCTCCCTCTGTTCCCCTTCCTATGTCTCTCCCCCAGCTCCTGTCTCTCAGATTGTAAGCCCTAGGGGCAGGGACCGTGTCTATTTTATTACTTTGTAAAGTGCCATGTACACTGCTGGCGCTATATAAATGTTTGTTAATAATAATAATAATAATAATAATGCCTTGAGGGGCAGCAACCAAGCACCATACAGGGAAGTGTCAGTGGAATCAGCTGAGATTGGGTGTGAATAGGCCAGCCCTGGAGCTTGACAGCTTAAAAAGGAGCTTGGAAGCTCAGCTATAGGAGGGAGCTCCAGAGGAACTAGGTCTGACCAGAAGAACTGCAACTTGAAGGTTTCAGAGACTCTGAGGTTTTCGATAGCTAGCTCCAGGAGGGACTGTGCCTGCCAGCAAGGGGGTCTACTGTATAGGCACTCAAGCCCCTGAGTAAAAGGGCTATGGACTATTTATGTTTAATCATGGACTTGGTAACTATGAATAAAGATACAACAGAGGCGAAGATCCCTCATGGTCTCAGTTCTTGGGGAGGCTGGATCCTAGCAATACTCAGCCTTCAGGGACCATACCCTGTTACAATATCCAACAGAATTTTTTGCTCAGCACAGTAACTCAATTTCTGCACTATATTACATCAGTTTGGAACTGACTGATGACTAGGCTACAGGTATAGGTCGAAGCTGACTTGCAACACTGAACTTGTCACCTAAAAAATACTGTTATACTCTTCTTCAAAATAGACTGTCGCATTCAATTTGGCATCTTCAGCAGAAGTAAATATATTAAAAAGAAACAAATGCACTGGCAAAGATGCATCAAAGTAACTAGAGACTGCAACCACATCAGAGATCTAATCTACTATAAATAAAACAATTAACACAATCTATGGAGGAGGTTTCTCTGCTGATGGGACTCTTTTTTTCCATGGCAGCAGTAAGCAAGTACGATTGTAATGCTTCATGAAACATTCAAAATGCCTTTAGCTGTTCCAGTGATAACGTGGATTTCATGTCAGCAATCATTTCAGCCAATCACTGCAATACAAGTACAGAACATCCCTAGCTCTTAGAAACGGTGTTACCAAGATGTTGTGCTCCTCCAAAAAAACAAGCTAACTATAACGTGAACTTTCAGCAGATGTTACAGGAGAAGTAGCAGACATTTGTTTGGAGACGTATTTTGATAACTGATTTTAAAATTCAATTGTTTAAAGTGACTAACTTTAAAAATATTCAATTTTCACTAATGAAAAGTAGATTCAAGTATTACACCTCAAATACTAATCAACACTAGTTTTACAGTTGTTTTTTTAAATGGATCTCATCCCCTGTTGCTGTGCGACACACTTATACATAGATATTTTTGAGGCTGGAGGTTGTGAGGAATTTTCATGACAATAGGTTTTTATGACTTTTTTTCAATTTTTTTTTTGCATTTCTCCCCACTAGCAATGCAAGCACAGAGAGCTTAACACTGCCTGCAGTGAAGCATCACTCTCCCCCATACATTGGGGCTTGTTTTGCAGGTGGAAGAGCACATGCTTCCACTGCCTGTAATGCAAGACCTAGCCTGGGAACTTGCACAGCAGGTAAGGGAGGGAAGTGCTCCTGCTCCTCTCCCCTCAAATTGAGCACTTATTTTAAAAAGGTGCTGCAAGCCCACTTTGGGGTGGGTGTTTTTTTACATTTTAAAATATTTCTGCCTATAGTATAAAGAGAAAGTTTACTCTCTACAAAGTGCTGTCAAAAATTCTGAATAATTAGGGTTTTTTTCTGTTACAGTAATAATTGGGGATTATTTGTTGCAGAAATAATTACTTAACACAGATTAGGATTTCAAATGAATGATTCCTTAGATCGTTTTCATTTCTTGAGAAGTCTATATTTCAAGTTGGAAAAAAATAAATGAAATTTGAGCACACAGACCTAGTGAAATGTAAACAATGCATCCATTTGCATGCATAAAATTATATAAATAAGCATTTGCAGATGAGCTCTTCGTGGACAATGTGAGATATTTAAAACAATGAAGCATTTTGTCTGTTTTTAAAAACTACTTACACCTAAACAAATGCCAACATAGCATCTTAACAATGTTTATACACACTGGTAAAAATTCCAGCACAAAACAAATATTTTCTTCCTCCTTGACAAACAGCAAATCTGGAGAACTTCCAACTAATTTCCCATCAAAATAATCACTCTATATAAAGAGATGGCGTTTCAAAGACCAAATAGTATTCTTCCAAATCCACTTTCATAGCACATCTCAAACAGGTTTTTTAAGGTAAAATGCTTACTATAGGAGATTTGTAGGGAGTTACATATGTACCTATTATACAGAAACTAATGGCTGCATCTTTGCTCGTGACCTTGCCATACATACTATATTTTTAGATTATCCTTCACACAATTGTACTGTTCAGAATGCACTTACATCCCCATGGGCAATAACAAAAGTCCAGTCTCTACTGCTCACATCCTATAACTATGAGGGGGTGTTCTGTTTTTGTTTTTAGTGTTCATCCAAGGTGAAAAATCTTTTGATGAAACACCCCAACTTTTTGCGATACAAAATACCAGTAATCACCATTTTACTTGCTCATGATCACTAGAAAGCTTCAAGTATCTTTCATCCAAACTAAGCATTCAGTTTTGGATTTAGGAATAAAAGAATAAATATATTCTTTCAATCTCTCTCAGTCTCAGAAACATAGCCTGCTTCTCCTGTTTACTCTATACAATATTTTTATATATGCACTTCAGTGTTGAAACGAAAGAAAAATTATTTTTTGTTTTCTTCAAGTTATCAGGACCTTCTACACTACTGGGGGATACTAAAAGAAAAAAAACAGCCTAATCTCTTAGCCCTCAGTTGATTTACTCTTTCCAGTCTTCTCTTTATAGAAGAAGTTTTTACTTAGCAAATTTTAAAAAGGAGTCAATTCTCAGTTACTGCCCTCATTAGGAAAATGTTTTCTACAACCCACCCCAATTCATCCCTTAGTCCAACGGATTACATTACCCAAAGATCATCTCTTACTGTGTTTATCAACACAAATACAAGGAATTACACCCTAACATGATGCAGGTTTACAGTACTATAACATCTTCCACTTTTGAGCCATTGCCATCTTAGAATCCTTTGTGCTATGTGCAGTCTAATATGAGGCTATGCGGCAGTCGGCTGGTGATTTTACAGCACATATGAGCTCCCGAGATGTCAATTTTAGCCCATCCTTGAAGTGTATTTAGAACACAAGATGTTCTACTTCAACAAATAGTTCCTTAAAGCTCAACTATTTTACAGATTTTGTTTATTAGCTGATCTTCAAGGTAATCCAATTAGATTAAAATTAGGTTAGTTGTCAAAATATGCTAGTATTATATAAAGTGAAATTGTAAACTACTCATATACATAAAAAGCATGATCATGCAATAATAGAAAATGAAGATTTTTTTAAAAATGTTCCATGACATTCTATTTCAGTTCCTTCATGGTAGCATACTTATAATTTATAGGGGAGTTTTAAGGGAGGCTTCCTTGCCCCTACCCTAAAAAGAATCTCATCTCCCCTTCACCAGTTAGTGCTTCTACAGCTGCAAAACATCCAATGGGTAGTACATGCCCATAGTTCTAGATAAAGTACCAGCTTTTTCCTGAGGAGAATGCTTTGGGCTTGTGCTGGAGGGGGCATAGAAGGGGGTTGCTGATCACCACTGATCAGTTGTCCAGTAGATAGATTCAGCAGCAACCTTCCTATATACAGTACAAGCTCCAGTCTCCCATCCAGGGAGAGGAGAGGGCTGGATCCTGAAGTGTGTAAAAGTTGGGAGAAAATGTATTGCTGTAGTTGAAGTGTGTGAATGCACACATGCTCACATTGATGGGAAGGTCAGGAAGTTATGGACCACAGAATATTGAGAAGGGGTTTGTTCAGACAATTTTCAAGTCTTTCTTGAAGATGAAATTATAGTTATATAAATAGATATAGTGTCAAAATGTATGGTAAACCCTCCCTTGAAGTTTCAAATGTTTATCCAGAGGTTGTACCATGAATAAAAGAATGAGCAGCTGCTGAGCAAATGCAGAACTTCAGCATTTAGACTCCTTGTCTTCTAGCTTTTTATTCGACTTCTCAGATTTTCAAGTTCCATCTGCTTTGTGACCTCCCCAAACTCAAATTCCCCTTTGTCTTTTAGTTCATGATGTCAAAATAAATCTCTAAATAAAAAACACCTTTTCATTTTAAGAAAGATGTGAATCTGAAGAAACATGGAGTATTTGGGACAGGACAAACTGACAAGAACAGAACTCATACTCAGGTTTGAGCCAAAATCATCCTCTCCTAGTTAGGTTTAATTCCAAATGTTCTTGTGTTCCCTTTCTACCTGCATTCTTTATATGTGGCTCTAACACAAATATCACCCAAAAAAATTGTTATATTTTCTGTATTACTAAAGCTTCTACACAACAAAATCCCATAATTTGTAATAGTGTCCACAAAGTTACACCACTAAGTAAAAGTGTTTAACTCATGTAGGTCATCCTTTTTGTAGACTATGTATTAAAACTAAATTTTACTGAACAATTTTTGAGTAATCTTTATATAATCTTTTAAATCTCTGTTTTTATATAGCGCCCCCATGGCACTCCGAGTGCTTCATAAAGAACTAGCTAACAACCTTTTCATCCTCACAACAGACCTGTGAGGTAAGCTAAAATGAGAGATTATATGTAAACAATTTAAAGAAATACAGTGGAAGTGGGCAAAGTCCTACACTTAAGAGCTGCATACCGAAATGTTCATATCATTGAGAGCCACACGATGCATTATAAAGATCATGGTATTCCCCGATTCTGGGGAGAATGAAGCACGGCTACTCCCAAATCTCGCCGCCTAACATCAATGCACTCTACGTGTGGCTACCCATGGCAACAGCTTGGAAATTGCAGCTGGTTCAGAATGCAGCGGCCTGTCTCCTGGTGGGATTGGACTGCCGCGAGCATATTACACCAGTGCTCCGCTCTCTGCACTGGCTGCCGATAGTTTTCCGGGCCCGATTCAAGGTGTTGGTCTTGGCCTATAAAGCCCTAAACGGCCTAGGCCTACGTATCTGCGGGACTGCCTCATCCCCCAGATTCTGGATCGGCCGCGGTGGTCATCCGGGGATGTCCTGCTCGAGGTCCCCCAAGTGTTTCGGGGGGCTACACAGGGGACGGCGTTCTCAGTGGACGCACCCTGGCTGTGGAACTCCCTTCCGACAGAGGTCCAGTTGGCCCCGGATCTCCCCTCCTTTCAAAGAAGTTGTAAGACCTGGCCGTTCCGCCAGGCATTTGATGGGGGGAAATGGGTGAGTGGGTGGGGGGAGTGGAATACTTTTAATCCTCCTTTTATGTGTTGTTTTTAATCCTACTGTTGTTTGATTTCATGGATTGTTTGTAAGCGGCCCTGCGCTGCCTGTGGCAGGAGGGGTGGGGTAGTAAGATTTTAAATAAAATAAATAAATCAAAGCTCTGGCTCCCAAGTGGTCTGGTGGATTTGGGAGGCAGAAATAGTGGCACCAGTCACGCTTTCCCTGCTCCCACATCCCCCATGAAACTCCAGCAGCTGAAATGGCGGCTCAGCTTCTCTTGTTCCTGAGGGAGCCACACGGGCACATCCCTCAGACAGCCACTTCTGGCAAGAGCTGCAGTACAGGTGCACAAGAGCCACACGTGGCTCCAGAGCTGCCATTTGTTCACCTCTGAAATATAATATCACCAAATAAGCTAATGTGAAGAACTAACGAAAGTGACAGTAAGAATATTTCTACCACTGTATTTCACCCAGATACATTTTCCTCTTATCTTAAGACAAAACAAACAACAAAAACTATTTACATTGGGTCTAGATTGATGTGGAAATAAGAATACAAGAACCAAAGAGAACCTTATCTCTATCCTACCTGTGCAGTGCAGTTGGTAGTAACATTGGGAATTTTCTGCTAAAATTCTAGTGCAACGCCTGAATACCCTTGCTTTAAGATGTGGATCCCAAGTAGGGGTGAAAACATATAAGACAAGAGGCTAGCTGGATCCCTTGCCCAAACTGTGAAATGGCAACGCAGCTGCCACCCATTGAGCTGGCACAGAGAGCAAAACACATGTGCAGCCGCCCCGCCACACCACCCTCACACCCTGGGTTGGGCAAAGGAACCAATCACATGGGCAGGACTTCCAGAAGCAGAAGCAGGCCTGTGGAAGTCAGCCAGCAGCAAATCACTCCTGACCAGAGCAATTCTGTCTGGAGGCTATACATGGCCCCATCCAGAGCCCAACGTATTTTCATCACTGCCTGGCTCCCGCGGTTGATGTCCGGGGCGCAGGGAAACCAGTGTCAGAGCTGGTTTCCCTGCATCCAGCGCATGGGCGGAGGCAGCACCTGTGCCTTATGCTGCACTCCCAGGCTTGCCACAAGTGCTGTCCCAGGAGCAGGTCCCGCTGCCAAACAGGACAAGAAAAGAGGAGGGGGAGGAGGAACTTCATGTGGCCGGGCTCGACTCTGGGACCTGCCACCCCAGGGCAAGGGTACCCTCCCTCAGTCCTTCCCAACCCGTGACAACTTCTACCAGCTGTGCCATCAGCTGACAGGCAGCTGGGGGAGCTGAGGTCTGCTCACTCCAAGTCCATATCATCAGTTGACAGATGGCTGGTGATCGCTGCTCCTGGGCCCAATCCTTGCCAACATCGTAGCCTTGTTCGTGGTGCTGACAGATCTTACCAACAGCAAGGGCTGCACAGGACCTAACAGACATGAGGATGCACATTAGCCTGGATTAGCCCAGCTGAACCAGCCTCAGCCCATGCTGCATCAACCACCTTCTTCAGACAATGTGTTGAGTAGCAGCCACCCATCGCCCCATGAAGGAAGTGGGTACACATCTGATGGCAACTTAAACGACAGACAGGTGAATTACAGGCTAATGTCAGCTAATGTGGGCTATTGTCTCATTTGTTTTCACCCTAGGTTCATCTGCACCTAATTATCTCCCAGCTGGTAGTGGTTTCCTGAGCTTCATGTGAACTCTGGTTGGGAATTAACCCCATAATCCCCAGGCCACTGTCTGGCTCTGCTATGCACTTTCCTAAAACACCACAGGGACAGGATGTAGGAATGATTCAGAACCCTCATCCAGGTGAGGCCAGAAGATCTGTACTCTCTATCACAGAGGAAACAAGGAAAGGGATCAGTTGATCTTAATAGCTTTCTTTTTGTACTGTTTTCTATGCTTAATTTTTTTTGAAGTTTCGACCTCCCACTGAAAACAAAGTCAAAAATTATTATTTTGGATGTATATCCTACCCTTCTCCCAAAGGACTCCAAGTGGCTACAGCAGAAGAAGTCATCACAAAGGGGAGGAAAAAAAATCAAAAATAAAAAAAAAATAATCACACAAAACCTTAAACTTGCAGTTAAAAACACAAATTCCCCTACTCCCTCACAGAGGGATCAGCACACAACCCTTCACACACACCCATGCAGCCAACCCCCCCTCTCCCACAGAGGTGCCTGCCAGTACATAACCCTTAACCCGCAATGCAGCCAACCCCCTTCCCTCACAGAGGGGTCAGAGCATAATCCTTAACCCCTCCACCCACTTTCAACCAACTCCCCTCTCACAGAGGAGTCAGTGCATAAACCTCCTCTCTTCCCACCAAAACCCAGTACACCCCACACATGTATTCACAACTGTGAAATAATAAGACAGTTTCATCCACATTTTTGTTCCTATGCATTTGTGTTGGTGATTTAAAATTGTATCATATTGGTTAAATTTGTTTCCTAAGGTTCCCCCTCCACCCCCCTAATAAAATGACTACAATGGTTACTCTGAATTTAACACAGCTGTATCCATTTAAAGCGTGACATTTTAGAACTGTAAAAAGTTAAAGAAATCATGGTGAAAATTAAAATGGGAGAAGTATTTTACTTTTTTTGTAAATAGTTTATTTTTCTTTCAGACAAATGCTGATGTAGTTTTAAATACTTGCACCAGGAGGGCTGTGGGGGTGGGGTGTTAGGGGAGAAACAGGGTCTTAGAAGACATTATGCTCTTGGTGTCTCCAGGTCATTTCTGCTCAAAAAGAGAAAAAAACTATTATAGAGCCATGGGAGCAGCTCAGTTAAGACATCTGCACTGCACTGTTATAATCACAAACATTCTAATCATTATAAAATCAGAATGGTATGTCCCATCAGTTTGAAACTTGGTAGGAAGGGTTGCTTAGGTGAGGTGTGAAACATGTCCAAATGTCAAGAAAATTCATTGAAAGATGAGTGAATTACAGCAGTTTGAATTGTAGAGGCAACAGCCAAAACCTCCCATTTTACAACCTTGTGCGTGCACCTGTAACTAGTGCTAGGGGTAGTATTAAGGAAGTTACAGGTGTCCTGAAGATCAAATTGGGCCCATTTTGGTTTCTTGGGGTAAGCTTTTGAAATTCTGAGGTGTAATTTGGAAGTTTGGCTACAGGAAAACACCCCGCACGAAATAAGTGCAAGTGAGAAAAGCAGTGTCACTAATTTCACTAACATTCTGTTACGTAAAGAGCTGGCATGTTTAGCGTTGCATTCAAAAATACTGCATTCAAAGATAGTACATAGCTCTGCAAGTATAAAAGCAGTGTAAATGCAAACAAGTATAAAAGTGGTGCGGGTGGTATAGACAAGTCTCAGAAAGTACAGAAAAAGTCACAAAAGAACTAAAATGTCATAAAAGTAGCAAAATGTTATGAAAAGTACCAACAAGTCATGGAAATTTTCCATTTGAACTGGGAGGATAAAGTATTTCCTTAGGGAGACAGCTGGGAGTTGACCTTAGGTGCAAGGGGAGACATGGGGGAAGGAAGTGCAGAATTGGGGTGTAGTGAGGGGCAGGGACATTTGGGTGAGAGGCCACTGCTAGTGGGTGGAAGTTGGAGGCCTGGAAAGAGGGAGATGTGCTAGGGAGGCAGGCAATGTGGGTGGGAAGGCACAGGAGAGTGAGGCAATGTGGATGGATTGCAGAGGAGAGAGAGACCCAAGTGTTAGTGAGCGTAGACACTGGTGAAAGGGGCAGGGTCATGTGCACAAGGATAGAGGGGCAGGGACTTTGAACAGGAAGCAGAGGTGGGGAGCATCTATACGAAACAGGGATGGGAGCATCTGTGTACAGCCAAGTGGGTGGGGGAGGAGTCTGGAATGAGCCCGAGGGTTGGGGGCATCTGTGCTGATCCGGGCGAGTGGAGATGGGAGACATCTGTGCTAGGAAAGGTGGGGGGATGGCTAGGAATAGGGCATCCATGCTGGGTTGGTGGGGATGCGAACGGTAGGTGTGGAAGCATCTGTGCAGGGCCAGACAGGTGGGAAAAGGCGGCAGGGGTCAAGGCATACATGCATGTCTGGGCAGAGGAGGGGAGGTATCTATAGCCCAAGTTGGCAGCATCAGGTGATCCCAACATTTAAAGGGAAGTGTATTTTGTGTTTCTCCTGGATTTTCAACAGAGTAATCTAATTAACAATCACTATTACTGATCACAGAAAGCCTTCACTCCAAAATGAAGAACTTGATGTTAAACAAATATTTGGATTTTATGCACTTTTGTGTCAATCTTTAGCCACATTCATTGACATTGGGAAAAACAGATGTGATGGTGGCCTACTTTGGCCCAGGACCCATCAACACGTTTGGCCTGGTGCTGACAGATGTTAGAACTGGACTGGCTCAGAGCAGGTAGATGGCTAGCTCGAGCTGTGTCCTCAGAAAACTCCAAGGTCACAGCCCAGGCTAAGGGCCATCCGTACAGCCCAACACGTGCCAGCACATCTGTTCTGCCCTGCCTTATCAGGTGTGGATTGGGGGCTTCTATGGTTGCCTGTCAGTGGCCACCATGGCTATCCGTCATGGCGGGGGGGGGGCACCCTGGGAGCAAGGGAGGGGCGAGGCCAGCTGTCTATTACCCCACCCTACTCAGGCTGTTCAGGCGGTGGGATGGCTCTCTGGCCGTGGGCATGTTTGGCCCTTTTCAAAACAGGCCGCCGGAGGAGCTGTGGTGTGGGGGGGATGGCTTGAAGCTGTGGCAGGTGGACACTGCGCGGGCGGGCCATCACACCAGTGCCCACCCACCTCCACCCACAGAGGCACCTCCATATGTGGGGCATCAGTGGAAGTGAGTGGAGCACGGGAGAGCGCACGCACCCCTCCCATCCCATCCCCACCAGTGGTCAGACAGACCGCCCACGCTGTCACACACATGGGCGAGGGGGCATCCATGTAAAAAGGGTCTTTGCTTGGTGCCCCAACCCAGGCTGTACAGGCTGCAGTTTCCTGCCCTGGGCCAGGGAGCCACCCCGCCACCCACACATCTGTTTTTACCCATAAACTCTTCACCTCTTCTTCATTTGTGTACTTCCATCAATTACAACATTTATTGGCAATTGAATATTGCAGCAGTTGTTCCCTGCCAACATGCATCTATCTACCCCCACCACACACGCAATAAATGTAGTTAATATTTCCCTTTTACTTCCTTCTCTCTACTTTTGAAGCATCTTCTTGCTTAAGATTTGTCTGTATATCATCCGTTTGTAGCTAGCCTAGTCTTCTCACTAAGCATGGGAGGTCCTTATGGAACAATGAGGGATGCTAGTGACCTCTTTTCCTAACAGCCCCCTTCCAACTAATTCCTACCTCAAAACCTAGCCTGTATTGCTCAGTCTATAGTCCGGACATTCAGATGCATGACGAAGTACTGCGTAGGCCAAAAGCTTGCATACCCTTATCAACAGATGTTGGTGCAATAAAAGATATCTGAACTACTTTGTCTCTAAATCTTTTCCTCTTTTCTGTGCCCATTTGCACATTTCCCAGAATGTCCTCAACATCATTAGCATTTTTTGTTCTGAGCACTGTGAAAACCACAAGGGAAGGGTGCATTCTGGAAGTGCTTCAGTTTAGTAACAGTAGCAAGACCTTGTATCAAATATAATATAAAATACAACCTGGAATGGAAAAACGGAAGCATTGGAAATTGTACCGTGATTGGATGATCTTGCAAAAAAAATATTAAATTCTTCAAGTTATGCAAGTTCTACTTAAGTGGATTCCCCTGTACTTGTCCAAGAGAAAATAAAGTAAAATAAAAACCTCCTATTAACTGTCAAACACACACCCAGAATTTACACCAGAACTGAATGAAGAGAATGATGTGTATTAAGCAGTCAAAACACACTATGAAAACTAATAAGGCCTCTACCTACAGGAAATTGCGTAAGAGCATAGACTAGTACACCAACCACATCAAAGGGAACTAAGACTATTGGGGTACACACACTTTTATACCTTTAATTATCTAATATTTGAACCAAAAAAGCAGACATACAAATCCTTAATGGGTTTTACTAAATTAAATGCTTTCACAGTTCATGTAATTGGGCCCACAATGTCTGAAGAAGCAAAAAGAAAAGCACATTTCATTGTACAAACATTTTCTTCAGCAACTTTCACTCTGAAAGTTAAAGGGCCTTTCTTTCTATACTTTTGGGAATCAATTTGTAAGCAGTCCAAAAAATATATACATTTTCCTCCTAAACACAGGACCCATTTTTTCTCACATTCTCCTTCTATTAACAGACTGGGAAATGGAATTAAATTCTAACGGGGGTGGGGGGGATCAGACTTTCATTCAGTGCAGTGCTACTTCACAGATGCTAGATTACTTAAAGCCTACTTGTAGATCTTGCATATTTGCAATATAACATATGCCTATTTAAAAAATGTATCAAAAATGTTGCTTTGATAACAGGTGAAAAAGTTTTCTAATAAATTTTAATCCAAACACAGCAGTGCAAGTAATATACTCTGACCCTAACCAGATTAATATCTAAAAACAAAGCATTATCATGTAATGCTATTCACAAGACCAGTCTCACATAAATTTCTTTCTTAAACCAGACAAGTATCTCCTTTTATGGTTCCCCCTCACCACAATTCCCCTTGGGTGATTACTGAGAAATTATCTGCTCAATATATTCTGTTTGGGGTTTTTCCCTTCAGTACACAGCTAATCAGAAATGAAACTCCCATTAGTTAGGATGACCAGACAAAGCAACAGGTAAAGTGTTGGCTCAAACGCTGTCACAATATTGTTTCTTGAGGAAGGCTCTAGCCTCAATTTAGCAAACAAGGACTCTAATACCATCTAAATATCCAACCCTTTTTTAGTAGATTTTTCATATAATTTACAGAAATATATTGCATTAAAACCTAATGAGGTTTTCTAGAATTGTGTGAACCTGATGATAGGATAGTTTACTTCAATGTTTATTGTTGACTTCAGCTGGTACAACAGAAAAGATGGAAATCATCTTTTTTTAAACAAGAAGCACTTACAAAAGAAGTGCTTTAACCCACACAATTAGTACTACTCACTGGAGGGAAATAAACAAGCCTGAAGTCACAATACCAAGTTTTGAAGGAAATGGGGAGTTTAGCACCTAAATTCTTAGATCTTGTTCCTGCCAGTTGATTTTGTGAGAACTGGCCCTTGGGCTCAAATGGAAGCCCACGGACTTCAGCGGGGCTTTGCAGCAGCAAAAGTTCACCCACATGGGCTTACTTGTAAGACTGCGGCCTTCATTTAAGATGTCTATGTAGATCCCCTACAGTGACAAGGAGGGGCGAAGAAGGGGAGCAAAGAACCTTTAAACATAAAGTTATTAGCCATTTCAACTGCTCCTGCAGAGCCTCAAGTGCCTTGGTGGGGCCAAAGCAGGGTATTTATTAACGAGCACATTCCTATTTTTAGCTATATTCGTGCAGCACTCCGTGGGTTGGTTTGGGGGGAATCGAATAAATGAGACTGTCTGAAGAGTTTGGGCAGCATCAGGCTCTAGCGAGGTGCAGTCTAACCGTTAAATGAGCAAGGGCCCAGTCCCGAAACACGTCCCAAGGCTGGACCCTACAGTGTGGCAAAGGGGCGGAGCGGGGCACTGTACATACTGACTGAACCACACGCACGGCCCGGACCTCAGCCATGCCGGGGGGGGTGGGGGTACCCCCTTGCCTCACCCCCCATAATGGGAGACGTGGGGAAATCTCAGCGTGTCTCAGTCATCCCGAGACACCCGGGCGAGTTTGAAATCCATCCCTGCCTAGTCACGCAAGGGCCCCTCAGCTGCGCTCTCCCCCCCAATTTCCCCCGCTAGCTGAGCACTCCCGGCCCCTCCCTCTGTCTCCCCCGCCCCGAGTCGCACACTCACCCGTCTCGGGGGCTCCTCATCCTCCTTTGTGTATGTTGGGGGGAACCCCGCGAGCGGCTTTCCTCGGCCTCACACGGCTCCAGCTAGACGGGGCCCGAGCGGAGGTGAGGAAGAGACAAGTTCACAGCGCAAGCTCCGCCGCTGCTCTCTCGACGCCCAGCAGCCAGTCCCCACCGGGGGAGGGGGAGCAGGATTCCAATCACTGCAGCCAGCGAGGGGAGGGGGAGCTAGAGGAGGGAGAAGAGGCGGGGCGCGCCGCCGCCACGGCTCGCGCACACGCTCACGCGGGGGTAGCGCCCCTCCAGACACCGCCGCCCTCATGCGCTGCCAACTTCCAACTGCTACCGACACCTCCCTCGAGAGGGCCCGAACTCTCAGCGGAAACTGCCGAAGGAGTTGCTCTCTCTCTCCCTCAGGCACCCGAAGCTTCGCACGAAACCTGCCCGAAGGATCCTGTCTGCCACTTACCCCTACAGTCACCGAACGCCGCTCGAAGGAGACTGCTGAAGGGATGGTGGAGCCGTCCGACTGTACCCGCGCGGTTGGCGGAGATTGCCGAAGGGACTCGCCCCCTCACCTTTCCCTGACGGAAATAGCCGAAGCGCCACCCGCTTCCCTCTCTGACACCTAGCCGCCCGGTGGCGGTTAACCTAAAACTCAGCCAGGATGGGACTGATGAGGGTTTGTGTCTGGGAGAAAGTCACCGAGACTGTCTCCATCCCACGCGCTCTGGCCCGGAGAAGTTTGTGGAGCCAGGCTGGACCTTAGGGATCTCTCCTTAGGCGGCCTCTTCCTTCACCTGAAGAGACAATTCCCCTCAATTGCAAAGCGGAGCATCGCCATAAATTAAATCGGATCAGGGATCTCTGTGCCTTGTGTTCCCCCCCTCTCCCAGGCGCCTCTGAAGGGGCCTTGCTGCGGATCAGCTCCCGGGGGACAAAAGCCAGAGCAGATTGTGGGAAACGCAAATCCGGCGCCTCTTTCCTGATGCTAAGTAGGAACTGAAAGAAATGCTCTCAGCTTCCAGAGCCTTTGGCAAGGAGCTTGCAATTGATGCGAAGGGAAGAAAAGGAGTCGCCGGAAGAAATCAAAGAGGGATTGTGCTGGGCAGATGGTCTCTGCTGTCTCCTCTCTAGATTCAAAAGGGAGCAACCAGGCAGCCAGAGAAGGGAACTTTTCGGTAGTAAGATGGGAGAAAAGCGAGAGATCAGACTGGGCAAAGGGGCCAAGATGTGCAGGATGAAGGAAGTTAGAGGGATAATATCAGTCGCCTTAAAGTTGCAGAAGGAAAGTAAACGGATTTACTTCGGGGATATATATTTTTTTAAAATAGGCTGCAACCTTCACCCATTGAAGACAATGGGAGCTGAAGCCCCACGACGACAGAATTGTATCTTTACAAGGATTGATTAGTATATATCGAGATTTTTCATGAAAAGCCTACTGCAGAGGAAAGCTAAACTTGCACAGACCTGTTCAGTTGCCCAGTGAACTGACTACAATACTGTTTAGTCAGTTTAGTAGTAAGTGCTATTACTGACCGAATGCCTACACAGCCTGTTTTCAGTGATTGGGAAGACTGGGGAGGATGCTTGTAGGTAGCAGATGGTGAACTTATAAACACTCAGTGGCATATTGTAGTGTGCTGTTCACGCCAGTTCCTTGCTCAATTCTTGTGAAATAGCAGATAGATAATGTAAACATTCCATACTTCATTTGTAGGTAAGGTGGTATTTCTGCCTTTACAGAACAGTTCCTTTAAATTTCAGCTCCGTGCAGATCATTACACTGGAAAAATCAAGCGGTAAACATGTCTTTAAGTTAAATGGAAGTTAAGTGAAAGTTAAAATTTCAAACCTACTTCCTTTCAACCTCTCTGAATGTGCACAGTGAATGTATTTTGTAATGGGCTTAAATGCCCAGCTGCTGTTGTGACAGGAATGTCTTTTTCTAGGTTTGCAGAAAACCTCTTGTATTCCCTGAAAGTCAGTTAGCAAAACTTGGACTATTTCTGGTTTGGATAAAACCACAGTTCCCAGGGGTTCTAATCCTGAAGCCATTAAAATCAATCACAAAGCTCCCATTGATTTTAATGGATTAGGATTACACCCATAATGAGTAACAAGCTCTCTGATTCTTTGAAATCTATGTTGTTCTTTCTCTTTCACCTACCTACTCATAACAGAGTAGACAGACAGGTAATATGGGAGAATGATGTGATCAGTATGCTGGTGTGCTCACCACCCAAAAACAAAACTTGAGATTTAATTTTAGGCACAGTAGGCTTGAAAGCAATACATTCCAAGGCACAAAGCTTTGAATGTATATACACTTATATGAGGGGTTCTCAACCTTTTTCCAGTCACGAGCACTGGACTGACGTAACTACTTGGGAGCACTGCATAATTTGCAAGTTTGATTTGCATAAATATGGATAGATTATCTTCCCTTTGCAATTCAATTTAATTCAATCCAAAAGAGGATGTTTCAAGTGCTCCTGAGCACTACTGACAGCTGGCTTGGGGAGCACTTTCACTGAGTGTCCCGGGCACTCCGGTGCTCCTGAGCACCAGGCTGAGAATCCCTGGACTATATGCTAATAATAATGGTCAGAAGGTTCTAACATTGAGCATCTTGTTGACGTCTTTTGTAAAACATATCACTTGTCTCCAACCAGTTCTTGGTATACATAACAAAAGCTGCCATCATAATTGTCACTTTTTGGGAACTTAGCAGAATGTGCATGGAGAGTAGTCATTCCAGATCAGGATTGTTGTGGCTGAAGTTTGCACTTCCAATGCCACATTGTATTTGTTCACTAGAAACTAATAATACTTATGCTAGCATAGCACTTTTAAGCGTGCAAAGCACCTTACAATCAGGGGCCTGTGTTTACTGCTTCCTCTCCATTGCTGCCAATGTGGAAAATGCAGTGAACACAGATCCCTGCTTACAATCATTTACTCACAGCTCTGTGAGTTAGGTAGATCAATCTATATTGGGTGTTTACAAATGTGATGGCGGAATACTGCCTTCACAACCTGACCTGGGTCAAGAACTGGTTCAACCCAGTTCAGGCCAGCCAGCAAAATGATGCCAGCCGGGCCACTGGGGAGGGTGAGGAGCCACACAAATGTGCAGCCAGCCGGCCCCACCCCCACCTTTCACCCAGCACCACACCCTGCCATGATAGGCAGCTATGGTGGCTGGCCATGGCAGGCCTGATCTGGGCCGGATCATGTCAAACTAAAATACACATGGTAGCCCGCTGTGTCCCGATCGAGTGGATCATAGCCAAGACTGTGACGCTGGAGGTTCTGGGACCACAGCCTGGGCTCGCTGCTGACACTCCCAGGAGCAATCCCAGGCCAACATCGGGCAGTGCAAGAACACCTGGCAGGCCACTGTTACATTTGTTAACACCATTGTTCCCATTTCATACAGATGAAAATTGAAGCTGAGCGATGGTGACTTGTTCAGGGCCATGGCTTGGCTTAGCTGGGACTTGAACTCTCATCACATAGCTCCAAGTTCTGAGATTTATCTACAGTCATTCTAAAATAAAGATTTTTTGATATAGTGCTCTACATTTTGCACATTTAATAAATATTAAAATATAAAATATAATGCAACATAATAAACATTAGAATGATTGCAGGTCTCCATGAAAGGGAGATAAACAGAGATATGTAAATAGAGATACGACAATCCTAACAGTGAAAGGTATTTGAGGTGGTGAAGTTCGTGACTGGAATGGGGATAAAAATCAGATGGAAACAATCAGATTCAGAACGGTGACATTCATAGCTATTGGAATAATTCTGCATGTTGTTGTAAACCAGCCAATGCAAATGTCCAGTCTTTCAGTCCTTAAAAAACCTAAACTTCCGTTGACTTCCACAGGAGTTTAGTGTGGGAATTTTTACATAATACATTTTTTTAGTTGTATTACAGACCCACTAAAGGCCCCAGCTGTTAAATTTCTGCCTTTGTTAGAAGTGAGAAAACTCAATATTAAAGATTTAAGATGTTCTATTCAGCCACTGCTGTTTTCCACAGCTTGAAGCAGTGATAGTATGTATTGTGTTTTTGCTCAGCAGAAACCTGGATTTATTCTTTCAGTTGGATTGGAGCATTGTTCTTTCTCCAAAACAGTTTGTTTTCCCTCCCCCTTAGTCACCGTATAAACATTTCACAGAAAATTGGATTTGGGGGGAAGCGGGGGACACCAATAATTTTGAGACAAATAATTATTTTATCCAACAATTCTAGCATGTCTTTTGATAATATCAGTAAATCAAATCAAATCTCATTTTATTGTTAACCAAAGGTTATAACAACCAAACATTACATAAATGGTCACATATATCTACATGTATTTTACAACAATAATATTAATAATAAATCCAATATTACCTTACCGGGCATCTATAACAACCAATACCCATCTCCCCCTTATCAAAATATAATCCCTAACTCTTTAATGGAGCTTAAGCGTGGGAACTTTTGACCCCTGAAAACAAATGATGATATCAGTTTTATACCCGGCCACTTAGACAGACTGGGAAGCTCTTAAGCGCAAGAAAATTTGACAGTACCTAGCAACCACCCTTGAGTGTTGCATCCATCCCATCTAGAAACGTCCTCATCAGACTCGCAAGGTCAGAAGAGTCCTGTATATATCTGCCCAACAAAGCATGTCTAGGCTTGGTTAAAGCGGTGCAATGGAAGAAAATATGTTTGCAGGAATCTGCCTCTTGTAGATCACATAACCCGCAAAATCTTTCTGACCAGGGGATGCCCCTATACCGACCTTCTAACATGGCGGATGGATAGATGTTGCAGCGAAAACAAGTGAAAGCCCTATGCAGATTTGAATCCAGCCACAAATGGAGGTAGCTGTTCCCCAAACCCGAGGTTCTACCCAAGGGATAATCAGGTGCCACCCGCTGGTTAGCTAACAAGGACCCTTCCTCTTGCAGCTCCTGGTCTAGGATCCTCCTTTTGATGAACGACATGGCTCTTCTGGGTCCCAGAGGCTCTAAGGCTTCTCTAGAAAAACCCAGAAGCCTAACTTCGCCTTCCACCCGACTCCCCCAGGAACTGAGGAGACCCACTCCCACAGCTGAGGCCAACAGAGAATTGCCTGGGGGGAGGGGGGGAGAGGATGACCTTCACCCAAAACCCTATCAGCAATTTTAGAGCTCTGGACCTGATAGTTGGGCTTACTGTTTCCTGCCTCAGCAGGACCTGGGGAGTACCCCTGAGGACCCCCAGAATAGTACGGAGAATCTGATTCTGTATGCACTCCAGATCTAACAAAAAGGATAAACCCCAAACCGGGAAGGCATAGAGGCTCTGTGCAACAACTTTAGTCCTGAAGAGCCGCAAGGCTGGCAGCACCAATCTTCCCCCTTGGGAAAAATAAAACCCCAGAATCGCTCTCGAGGAGTTCTTTGATTGGAGCACCACAGCCTTGAAATGGGGTCTCCAACTCTTTGTGGAGGAGAAAATCACCCCTAGGTATTTGAACTCACTAACTTGGCCAATGAGATTGCCCCCAATTTCCCAGCGATAAATTTTCCTGTTCCTATGACTCCCCATCACCATAGTCTTAGTTTTGGAGAAATTTATCTTCAGGGCCTCCTTGTTACAATATTCCCCAAACCTTTGTAGGGCCCATCTCAACCCCACCAATGTCTGGGAAATCAAGACCGTGTCATCTGCGTATAACAGGGCCGGCACTTTCCTTGTGCCGATCCTTGGGGAATGTGTATCACAATCATTCAAAAAGGGGATTACATAATTTATAAAAAAAATTAAATAATACCGGGGCCAGCAAGCATCCTTGTCTTACCCCTTTAGAAACCCTAACCTCCTTCGAGAGCTGGCTGGCAGGCGTCGAACGTATTCGAATTGAGTTACCAGTGTGGATCTGAGTCAATAAAAAAAGCAGCCGTCTATCGATCGAGGTAACACTTAATATGGCCTGCAACCTTTCCCTGCTGATAGAATCGAAAGCCATAGCAAGATCCACAAAGCACAAAAAGAATTTCCCTTGTTGTGTGACATAATAGTTAGAGAGCGCGGAAAGGACAAAAACCTGATCCAGGGTGGACTTCCCACTCTGAAACCCCACCTGTTCCGGCACTATGATGTTATTCTCATTTATCCATTCCATCATTCTCTCCAACAAAAAATGGGTGTACAATTTCCCAACAATGCTTAGGAGACAGATAGGGCGGTAGTTCCCTGGCTGGGAAACATCGCCCTTCTTGTATATCAGAACCACAATACCATTACACCAGGCTTTGGGGATTTCCCCCATAAAATTGATTGCGGAGAAAAGGGGGGCCAGAAAGCTGGCCCACCAGTCAGGACTAGCCTTCAATACCTCGGGAGGGATAAAATCCTCACCCGGGGCCTTCCCAGGTTTTAACTTAGCAATAAAGGAGACTACTTGCTCCTTAGTAATAGGGGGCCACTCCGGGAAGCATACAACTGGAGATAGGAGGGTCCTCTCATCCGAGATAGTAGAAAAAATCCCTGTATAGAACTTCTCCCACTGGTCCGATGGGATTACTAAGGCTGGGTTCCCAGACCGGCCTGGACGGACAAGATTCCAGAAGGACCTTTGATCTTTTTGCAGAGCGGCCTCCAACAACTGTGCCCATCTCAACCTCTGGAACTCAGTCCTCTTAACTGCAATCTTTTGACGGTAATGCCTCCGGGAAATCAGAAACTCCAGCCTACAAGACTGGGAGGGATTCCTCCTTAACCCTCTAGCCAAACGCCTCAACTCCCTCCTCAAATTCCTACACTCCTTGTCGAACCAAGAGGGGGTGTTTTTTAGCCAATGGTCCATCGGTTTGACATGTACTAGGAGGGGGCAGAGGAGAGCCATCAATTTCCCGAATGCTACAAGATGATTACCATCTAGGCCAGCTATCCTATCCACTAATCCTTCAACCACTGGTTGGCGGGTGAAGTCAGCAAAAGCGGCCTTCACATCTTCAGTCCACCTCACCCGTACCAACCCCCCCCCTCCCTCTCCAACATAGACCCAGGCTCTTTTCCTGCCACCTGGGGTATAAAGGGATCAATTAATAATAATGAGAGCGGCAGATGATCGGACTCGGGTCTAGGAATAACACAAAATTCGTGGACATTCTGAAAAGAAACCCTCTGATAGCAGAAAATAATCAATAACAATAGACCCTTTCACCGAATGGAAGGTATAGGCCCCCTCATAGTCCCCGATAATATCAGTAGATCAATTCAAATAAATAAACAAGCTAGCATGTTAATTACTGTTCTTGGCTAGGTAAGGCAGATATTTAAAATATCAGAACAGGACACCCGCCAGGTGGAGGAGTGTATTCAGGGCAGTCATTTCTACACTGTTCCAGACTACAGAAATTAAAGAGGTATGTACATGTGGTTCCTCTTTTCCTGTCTTGCTTTTTTCTTTTCTTTTTGCAAGAGGCTCTTATCCCCGTTTAATCTGTGGAGCAGGGTTAGCTTGAGGATTTAGGCAGAAGTGCAATTCAGTGGAAGGCCTCGGGAATGTGGAAGACATAGAGGAGAGTGGCGGCATATGACACCTGTGACGAGATGGTCAGTCTGTTTATTTACATCTAGTTCTTGGATGAGACTGTAGTTGAGGGCCGGTCATTGAAGTAGTATGTATGTATCTAGTTTCTTATTAATATCATAAGGTACCAAATCAGGTAGCTTGAAGGGGTTTGTTTAAAAACAACACATACCTGGGGCAAATACTGTTCTGTAAAACTGACAGGGACACTGACACAGCAGAAGAGCAACACATGGTCACCCTACTCCTGACCTTGGGTGTTTTTACATGAGACACCCCACACATGGACACTTACAGTCCACATGTCTCGTTTGAATACAGTGAGTGGAGGTATGTGCTCCAGTGACCCAAGCACTGCCCACCCAATCCACACATGGGGGCACTTTGGGAAAATTCTGAGTGCCCCGGCGTGGACTGGGTAGGCGGTGCATGGACGGGGTGGCCATACATGGGGCTGCTTGTGGACCCCCACCTCCCCCATCTGCCCATATTGTGTAAAAAAACACCTCTTGTTTGGATTTGGACACCTGGTGAGAAATATTCTGGGAGCAGGTCAAAAGTGACAGTTGTAACACAAAGATCAAGATTCCTGTGAGAGGAAAAGTTCAGGTTTTCAGTAAAATTATAGGTTGCAGTTTTCTATGCAGGAATTTCTTGGGCTCACTGGCAAATGAAAGATCTTCAAAATGATCTTCAGTCATAAACTGAAACTTGAATATTCAGCTATACATTAGCTGTGTGATTTGGCTCTCATTTTTGTATGTCTTCCCTTTGGCCTCTGGAATTCAAGTTTGTACATTTTGAAAAGCAACACCAAAGAAGTTCACTCCAAACAGCTTCTGAAGCTTTTGCAATGGGATGAGTGTTTCCGTATTAAAATAAACATTTCATGTCCTAGATTAAAGGAACATTACCACATAACTGTGCACCTAATGCATCCCTTCTAAAATGACAATAAATTGATCCTGTATTGAAAGCTATTTTTTCTGAATGGTTTGATATATTATTTCTACATAACTTATGGGGGGAGGTGAAAGGATGAGAACTACTAATGCTACCTTTTTTGCTAGTGAGTCATTCAATAGGAAGATACATTCAGCTGTCAAATGAGTTACTAATGTGGAAAAACCAAAGTAGGTTAATTAAAAATATTTTTAAGAGTTCAGCTTTAAATCCCCAGTTTTATTTCATACTTTAAGATTGCAGTACAGTAGAAATAATATCCATGAATAGAAATATATTCTTTAAAAAATATAAAAACTGTTACTAGAGCCAACCAAAATAAAAAAATCACCTACATTAACTCAGGTTTCTGTCAGTGAGTGGATGGGAGAAGCACGAAAGGCACAAAGTGTAACAGGATAGAAAGCTCAGTTTTCAACTGGTTTTCTTCCTCTCTCTCTAATCACTTGTTCAGCGTATTTCTTGGCTGGTACCTCCTCTACAACCGTTCCCTGCTCAGAGTTATTTATATTGTGCCAGTCCTCAAGGCTCTGTCCTTGGCCCTCTTGTCATCTCCCTTTATACTCTAGCCCTGGGAAAGCTCATGGAATCTCACAGTTTCCATTATCACCTCTATGCTGATGACACTCGACTCTCTTCCACTCCCACTTCAGGGGTGAATCCAGAAGTGATGTGGATGGGGTGGCTGAAGTCCAAAGTTAGTATAGACCCACCCAGGTGAGCAGGCCCTGCTTCCAGCTCCGCCTCCTGCCCCACCCCCTGCCAAGCAAGTCCCAGTGCTAGGCCAGTTTACCCCTCACCCCAAAGCCATGGGAAACCCCCCAAGCCAAAACTCCAACAGGGGAGGGGGACTCAGGTTCAGTGGAGCAGTGGATATGGCAGCTAGGCTCCAGCTGCTGCCTAAAAGTAGGCATTAAACACAGATGGATAAATAACCCCTTCCCCTAGTCTCACTACAGGAAAATACACAGTGTAGGGGTAAATCCCCATTGTACCCCATGCCAAAGAGGGCAATAAAACAGGAAGGGGCTTATGCCCCCTTAAACCCAAAGTAGATTGGGACAAATCCTCACTGCGCAAAAGAAGGCAATAAAAGAGAGGGGGCAAATGTCCCCTTACAAGCCAATTAGGTATTGAGCAAATCCCAACTGCACTCCATACCCAATGAGGGCAATAAAAGAGAGGGGCAAATCATACCCCCTTGCAAGCAAGGCAGGTGAGGGGCAAATCCCCACTACACTCGGATGGCCAATTCAGACCTGGCCCCACCCTGCCCCCAGCTGTGGGGAAGATGGTTCGGCTCCAGGGAGTTCCCAGAGAGGGGGACTCAGGCACCCCCTCGGCCAGCCCCCGGCACCCCCTCACTGGAGCCAGAGGTGAGCCTGCCTTGCTCCTGTAGCCTCTCTCTCGCCCGCCCCCCCCTCCCCTAAGCAGCACCACTGTTGCTGCCAGGGCTGTCCACGTAGACAACCTGGGTCATGGGGAACCCCACATGGCTGATTCAGACTCATCCCCGAGCTGTGTGTGGAAGCCAGCTTGGCTCCGGGGAGTCCCCGGAGAGGGAGACTCGGGCACCCCCTCACTGGGTCCAGAGGTGGACTACCCTGCAGCCTCTCTCTCGCACCCCCCCCATCCCAAGCAGCAGCAGTTTGCAGCCAGGCCAACACCCATGCTGCAGCCTACCTCGTCTCCTCCTCAGTCGCAGGGAAGTGGCACCAGCTGCTGCCAACAGACCCTGGGTTGGGGAGGCTCAGTGCTCAGGCCCCTGACACCCCATGCAGTGTGCCCCCCCCCATACTTACACATGGCCAGCACCAACACAGAGCAGAAGCAGCTGAAGTGGTTTTCCAGCCCCACTCCAGCCATTACGTGTGGGGGTGGGTCCAGTGTGATGTCAGCCATGGCTGAACAATGCAGGGGCTGCAGCCTCCTGAGCCTCCCCTCCCTGTGAATCCGCCCATGCACTTTATCCAGTCTTGCATCATCAACTGTTTCTTTGGCATCGCTTCTTGAATGTCTCACCATCAACTCAAGCTTAATCCTGTCCAAGACTGAATTCCTCATCCCCCCGCCAAACCTTCGTCTCAATTTCCATTGATGTTGTTACCAACCAACATGTTTCTCAGTCATGTAGCCTGGGGTTCATCTTTGATTCTTCTCTCTCCTTAACACTTCTAATTTATTCTGCTGCTAAGGCCCATCATCTCTCTCTCACAGTCTGGCTTCCATCTGGGGCATGGCACTGAGACAGCACTTGTGGCCTTGGTAGATGATCTTCGCCGAGAAAAGGGCCGGGGTCGATCGACCCTATTGGTCCTTTTAGATCTGTCGGCGGCATTTGATAATGTTGACCACGAGATGTTGGTGACGCGCCTGCGGGACAGTGCGGGAGTGGGCAGGATCGTTCTTGAATGGTTCTGCTCATTCCTGACTGGAAGAACTCAGCGTGTGGTACTCGGTGATCATTTTTCATCTTACTGGGACCTCCTGTGTGGGGTCCCGCAGGATTTGGTTTTGTCCCCTCTCCTGTTCAACGTGTATATGCAGCCGCTTGGCGAAGTGATCAGAGAGTTCGGGGTGAGGTGTCATCAGTATGCGGATGACACCCAACTGTATCTCTCATTTTCAACTGACCCAGGCCCAGCTGTCTCAGTGCTTACCCGGTGTTTGGCAGCTGTGGGGGACTCGATGAGGGCTAACCAACTGCGACTGAATCCTGACAAGACGGAGGTGATGTTAGCAGGTAGGTCAGCGGAGTTGACAGTTCTATCGATTGATGGAGTTTACCCTCCGCTGACATCCCAGGTGCGGAACCTGGGGGTGCTCCTCGATGCGCAGCTCCACTTGGATTCCCAGGTGGAGGCTGTGGCGAGGAGTGCCTTCTGCCAGTTACATCTGGTGCGGCGGCTTTGGCCGCTGGTTTTGGTTCTGGACCTTGCCACGATCATCCATGCTTTTATTACCTCTCAATTAGACTACTTCAACACACTCTACATGGGGCTACCTATGGTGATGGCTGGGAAGCTGCAGCTGGTGCAGAATGCGGCAGCCCAGCTCTTGGTGGGGCTGGGCCGCACGGAGCACATAACACCAGTGCTCCGATCTCTGCACTGGCTGCCAATAGTCTTCTGGGCCCAATTCAAAGTGTTGATTTTAACCTATAAAGCCTTACACGGTCTGGGCCCTGCCTATCTGCGAGACCGCCTCACTCCTCGGGTTTTGGATCAGCCCCTACGGTCGTCTGGGGGTGTGCTGCTGGAGGTCCCCCAGGTTTCCCGGGGGGGCCATGCATGGCAGGGCATTCTCGGTGGCCACGCCATGCCTTTGGAACTCCCTCCCCTTAGGGGTGCATCTGGCCCCAGACCTTCCGGCCTTCCGTAAGAACTGTAAAACCTGGCTGTTCCGTCAGCCGTTTGGGGAGGGAGAAGGGTATGGTTGGGTGAGGGAGGAAGTGGGGGTTTTGTTGCTTATTTTTAGGGCTAAGCGGTTTTATGATGTTTAAATTGTTTTACATTTTATATTTTGTTGTTAACCGCTCTGAGCCACTGAGGCAGGGAGAGCGGGATATAAAATTTTGTAAATAAATAAATAACACTGCTCAAATATGGGCTTTCTTTACTGCTTCCACTGCCCAAACCCTAGCCCATGATCTAGTCACCTCGCCTTGGTTACTGCAACTTCCTCCTTATTGGCCTTTACTGCTCCCACCTTGCCCCTCTCAAGTCTATTCAATACTCTTCTGCCAAGGTCATCCAAATCACCCACTGATTTGATCATGTTCAACCCCTCCTATCCTCTTTCAACTGACTCCCTCTACCCCAACACATTCAGCACAACCTTCTTCTCTTTACCTTCAAAGGCCATTTTTAACTGAGATGCTCCCCGCATGTCCACAAAGTGGACACGTGGGAGAGCACCTGTGTAAAAGTGGTGTTGGGTAGGCACGTGCTCCTACGATCCACTCATCTCTATGCATGGAGCAACTGGCAAAAAGCCAGGTTCCTCCGTGTGTGGAGGTGGGTGTGCACCCATCTGACGCCTCGCCCCACAGTGGCGTGCGCACACAGACCTGCCCCCCCCCCACTGCTGATTTCTATGTAAAAATGGCCAACCTCTTTTCATGGCCTTGCTTCACTGAAGCCTCACTGAATCATTGTGGGCCTCCTTCTCCCTCTAAGGAAGCCAAGCATGTGCACCTGTGATTTCTCAACTTTGTGGATGCATTCCTGTCTCTCCCTATGTTCCTTTCTTCTTCATTTCCCTTCCCCTGCCTCTCTTAGGATTGTAATCCTGCTGGGGTGGAGACCCATCTATAATTACTATTTTACAGTGCCAGGTACAGTGCCAGGTACATTGGTACTATAAACACTTGATAATAATCCTTGCTAATTAATAATCTCACAACTGTTACTTATTTTAGTAATTGAGACTTAGGTTGCAGTCATCTACTCGATTAAGTCAATGGCAAAACTCCATAGATTTTAAAGATGGAGGATTAAGCCCTAAGTAGTTTAGTTAGTTGTTTTTAAAAAAAATAAAATCAGACTAACTTCTATTGGGAAGAGTGTACAAGTTTCTGAGCTACAAAGGGCCCTTTCTCGGGATGTAAAAGTCAGAACTGCAGGCTGGGCACTTGATTAACTGTCCTGATCCAAAAGCTTGTATACTCTCATTAACAAAAGATTGTGTACTAAAAGAGATCATATGAGCTAATCTCTATCCATCTCACAATTGGACCAACACAGCAACTGCATTTTGGTGTGTTTTCAGACGGACACTTATCCCGGGGATAAAAGCATTATCACCGGGATAGTTTGCCCGTCTAAACGTGTCAACAGTGATTATTATCCTGGGATAACAAAAATATCAGGTGTTATAAAATCCTGATCGCTGGGGTTTATAACAACCAGTTGTTAAACTGTCCCTGGATAATGTCTGTCTGAACAACATATCCCAGGGTAGTCAGCTATCCTGGTGTTTAGTGCCACAGAGTCTAATGGCAAGGTATGTGCTCAGAATGCTCAGCTACACAGAGGATGTGATGTTGCAGAGAAAGGACGTGACGTTTGAGTTCCAGAAGACTGCACTGAACGCGGCAGAAAAGCACCACGGGATTTTTAATTCATCCCAGAGACTAATCACAATGTACTGTTCACATGGGACTATCCCAGAATTAAATTATCCAGGAATAGAAATGTCCATCTAAACAGGCACCACTTTGTTATCCCAGGCTAATCATCACCGGAGATTATTCTAATTATCCCAGGATAGTTTGTCCATCTGAAAACACCCTCAGTGTCAGTTTTAACTCAGTTTCTTTACTTTTATTTCATGTTATGTAACAGACATCCATATAAATTTGGCCTCACCTACTGTTCTATGAGACATATTTTAAGTAGTACATATTAAAACAACGAAGCATGCATTTATAATATATCACTTTTCAACCACTGTTGGAAACCCAAAGTGATTGCATGGAATACATTGGAGCGGTAAATCCAAAACGACTACTGAAAGTAAAATTTTAAACAAAATGAGTAAGCTTTAACCAGTTGCAAAGTGTGACCTCAACTTGTTTTCAACATCATTTCTTGTTCTGTATTGTACTGGTCTCTTATAGACTGTTGTGTTTTCAACAGGTCTACCAGCAGAGAACATTGAAGTCTCACCTACCCTAGGAAATTGGCCCATTGCTGCTCATAAGCCTCCTTGTCTTTACTTGCTGTTGATTATGGCTACCAACAATGGGTCTACCAGAACCACTGTTGTTGAATACAGTTTGCTGGTTTAAATGTTATATCATGAGAGAAACCATGTTTTTTTATGATAATGAAAATGGTTTGTTCTCCACTGTATTAACATTTTCAACACTGTTAGGAGGAAGCCTGTTGCTGACAAATATAGTGATCTGCAGGTGAATTTTCCAAACATTATTTTGGAAAGATAGTTAGTTAAAATGAAACAGGTCAGGGTTTTATTCAAGTGAAGCGCAGATTTTTTTTTAGATGATTCAAACCTCTAATTTTATTTGTTCTTTATTATTGTAAACATATCCTCAAGCACAAAAGTATTATTACAGTAATATAGGCACAAATGTGTTTAAGTGATATGACCATCTCTCTTTGCTCAAAATGCGGAAAAACAGTACCAAGTGCATGCAAATACTTTGTGAATTCGAGGAGACAATGTTTGTCACATATTTCTCTCTCCACTGCTGCAATCATGAATTCTACATCGTGCACATTCACCGTTACCAAAATACAAGGAAAATAGCACAGCTCCATTGCATTAAAAACAAAAAAAGTAAAATGACAATGCTGTGTTTCATTCAGTTAAGCTTTAGGGAAAATACAGCAGACATGTTGATATTTGAAATAAACACAACACACATTAAGGCAAAAGGAACAGCCTTACTCTCCTCTCGCTCCAGCATATACTCACACATGCTTGGAAATGAAACTTCATTGATTTCATAATATACAAGACAAACAGTCCAAATGAGGCTTGCACTGGTGGAGCACTTTGAGGATCAAGCTGCAAGATCCAAATAAAGGTAAACTCGTAATAGGGACAAAACCAAACTTAAGCTGAGCATCTGCAATTCTTATTACCTACAATGAGTGCTGGCAGGTACCCGGCACTAGGGATGGGCGAACAGAACTGAGTTTGGAAATTCGGTTCGGTTCAGAAATTCGGTTCAGTTCAGAAATTCAGTTCGGTTCGGTCGACCAAACTATTCGAGTTCAGTCCGAACTTCCGAACAAAGTTCAGAAATTCAAACCCCATTGAACTAAATGGAATATTATCTTTTAGGGAAGGGCGAACAGAGCTGAGTTCGGAAATTCAGTTCGGTTCGAAAATCGAGTTCAGTTCAGAAGTTCTGTTCAGTCGACCAAACTGGTCGAGTTCGGTCCAAACTCCGAACTTCCAAACTGCGTTCGCCCATCCCTACCCGGTACTCCCTCGGTTTTGCTGCTAATCCTTACTTAGGTATATTCCTGTTGATGTTATTACATGTTTTGCCTACTGCAGGATTTGGCCCCTTACATTTTCAATACAAATAGCAAAAGTTAATACTGCAGATTAAATTTACAGAACAATAAAAATCTCAATGAGGCAGTTAAAAGGTTTAACATATATACTAAGAACCTTAAACAATAGTCTGTTGCATGTACAGCCTTCAGGAAACACAGCTGTGCTTCTCTGTTACAATTAATTACTTCCGCTGTATATAAAATTGAAAGTACTGGGTACTCTGGTGCGGAAAAAGGATATCCTCATACACTGCTCCTGTTTCCTTACTAAAGGCTATTACTGAACCTTTCACCATTAATTCATTTACATGAATTATCCTGTGATGAAAAAGGAGAGTTTGGAACAGATGGCTAGCTATGGGTGTTTTCAAACAAGATGATAGCCCACCGGAGTCTGTGTTGGGTCCGTGCAGCCCCCACTCACATGTTTAGCATACTGAGTCTAATAAATAGGCAGCCCCCTGCGTGTATTTCATGTGCTTGCGGGCAGCGCCAGTGAGAACGAGAGCGGAGAGAAGGACAGGAAGTGGTTGCTCCTTGGCTGCTCAGACATTTTCACCTGTGACTCTATGGGTGCTGGCAGACCTGTACACACACAAGTGCAGCACTCAACCTTATTGATGGGACACAGACATGTGGATGCACATTCACTGAAACCCTACCATGAGTGGGGTCTACGTGGCCAGTGCATGCGAACATCTAATAAATGAGCAGGTGGAAACCCAGCTCATATGGGCTATCATCTCATTTAACATGCTATCTCAGTGTTGTTTTCTTTGCATTTTCACTCTCATTTTTACTTGAACTATTTTTATAGGGTGCCCTCTCTGATGGCTTATATCAAATTTTAAGTCACTGAGACTTTAACAATTAAAAGGTTTAATTGTAAGTCTAAACATTCTTTTGTTTTAAGTACAGTATTATGGTACCAAACTGTGGCATTCAAAGATAAGAAAAAGTGGTTTTTCTTTTTAAAAAAAACCCAATTAGGGTGAGAATTTATATCTGAAGTATTTGGGGTCAAAGTCATTGAAGTTGGCATAGGCAATATTTGCACTTCCTCTTTGCCAGTAAGTGCAATATTTGCACTTCCTTCCGCTTGTATATGAGGGGTACTTACCCCAAATTGGAGCTGGGCAGTGACTCATGGCCATCTTTGAAGACTCTTGCCAAGGAAGAACAGTTGTGATTACTTCTTGGAACTCCAATAGGCTCAAAACTGGTAGAGACTTACAAGAATGCACTGAATTGGTGCAAATATGGTTTTCATACTACACATACTCCCCATCCTGTATTGGCTGCTTTTTGAGATGTACTGGTCTTCTATAGCTTTCACAGACACACTCTTATTCTGCTTTAGAGCTGGTCTACAAGGAGAGTTATAGAGGTGCATCTTAAAATCTGTGTTTAAATCAATACACAGTAGTTAAATTGATGCAACCTTCTGTGTATGGACACTCTTTTTGGCGTAATGGCAGCTTATTTATGTAGTTTAGGAACATATTTAAGCCAAAGCAAAATAAGTCACCAAAACAAGAATGTCTACATAGCTTTTTGCTCTGGCTTTATTATATTGCTTAAAAAATTACAGTTTTGAGCTATATCAGTACAATTCTGTTATATACACAAGATATTAGGTGTAATTGATGGCATCAGCTCTTGCAGGAAAACCAGAGAAACTGAACTCTGATATTGGAAAATAAATTATTTCCAAATATTTGATTAAAATATTTGAAATTTACATAAACTCATGTTATCTTTTAATGTTTAAAATCCTAAATAGCTGTTTGTTTGCTTTTAAGAACAAGACTTCCTTAAGGGAAGTGTAGTAGGGAGCAGGCTATTTGGATCACTGGCCCTTTAAGAGGGTAGCACTGGCAGGAAAGATGCTGGCTCTATCACTAGCCAGAGGACCGTGCCTTAGCAGGTGCGAAGGAAAGGAGATGCAATTGCAAATACAGTTTAGCTCCTTCCCTCTACACAGATGTGCAAGCCTCCTCAGCCTAAGGGACTGAGCATGACCAAGCCAATCTAGGGAACTAGAACAGTGAGGAAAGAGCCCTCAAGTTGAAGGAGTTGCTAGAGATAGGCCCTTTTCATATGGGGGGGGCGGGGAAGAGATGGGGGTGTGCTGTGGTGTGGGGGCAGCATGTGGGAGACAGGTACATGGGTGCACACCCATCTACATGCACTGAGTAACCGCCGTTTTCACTGGTTGCTCTGTGCATGGGGGATGGGTGGAAATGGGTGTTGTGCAAGAGCATGCACACCCACCGACCCGCCATGATGGTTACATGGGCAGCCCGCACCCATGCCCATACAGAGGATCTATTGGGGGGGGGGGGG
>QEPC01006548.1:3467611-3497473 GCA_003113815.1 Sphenodon punctatus | reverse complement strand
GTTGCTCTTCAGGTTCAGAGTCAGGGTGGTTTTGGTTTCGGGCCTCCGTCTGGATCGGCAGGGGGAGGCAGTGGCTAAAGCCACCTTTCGCCAGTTGTATCTGGTAAGGAGGCTTCGACCTTAACTCTCCAGGCCCGATCTGGTCACTCTCATCCATGCCTTCATCACCTTGAGGCTAGACTACTGCAACGCGCTCTACGTGGGGCTTCCCTTGTTTCTGGCTCGGAGGCTGCAGCTAGTGCAGAATGCGGCGGTCCGTCTCCTTATGGGGACAGGAAGGCGGGAGCACATAACACCCGTGCTCCGTACTCTGCACTGGGTGCCTATAGCGTACCGAGCCCGATTCAAGGGGTAGGGGGGATTGTATTTTTAAAACATTGTTTTAATTAATTTTATTGTGTGTTTTTATGCTGTAAGGCGCCCCGAGATGCCGTAGGCATGAGGGGGCGGCTAACAAATATTTATAAATAAATAAATATGGTCAGGCTGTTAAATGATTTCTACCTGATTCCGGACTTCTTATTTATGGAAAGCTTCCACTTAATGCAGTGGGAATTTCCACTGAACAAGGCATGACAGCTGGGGCTGATGTTCACTAAGTATTGTCTTACAACTGAAAATTTGCCTAATTGGGTAATGATGTTTTAGTGTTTGGGTATTATAGCAGAACTGATCAAACTTTTATTTGAGCTTATTATTTTACTGCAAAATATTTGCACATCCTGTCAATTTTTTGAAAGTGCAATCTTTCTTTTTCTCCTGAAACTGAACAGCAGCTTCAGCACTGAATAACTAAACCTCTGACTACCTGATGGCAGGTGAAAAGCTTTGTGTACTCACATTTGCATGTATAATTTATTCTGCGAGTACAACTATCCAGGTTCCTATTTTGCAGACGAACAGCATCACACAAAAGTGTCTCTAGGCCTCAATTCTCCTGAAAGTTTACTCCACAGTACACATATACCTACCAGACATATGCAGGCTTACATTAAACAAAAATAAAATAAAGATTTCTTAACACTTAACATTTATTTCTAACAGAATTATTTTTCAGGTGGTCTATATTTAGACCATAATACAGTTAAAACTTGACTTTGGCTCTTTTTACACGGGATGCCCCCACCCATCTTCACACATTTTCACTGCATGGAGATGGGTGGAGGTGCCCGTGTGAATACCGTGGGGAGTGGGGGTGTGCACGCTCCCACGCAACACCCACCTCCACCCATCACCCATGCATGGAGCAATGGGCTCCAATGCCCGATGCTCCACTCACTCAGTCCCTAAAGCCAGCTCAAACTGGGACTGAATGGAGCCCTCTACTCTTAGGCCTTTTCCCCCCACGGACAGCAGTGGGGGGGGGGGGGAGATGGGTGGGCGACCGTGGTGGATGTAGGTGGGTGTGCACCCTTTTCCATGGGCACACACCCACCTCCATCCATGGAGCTGCCTCCATTTTTTCGGATGGCTCCATGGGGGTGATGGGAAGGGTGGGGTGGAGATGGGTGTGCACTGGGAGCACCCACCCACCTCCACCCATGGGGTTTCCAGAGGAGAACACCCTTCCCCCCCCCCCGCTGCCCCGTTCACACGGACAGCCCCCCCACTGTGCACCCGCCCACACACCCAGCAAGGGGGGGGGGGTGTCCTTGCAAAAATGGTCTTAGGCCCTTTTTAAATGAACTGCAGTGGGGGGGGGGGATAAGTGTGCAGCCACAGTGGGTGGAGGTGGGTGTGCACCCGTTCCCACGGGCAGACACTCATCTCCACCCATAGAGCATCGGCATTGGAGCCCATTGCTCCATACGTGGGTGGAGGTGGGTGTAGCGCGGGAGCACACCCACCCACCTATCCCCCGCAGCATTCACACGGGCGCCTCCACCCATCTTCATGCAGCGAAACTGTGGAGATGGGTGGGGGTATCTCGTGTGAAAAGTGCCTTAGTTTTAAATTCTGTTATCACCGTAGCTAAACAAGCCCAACTGCTTGTGTTCCAATAGTTTCTAAAGAGCATTTCACTTCATACAAGAGAAAAAAACCTCCTTAATTTTTCTTTACATTGATAGGGACAATCTGAATGTTGAAAGAGAGTAATTTTGTATAAGCAATTAAAAGTACAAAGTACTGTTTTTAGTGAATGAGAGGGGAAGGGAGGTTTATAAGTTAAATGTTACATTTTGATTTGTGGAAACTTGTAAGCAGAAGAAAACTATGCCTAAATCAATTGTTTCTCTCAAGAAGAAGTTTATTATTCATTAATTTTGTTCTCATTGTTATGGGGGGCAGGGGTAGGAAATATGGGCCAGTCTCAAAGTCCTTCCTTGTGCAGAGCTCTTACTGCACTATACGGAGCTTTGCCAGAGTTAAGGACTGAGGAATACATTCCGTCCCTTGCTGCACAGTACAGAAGGAAGCAAAATCTCTCGAAACAATACCCCAAAAGGGTAATGTGAGGGGCAGATGAATATCTCTGTGACCCCTGACAACATAGAGCATTGGTTCCTAAATCTATGTCTCTGACCCCCATTTTGAGCTCTCAGTATAATCCTGCAACCCCAGACAGCAAAGATATGCAGAGCGCTGAAAATATCAATAAGAAATCACAGCACCATCCATAGATTGCATGACCTCCTACAAGGTTCTTCCCCATAGATTTGGAACCTCACACAGACGTCCAATATAGGACTGAAATGAGTTTTCACCCTGGGTGAAAATCTCATCAAGAATAAGCTTTTCAACGCAATTTTCTGTCTCGAGAATCTTGTGAGAATTGGTGCTCTCAGTGGCATTCTCGTGAGATTCTCGAAAACAGCCACAACATGTGCACAATGGGTGTTTTCAGACATGACGAGATCACAGTGAACCACACTGAATACCTACATGTGGTCACTGTGGGTGATTTCAGACGTTACGAGATCACGCTGAACCACACTGAACCACGCTCAACCCCCCCGCGGGGCCAAAGGGCCCGGAACGTCTGAACGGCGTGCGCCAGATGTTCATCACGCTCAATACCCACATGGGGTCAGTTTGAACCACGCTTCCCGGGCTAGCCGGGGGAAGGTCTCGGGAAGCGTGGTCAAACCAACCCCCACAGGGAACCAAGCAAAAGTAACGTCTGGACGCCAATCCCCCAGCGGAACCAAAAAAATGGAGCCCCGGCCGGGGACGAGGCACGCAGCGTCGCTGCCAGGCAACCAGCACCAACACAAACACCGGAGGGAGATTTAAAGCGAGAGCAGCAGCAAGCAAGCGTGGCGGGATGGAGCGAGGAGGGAAGCGGAAGAGACCGGAGGCACGAACAGCGACAGCGGCGGCACAGGAGGCGGAGGACGTGCAGCCAGGCCCAGCGATGCAGGCGGAGGGGGCACAGGTGCAGGAAGGGGGCACACGGGAGCACCCGACCAGGGAGGCGCCCCGGGAACACCAACCACAGCTGCAGCCGGGTCGCGCCGCCCCGGGGACAGCGGCCGGAACAGGCCCACAGGAGGCACCCAGGAAACGGGTAAGGGCACCCACTGGGAGGGGAACAGGGGGCACAGGGGAACCCCCTGTGGAGGGGGCCGGGGGGACCCCGGGCGGAAGGCAGGGGGGCAGGGGGACCCCGGGCGGAGGGCAGGGGGGCAGGGGGCCCCCGAGAGGGCCCACACCCTCACCCAGCAACCAACCACCCCCCTTCCCCCCCCCAGACACGAAAGTCGGCCCGGGCGGACGAGCCCCAGGAGGAGCCCGGCCCCCGGCCCCCGGAGGCGCACCCCCAGGAGGAGGTGGAGGAGGAGCAGAGGCAGGTGCAGCAGGAGCTGCACCGGGAGGAGGAACAGCAGGGGCCCAGCCGGAGGAAGGCCTATCACAGAGGGGGACAGTGGGGCCTCCAGGAGACCCGGGACTTCATACGGATCTGGGGGACCCTCGAGTACCAGGTGGAGCTCGCAATAAACCAGCGCAACGAGCATGTCTACCGGGACATCGTGCGCGACATGGAGGCGGCGGGGCACGAGCGCACTGTCAACCAGTGTCGCTCGAAGGCCAAGGAGCTCAAGAGGGGGTACAAGGCCCTCAAGGACAATAACAGCCGCTCCGGCCACGGGGCCCGCACCGCCCCCTACTACGATGCCCTGGACCGCATCCTTCACATGAAGGGCTCCATAGTTGCCCCACGCCTGGTGGGCAGCGCTGTGGTCCAGGGCAGGGAGCGGGCCGAGGTACCCCCTCCCCTCGCCGCCCGCCCGGTAGACACGAGCTCAGGGGACCCCCACCCCCAGGAGGACCACCCGGGACCCGCAGAAGCCCCAAGGCCCCCCCCCAGCAGCAGCCCGGAGACATCCCAACGCCGGGCCGGCCAGGCGGAGTCGGAGGTCGGCACCTTCACCACCCTCAGCCAGTGGTCCCAGGGGGAGCACTCCCAGGGTGAGGCGCCGGGCTCCGAAGGCTCGGAGACGGACATAGAGGGTAAGCGGGCCCCCAGGGCAGGGGGGGGCACGACCAGGGGGCCGGTGGCAGGGGCGGGGGTGGGGGCCCTGCTGCAGGGGCCACAACCAGCCCCCTTCACCCGCTCCCCCCTCTCCCGCCCGCAGGACATGGGGAGCCCCAGGACCGGGCCAGCGAGACGGTGCAGGCCCCCGCGGAGGGCACAGGAGAGCAGGTGCCGGACCCAGGTAAGGCGGGAGGGCTGGGATTGCGGGAGGGCCCCCCGGGCGCCAGCCCAGGGGGGCCTCTGGCCTCAGTGGGGGAGGGGGGGCAGGGGGCCCCGGGACCCGACCCCGCTAGGGGACAGGGCCCTGCACTGACCCACCCGCCCATTTCCACAGGGCAGCCCCCGCGCGCGGCGCCTCCGCCGGCCGCGGCCCCAGCCCAGCGGATGCGGGAGTACCGGGCGCGGGTCCGCAGGCGCAGGGAGGAGCAAGCGGAGGACATCGTCCGCAGGGCGGAGGAACAGGGGGAGCGCATGATCGCCTCCGTGGACCGCATGGAGGCGGCCATAGAGCGGTCCATGGAGAAGGCCCTGGAGACAGACCGCCGGCTGGAGGCGGAGGTGCGCCTGGAGCGGAGGCGGGAGCGCCGGGAGCACCAGCGGCAGCAGGGGCTGCTCAGGGGCCTCCGGCAGGACATACAGGGCATGGTGCGGGAGCACAGTGCCAAGATGGACAGGTCCCACGACATTGGGACCTCCCTGCTCCTGCATGCGGGCACCATGTGTGCCTACGTGATGGCCGGCGCACCTCCGGGCGCCCTGCCCGCCCAGGTCCCCATGCCGGGCCCCTCGGCGCCCCCGGGCCCAGCCCTGCCGCCCCTGGCGCCCCCCCGGCCCCAGGGCCCTCGCATGCGCCTCCCAGTGCCCCCGGGCCTCCGGAGGGTCCAGCCCCCCCGGGGCGCGACCGGGGCACCGGGCACAGCTGCCCATCCGCCGCCCGGCCCCCTGCCGGGGCCGGGACCGGCCCAGGACACGGCAGGGGACACGGACAGTGGGGGGGAGGGGAGCTCCCAGAGCTCGGTGGGCCCAAGCGGCCGCACGAGGGGTCGGCCCAGGAAACGCGGGGGGATGGTGGGAAGGGGGGGGAGGGGGAGGGCCACATGAGGGCGGGTGGTGGACGGGGTCACGGGGACGGGGGTGGGGAGGGGGCACAGGGTGATTGTGTGCACTGTGTGGGCAATAAAGTGTTGTAAAGAGACAGTTGTCCCCGGCCCGTTTGTGGGGGGGACAGGGCTGTGGGACCGCGTGTACAGGGGCATGGGCACGGAACGGGGGGTGGGGCCCCCAGGGGCGGGAAGGCCCTCACAGCGGGCCCCCCCGGGCGATGTGGGTTGCAAGGGCGTTCCGGATCCTTTTGGCATACCGGTACTCCCGGGGGTTCCCTGCGTTCACGTACAGGGGAACAGGACCGGGGGGCCGGTGGGGCTCGGGGTACTCCAGGGCCGCCCCCTCGGTCTCGCACACATTGTGCAGAACGCAGCAGGCACCGATCACCAGGGCGGAGGTGGGGACGGTGAAGTCCAGGCGGCCAGCTAGACTCCTCCAGCGCTGCTTCAGGGCCCCGAAGGCACGCTCCACCACGGTCCGGCTCGCACACAGGCGGGTATTGTATACCTGCTCCGCAGGGGTGCTCGGGACAGGGTAGACCTTCATCAGCCAGCGGGTCAGGGGGTAGGCGGGGTCCCCCAGGATGCAGGGGGGCATGGGAACACCCTCGATCCACCTCATGCCCATGTCCGCGAAGTCCCCCCGGTACATGCGGGCATAGAAGGGGGAGATGGTCATGATCCTGGCGTCGTGACTCCGGCCGGAGTTGCCCGTGTAGATGTCTATGAAGCGGGCCCGGTGGTCCACCACCCCCTGCAGGTGCAGGGAGTAGTATCCGTGCCGGTTCACATACTCCAGGGCCTCCCCCGCGGCCGGGCGCAGGATCTCGATGTGTGTGCCGTCCACGGCTCCGATGCAGTTCGGGAAGCCCCCGGCCGCGAAGCCAGCCATCACAGCGCCCTGGTCCAGGAGCTGGATGGTCCTGTCGAGGAGCACGCCCTCCACAGCCTCGCACACATCCCGCACGATGCAGGCGACCGTGCTGAGCCCCACCCCGAAGTGCTGGGACACGGAGCGGCAGGAGTCGGGCGTTGCGAGGGCCCAGACCCCTATGGCCACCCGCTGGACCATGGGGATGGGCTCCCGCATGGAGGTGTGCTGCCGCTCCAGCCAGGGCGTGAGGAGCTCCGCTAGGCGCAGCAGGGTGGCCTTGCCCATCCGGAAGTGGGACCCCCACTCGGCCTCCCCCCAGTGGGCCTGGGCCCGCTCCCACCAGGCCTGGGGCCGCTCCGTGACCCATAGGCTCCGCGCTATGGGCATAGCCAGCAGCGCTGCCCGGCGGAGGGTCTGCGTTGCCCAGCGGAACCGCCTCGCGGCCCCTCGGAGCGCAGCGGGCCGGGTGAGGCTCCGGCAGGCGGCCAGCCACGCCCCCCAGGCCCGGCGCCGAGCCCTGAGCCGGCCACGGACTCTCCTGCGGGCCTGCTGGCCCCGGAGGCGCACGCCAGCCCGCAGGGCCAGGACATAGCGCAGGCGGACGGCCAGGTGCACCCTCTCGGTCAGGAGGCACAGCTGCTCAGTGTGGTCACGGTGCCACTCAGCCGCGAGCGCGAGGAACATCCAGTTCCCACCTGCCCTATCGCGCTCCATGGTGCTGGGGCCCCGGTGGGGGCTGGGAGCGCTTATGCCGGCCCGGTGCTGGTGGCCCCGCCCGGGGGTCGGCCTCGCGGCCCTGCGCGCGCCCTGTGCCGGTGCATTCCGGCTGCTCCCGCCCCCAGCACCCCGGGCCCCCTCCCCTCGCTGTTTGTAGCGGGATGGCCTTGAAGGTGCGATTAGGCAGACAGAGAGCTCGCTGTTGTTCTCTGCAGCTGTGCCGGGCCCGCACCCCACGCCTCGCTCTGTTGTGCTACAATGTTGCGGTGCGGGCCCGTGTTCCCTGTCCCGGGGGCCGGGCCGAGCCTCTCCCGGCCCTGGGCAGTCTGTGTGCCCTCCGGGCTCCGTGTCCCATTCCCTGTTGTGCTGGACCATGGCTGGCTGCCCATCCATGGGGCTCCCGCTGTCCGGCCCCCAAGGGGCCCCCCATATCTGGGCCTTCCGCGAGACCATGTCTCTGTGCGACCTGTGGCACACCCCTGCCGTGCAGCTGCTCCTGGCCGGGCCGGGGAGCCGTGCAGGTGCCTACGAGAGCCTGAGCTCCGGGCTCCGTTACTTTGGCCATGTGGTGAGCGCCCGTGATTGCCGGCTGCATGCGGAGGCCCTGGGGCTGGCTCGTTTCCCCGAGGGGCGCATCCCGGAGGTGCTGTGCGCCCATGTGCCCTGGAGCGCCTCGGAGACCGTGTCAGCGCTGGTGGTGTGTGGTCTGGGCGCCTACTCGGAGTGCCTGGCCGAGGGTGGCCCTGCCTTGGCCGTGAGCTACTTCTCCTGTGTTCACGGGGCCCGTGGGTACCAGCGCACCCGTGGGGCGGCGTTCCAGCGGCTTCTGGAGCTGGGGCATCTTCCGTGGCCCCCTTCTGCTGCCTGCTGTGTGCCGGAGCCCTCCGCGGTGGAGATGTCATCCCTGTTGGCGGTGTGGGCGCGTGTGGATGTGCAGCTGGCCCTCACCATGCCCGATCCCTTCGAGGCCTACTACCTGATCGCCCACTACATGTCCTTGCAGGGGTACCGCCGGGGCATGCTGCACTGGCCCCACCTGGTCCACCGGGCGGGCCACCCGGGCCCTCGGGCCAGCGGGGCCCCCGGCAGCGGCCCGTGAGCCCCGCGTCGCTGGCCTGCCCCCCCCGGCGTGGTGCCCCCGTGTGGGCTCCCGCCCCGGCCCGGGGGGGGGCCTGGTCCCCGCTGGCCGCTCCCGACCTGCGGACCCCACCTCGGTGAGCTCCCGCCCGCCTCGCTGCTTGCTGCTGCCCCTGGCCGTGGTCCTGGGCCCCCTCCATCCCCGTGACTCCGTGGGTGCTGCCTGAGCGTCGCTGGTGCTGCGGAGGAGCACCGCTGGACCCGGCTGCCCTGCCTGTGCCAGCCTTTGACTGTGGGGCCCCCTTCCTCCTCCTCCTGGCGCCCCTCCGCCGGCCTCGCTGTGCTTTGGGGGCCCCCAACGTGCCTTGCTCCGGGGGTCCCCCCCCCCCTCCGAGACTGCCTCTGTTCCTGTGGGGGCACCTCCTTGGACTGGACTGGACTGGGGTGGTGTGGGGGTGGGGGTTGCTGCTGTCTGTGCCTTGCCCCGTGGTGGTGCCCCCCCCGTCCCTCCCGGTGTTCCGGGTGGGGTGTTCCGGGCGCCCCTGCCCCCCCTTCCCGGCCTTTCCCTGGTGTGTGTGTGTGTGTGTGTGTGTGTGTGTGTGTGCCCGGGCGTGTGGCCGTGCATTGTGCCCCGCTGCGGGACCGCTGTGTGAGCCGGCTGTCAGCCTGTTCTCGCTCTTCCCCCCTCCCTTCCCGTTTCCCTTGTGTGGGCGTTCCCTTGTGTGCCTTGTGGCTTCGTTTGCCCTCAGGCGGCCATGTCTGTGTCCCGCCCCTGCCCGGTGCCTTGTGGGGGTTTAGCGCCCGGCGGGGGTTCGGCTGCACGTCTGTTGTGCTGCCACGGGCCGCGATGGTGCGGCCCGGTTCCGGCCCGTGGTCCCGTTCCCGGCACGTCTGTTTGGGTCGTTTTCCAACCCCCGGGCGTGGTTGCGCTGTTCGCCCCCCCTGGTGGTTCGCTGTGGTGAACCGGCCGCCCGTAACGTCTGAAAATACACTGTGCCCTGCACGTTTGTTCGGCGGCCGCCAGATGTTCGCCACACTGAATACCCACATGGGGTCAATTTCAACCACGCTTCCCGGGCTACCGGCGCGAAAATCGGCTGAAGCGTGGCAAAAGTGATTCCAGGCGGGCATAAAAAAAAAAGTAACGTCTGGTCGGCTATCACGGCCCGGAATCCCCGGTGGGATTCCGGGCCGTGGTGAACTCGGCCAGATGCTGGGGCGGCATTGGCCTTGCTGCCCGCCCATCTCGCCAGAGGGCGAGCGGCGAGGCAGTGTGGAGGGGGCGGGGCTGTGCGGCCGCACATTGCGCCGTGCGGCCCCGCCCCCTCCCTGATTCCCCACCGGGATCCCCAGTACGTCTGTTTGCCATGCCTGGGTGATCCCGGTGGGGAATCTCTGGGTTGTTTTCGGGACGGGGCGAAGCTGCCCTGTCACGTCTGAAAACACCCAATGGCCACAGTGGCCTTTTGTGCATGTGCAGAGCATTTCGCAGAGTTCTGGCGAGAACTATTGCCAGCATGAAACGTTGAGGCACTTTGTTGTTGTGCAAGTACCCTGCACAAAGCAGCAAGGTATCTGCAAGGATCTCAGGCTACTTGCATAGGTTTAAGGAATTAAAACCTGGTATTGGTTGTATGAAAGGGGAACAGAAGGTTGCCTCCAGAAGGGAGCTCAGTGTGCAAGATTTATTGCTATTGAGAAGGGGAAAAAATTATAAACATTTCAATTTAATGGGACCTAGGTGTGATACAGCCATTTATTATTTATTATTATTATTATTTTATTAATTTATTTAAGTTTCTTTGTAGGGCTTCCATTCTGCTTATCCTTCTTCAGACAAGCAAGGCTGTATCTTTACAGAAGCTTAGAGTTAAAAGATTTAAAGTCAGAGAATATTATTATTATTATAAGCATTTATACAGCGCAAGCAATGTACCTGGCGCTTTACAGAGAACAAGATAGACATGGCCCCTCTACACAAACTAGATCTAAGGGCGTTTTCAGGCTGTTTTTAAACAGACCATGGGGTGTGTGGGTGTCTGGCTATGGTGGGTGGAGGTTCCCACGGGCACACGCACCTTCACCCATCTCCACCCATGGAGCATCAGGCATTGGAGCCCATTGCTCTGTGCATGGGTGATGGGTGTAAACGAGTGGAGGTGGGTGTAGTGTAGGAGCATGCATGCACCCCCACCCATCCCCTGTGGCACTCACACGGGCACCTCCACCCATCTCCATGCAGTGAAACTGCGTGGAGATGGATGGGGGCGTATCGTGTGAAAAGTGCCTCAGACAAGACACTGGGTTTTTTTAGACAAGACACTCTCCATTCACTATCCACCCACCTACCACCTACTATACATGTTACAGGGCACCCATAGGGCAACACTGCAGCCCTGCAACATGTATAGCAGGTGGGCGGTGGATGGGTTGTGGGTGGAGAGTGTCTTGTCTGAAAATGCCCTAAGTCACAGCTCTGATTTTAGCCAGGAGAACAAAGAATTTTATTGTATACTAAAGGGTGGGTTCCTTCTTAGTTAATCAGTAGAGGCTGGTTGGATTTAAGGTTTATGACTTGCATAGAAATCCCCAAGCTTCATACTACAGACAATCTCAGACAAAGTATAGTTTTTCTTTCATCTGAAATTTCTTAATGCAAAGCGCAAAAGGTCAAGATAGAAATAATTAGGTCAAATAGCAATTCAGAATTGAACATGCAGTGTGTCTTCTGTTCATCCTGTCTCATTTTCCAAATTAAATGTAATCAAGATTGAAATGAACTTATTTTCATATACATATTGTAAACAGTTATAGCTGTAAAACGAAATCCGAGTGTACTGAGTTTTATCTCCTAACAGACAGTGAAACTCTGTAACATATAATGCTGAGGCTGTCCCTTCATTTTTATACATAGATGTAATTGTTTAATAGACTTGACTAGATCTAATATCTTAAAATATCTGCCTCGAAAACATATCCATGGGGTTTTGGGGCGGGGGGAGGGGGAGGTGTCCTCTCTCTCTCTCTCTCTCTTTTTAAAGGATGTGCACAAAAACACCCATTTTAATAAACTCTAGTATTTTCTGAAGACTGGTTTCTTTATTTCTTAGAATATCTGAGTTACATTAAAATGGTTATTTTTTAAAATATATTTTTATAACGACTTTGGGCTATAAACAAAGCAGTAAAACACACTGGGGCCAAACTTTGCCATCAGCCGCACCAGTATAAACCAGTTAGGCGGACACAGTTCAAACAATGTTTACTCCTTGTTTTGAAGAAACAAGACCTGTAAGTTTATCAGTCTTGCCCACTTTTAAATTACAGACATTAAAGTTGGTTTTACAGCTTTGTTTAAACAGTGCAGTTTAGGTAATAACACAGCAAGTTAAGTTGATATGTATTAACAAAGACTAAACCATTGTGTTTTATTTTTTCTTTATGCTGTGATGAAGAAAATGTATCAGTTTTTCTTGGCTAAAAGCTGTCCACTGTCAACCATTTATGTTAGTATATATTGTATCAGCAAAAGATAAGGTTTTGAATGCGTTTATTTGCACATCCTTTTTTTGCTAGAATATTTTATTCATGTTGGCACAGATAATCCATGCAAGATATTCACTTACATCTCATAAACCACTCTACATTCTAAAAACATACCTACAAACTAAGAAACCCAAACCCAAATTTATAAGCCAAGGGCACTTGTGGTGTAAAGTCAGTATATTATAAAAGCTAGATGACTAATGTGATCACTTCAGAGAACATATCCCTCAGTTGCAAATAGTAACATTTATAACACTAAACAAATTACTGTCTACTCAGAAGCCAAGTACTGCAAATCAGCATTATACAGCACAGCAACAGACACTAATAAGTGTGTTTACTTAAGGCTGTAGACATTCACATTTTTTAATATAAATGGAGAGCCTTAAACAAAAGATTTCACCTTAGTTACTGACCGCTGAAGGACCAAACTCAGCCGTTTTTGCTTTCTTGGTGAATATAGTGAGCCAAAAACTACCTTTTAGGAGTTAAAAGAACACACTACGGTTACCTTCTGAAGTGTTAATCATTTATGTAAATTAACTTTCTGTAATTAAATAGAATTTTTTTAAAAAAATAACCATGTAGAAACTGATTTTTGTAACTTTAAATTGCATAGGGATTGAATGTTTAATTAAATCTAGCCAGGATGTACTCAGACTGATCTCTATTCTGTTCAGTGAAACATTTTTACTATTTGGCCATTCAGAGGTACAATATTTTTATCTTCTAGAAAAAACAAAACCCTGTGAATTTGAATAACAAGATTACTTTGTTTTGTTTTTAATTCAGGTAATTGTTACATAAAGACTCCATACTTTGAGCCTGCAAATATTTTTTTGTACAGTAATTATGTTAGTAATAAAGGGCCCTATTTTGAAGTTTGCATAGTAATTTTATTTTGTTTAACAAATGTGTTCTGCATGGCAGAACACTGAAGGCATAACTCAAAAGAAATTCAAACTAGCATCTTATCATGTACAAGTCTGACTGAACTTTGTACAAAATAATATTATAAATAGTGGATTCCGTATTTTTCACTGACATTGTATTAGGAAGCAATTCAGAATTAGGAATGCCATTCAGAATAGCAAATTTTAGTATGCTACCATTAACAGGCAACCAACCCTCTGCCAGTAAGTAATGGCAGAATTGTCTGAATACATTCCATTCATGATATATTTTGGGTCCTCAAACTGATTCTATTACCGAATGGTAAAAAGTAGTAATCAGTAGTTTGGTGTTGTGTAGGAAGGTTGCTAATCAGAAATAATGTAAAGAAGAAAAATGTCTTTTGTTTAACTGACAATGATCAGGTGTGTTGGAGAATATAATAGCTTGAATTCTGGGTTGGTGCAAAATGGCATTGCTCCAGTGGAGCTATGCTAATTTACACCAGCTAAGGTTCTTTCTATCATTTACACCAGATGATGGAAAGAAGATCTGCATGCCTTTGAGCCTGCAAATAATTTTTGTACAGGAATTATGTTAGTAATAAAGTAAGAACTTTATTACTGTGGGAGCCAGTGTGGTGTAATGGATAAGGTAACGGTACTGACTTGGACCTGGGAGACACCAGGGTTTCAATCTCACCCCAGCCAATGAACTCACTGGGTGGACTTGGGCAAGTCTCAGCCTCAGGTCCTGACCTGTAAAATGGGAATATGTGTGTGTGTCTGTCTTTCCCTGTGTTCCCCTCATCCTTTTCCATCTTAGCTTCTAAACCCACTGGGCAGGGACCTGTCTCCAAAATCTGTGATTATAAAGCACTGCGTACACCTAGTTAGCACTATAGAAATGATTAGTTTTAGTAGTAGTTTTACAGCAACAAAAATAAAATCCCTGGAAAACTGCCAAAGTTAGTGAGAACTGCGGTTTTCTACTTCCTAAGTGCAGGTCATACAAGTCAATGCGGCCAGAATATAGTTTAAGGATTTAATTTTACAAGATGTGGAATAGTTAGAAGCTAATATGTATGTAGCTTGCATATTAGAGATAAAAGTGCCTCTCAGGAAAAAAACAAAGACAGACTTCCTAAATTAGGAGTAACATTTTAGGACGGAGAAGACAGACATCACTAAACAATTCATTTTTACATTAAATTGCACAAAAATCTAACAGAGATGACATAAGAATAGGGCCCACATGTTACAACCTCAGCCAGTTTGAGCCTGAGGACTATACATTTAAAGCACAGTAGACTATTGAGCAATATACAATCATAAGCCACAATTCTGAAGCCACTTACTTGCGAGTAGGAACTAGTCAATGGGACTATGCATGAGTAATTGCATTCAAGATTGCAGGCATAACTTTCACTTAAAATAGTTAAAACTTGAAGTGTGATGGAGCTTTCCATAGTTTAGTCAGATTTCATTTCTCATCTGACTAATTCTACAAACTACTATCTCACATACAAAACAATCTCTATACTGAAATTTAAAAGTTTCAAAATCCAAAGTTATATAGGCAATATCATAAATAGGTGCTGCCTTTCACAGCAATACATAAGCTTCCATAAATACTTACTAGAACAGTAATATGCATTTAAAATTCTGAACAGGTGATATACTAAAAGTATTCTACAATCCTCTGAGCAGATAGCATCGGTACTAGAACTTAACCTAGACATGAGTTCCTTTCACTTCAGTTGACTTCTCATCTGAACAGAGGGTGTTTTTAAACGAAACAGATCCATGCATAACCCCCCACCATCCACGCGTCCAACTGCCCGTGCGATGGTGGTGCCTCAGGAGGCGTGCTCCCATGACCCACGCAGCAGCCACTCATGGCCACACATGGAGCACTCTTGAAAAATCTGGAGTGCCCTGTGCAGGCCAGGGTGGGAGCCGCTCATTTGAAGAGCTCCCCACACAAGTTGCATGCATGGGTGCCCCACAGCTGCCCCACTCAGTAGCCATGGACCCTCCCTCCCGTAGTGCTCATTTAAAAACACCCAAAGTGATAGTGCCAGCACTATACTGTTGGAGGATCACACCCTAAGTTTCAGAGACTATATATCAGAGGTGGGCAAATGGCAGCTCTGAAGCCTCATGTGGCTCTTGAGCACTTGTACTGTGGCTGTCACCAGACGTGGCTGCCTGGGGGTGTGCCCATGCGGCTCCCTCAGAAGCAAGAGATGAGCCACCGTTTTGGCTGCTGGAGCTTCACAGGGATAGGGGAAGCATGCCCTGTGCTGTTGCTGCTGCTTGAACCCAGTAGACCACCTGGGAGCCAGAGCTTTGATGGGAAATGAAGGAAACAGGCCTGTCACTGGGACTGGGGAAGCCGCAGTCAGTTTGATGTATGCTGTGGCTCTCGGGGATACATTTTGGGATGCAGGCTGCAGCCCCTGGGCTTGGGAACTTTGCCCACTTCAGCTATATATCTTCTTACAGCAGCAAGCACAACCACACTCCAGCCATGTTGCATTTAAAAGCTAATCACAGTAATAACAACAGAGTATGCCAGCAATATGGTGCTGCCCTATGAATAGTTTTATCTGTTTTCACTGACTTAAAAAGATTAAAGGCTTGGGCATAAGGAGAGAACTGCCTTTAGGTATCTGACTATTTCTCACTCCTGCCTTTCCCAGTTGTGCTAAATGGAGGCTGTGTCTGCAGTACTGAACAAGTAGTTACTAGATGTTTTCTACTCACAGGAGAAATGGAGGAAAGGTGAATCAGCTTTGAATAGAAACAAAGCATGGATCCTTTCCAACTCCCCCCCCCCCCTTTCCATTCCAAAGCAAATTAGGGAAAGCCAGTTCCCCTTTTCCATTCTGATTAGAAAATGAGGTAATCCACTGTGCATGTGTAAGGCCATCTGCTCTGATGAAGATTAACAGAAATATTTTTTCTCAGTCCTATTCAGAGGGAGTTAGTGTTGTTTGATTTACAATATTCTTCTACCCCTCCCCCCCCCCCCCAATACTCAGATTAGACTGCTTTTAGATGGACGCTATGCGGAGGGGAGGGGTTGTGTGCACTTGGTGGAGTGCACACACACTTTAGGTGGGTGGGTGGGTGGGTGGGGGTTTAGACGGTGGCAGATGGGCGTGCGCATGGTGTGTGCCCCCATCCACTCGCTGGCAACCCATGCCCCCACATGGAGCAACACAGGTTTTTCCTGGTTGCTCCGTGTGGGGAGATGGGTGGAGGGGCATGGGCCGCAGGAGTGTGCACCCACCCACCATCACTTTTAAACGGGCAGTACCACACATGTCCACTGGGTGGACTTGTTTGCGAGAGCCAATGGGGTGTGTCTCTAGTTCATTCAAAGGTCTTTATGATGCTCAGATGTAACACCATGACATAAATAATGGAATTGCACTTCTTTTTTTGGTAATCAACTCCTGGCTGCTTATCTTCATTTTAAAGCTATAAGCTAAAGCTATGGCTTTACAAATCATCCTATACGTAACATTTTGGCACTTCATATTTTTTCAGTTCCACGATAATACTAAGAATGACTTTTAGCTTTTTAACACTAGTGTATGGTCTCATCTCTAATGCTCCTCTGGTTAACTTATTAGAAAATATATTTGATATATTTTTACATTCAAGTTTGTTCATTAATTTTAGTCTCTAATTCTTGTTGTTTTGCCATAATATTTCTCTGTCAAATAGATTAGAAAAGTTTGCTTTTGAATATTCATTCAGCTTTTTGTATGAAACATGCAAAAGTAAGTTCTGCAAATGTAAAAAGCAATTAAAATTGTACTTTGAAAGTGTTATATCTTCCTAGTCTCCCCCCCCATGAGAAATGTTATTCATGTGTAGCCATTTTACATTTGTTCATTTAGTCCCCAATTTTCTCCCACTGCCACAAATTTCCAGTTCTTCCTTTAGACATTGATGGCATGAGCATGTTTCTTGCACAGTGGCTTATCCTTCTTAGAATAAAATGGCTGACCTTCCAAATTCACATGGCACACCTGAAATGAAAGATAAATATAATCAAGGATCACAGAAAGGTTTGGATTTTTTTTAATTATTTTTTTAAGTACTTTTTATTGGTATTTCCAGTTTTTTACACAGTTCAATAGTACTACATATGTTGTCATGTTATACATTTTTTTCCCAATAACATTATGAACATTAACCACATAACCTGTCAGAGATAATAACCAGCGCGTGTGATTCCGGCTTTGCTGCATGGTACATTTATTCCATGTAAGAGTCTTGGTCCTGTCTATCAAGACTAATCAGTCACTAAAGTAACAATTAGAGTTGTGTGTCGAGTAGAGTTTTTAGCTTATTTGACCACAGCCGCTCTTTTTCTAAAGTTTGGACAATAGGAGCCCATGTTTCTTTGAATCTCTGTGTCTTCCCATGTAACCCCGCTTGTAATTTCTCCATTTTGCACATGAATAACAGTCTTTGCAACCATTCCTCCATCTGCAGCTCTCCTTCATCTTTCCAGTGTCTGAGTATTATATTGATAGCCGCAAGAAATATCATTTTGCACGATTGAATTTTACCTTCCAGCGCTTCCCCCTTCGGATAGAGACCCAGAAGTGCCACCTCAGGCCTAAAGGGAACTATTATCCCAACTAATTGATTTATTACCTTCCAGATTTTACTCCAGAAGGCCTGCACTCTGCTGCAGAACCACCAGCAGTGTAGGTAATCTCCCCACTCTCCGCAACCCCTCCAACAAAGTGCTTTACCCCCTGGCACCATGTATCTTGTTCTATCTGGGGTTAGATAGAATCTCATCGTTAATTTTATTTGGGCCTCTTTAATTTCTAAGGAGGAGGCGCATTTATGCATGTGGTCCCACACTGTTTTGGCTTCTTGTTCTCCTAGCTCTTTTTTTAGATCTTTGCTCCATCTTTCAAGGTAAAAGGTCTCGGTGCTATATAATATAGATTTGAGCTCTTTATATATTCTTCCCATTCTACCTGCTGTTTTGCTTTTTTCAAATAAATTTTTTTCAATTTTATATGGATCCCTCCCATAATTCTCTCCCGCTTGTTGCGCTGTACATAGACTTTTTAGTTGTAAATATTGGAGAGGTTCCACTTTTTGCTGTATTAGCGATTCTATTTTTTGTACGGGAATAAACCTCCCGTTGTTGAATAGTTGATGCATTTTAGTGACTCCTCTCTTTTTTAGTTTATTTCTCAAATCCGGGGCTAGCTGTGATATAATGGCCTCTTTCGAGTCAATGGAGGAGTATGGGGATCCACCTGGTATTATTTTTGCCTTTTTTTGTAGTTTCCTCCAATTTTTAGTATGGGACCCAAGAAAGGGTGTAGCTTTGTTGAAGGCAATTGACCATCATTTCGATCTAGTATTACACTTTTTAGAGACTCCACTTGCATGGCCTTCCTTTCTATCTCCACCCAATCCTGGACATCCCCTTGTGAACAGTCGGAAAGGGCTCCCAACACTGCCGCTTTGTACTATATTTCCAAATCTGGTAGATTTATCCCACCTTTATCCCTTGTTTTCATAAGGGTTATTTTTTCATTCTTGGTTTCCTGCCATTCCAGATTCACCACGCTTCCAATTCATTTACCGAAGACCTTCTTTAAGAAATGCAACCGAAAGGTTTGGATTTTGAAGCTCCTGTTTACCATGAGCAACACCATGTTCCATTGATAAATTTCATTCTGCCTATAAATTTCACTTTGACTACTTAGTGTAATGTTCAACATGAGTCAGAACTGAGCCCTAAAATGAACCATAAGTAGATCACCTCACTGACTCTTCACCCTTGACACTGCGCTCAGAAAGGGCTCTGGAACAATTAAAGTATGGCCTTTTTTATACGTGCCGTGGTGAGGGGAGAGGACCAGTGTGCGCTGCAATAGCCATTGGTCCTGTTTTATACAGGACAGTCCTGTTTTCTGAAGGGTTTGTCCGTTGTCCTTTATGCATTCTTGTCCTATATTTTCACTTCCCCGAAAGTCATGATCTCATGACCTCCAGCCAGGAACAGTGGTATTGGCAGAAGGTGAACTTGCAGGTGAGCCAGTGGTCCCAGCACTGGGGAGTGGGGGATGCGGGTTACCATAGCATCCAGATGTTCCAGGACATAACCACTTTTATGATCTACCCAACCCCATCCAGGTGGATTTTTAAAATATGCACCCATGGCCGGAATTTTGCAGGTACCATTGCACGCCCATTCCTCACCCCTCACTCAGCGCTTGTTGCTCAGTCCTGGCTAGGAGAAGGATCCCTGAGCCAGCTGATCTCGTCCTCCACTATGCCCTGTATTCTCTCCTCCCATGGCCCGTATGTATTCTAGGGAGGCATGAGTGGCCACGCTAGTTGACAGCACAAACCACCAGCACCTCAGTAGGCATCTACATCCCTATCAGAGGTAATGGTGGAAGCAGCAGCACCAGAAAGGTGCAAACAGTGGAAAGAAAGGAAGGGTAGGGGTGAAGGAGAGGCGTCTTATGGTCAGGGGCCTCCAATGCACTAGGCATCCACCCACCTTGCACTTGGGAGCTCCTGTTCTGACCTTGAATAGTCAGAAACTAATAGTTACTGATAGTTCTGATTTTTGATTAGTTGATGAATATGAATACATGTGTGGTGTAGGATACATGCTTTTTCTCACATGGATTTTACTTCTAATTCTGTCTTTTAAAATAGCTGCCCAGAGTGAGAATCTCACTTAACATCTACAGTAATTGCTACTCCATCAAATGCAAATTGAGGACTTCTTAACAAAACATTTGGTCACTAGGAATACATTATATTAATATTCAATGAGGTGGTAATCTTTTTGCTTAATGTCTATTGTAAACTCTGATTTGCCCTTCTAATTTATTTAAGATTGCTGCCAGCCTAAAAAACAAAGCAGTGCCTTCGAAGACACACTCGTATTTATTTGTGGCCATTAGCAATTAAGATGAAATTTGGTTCAAAAACTGGAAGAACAAATTAAAAAACTATTGGCAAGAAAAATACATTAACCCCTTACCTCAGTTGACCCACTGAGTTTTCACAAGTTAGGATAAGACTGAGTAATGATGTATTTTAATGTAGAAACTTACAGCACAAATGAAGCAGGTATCATGCCAAGTATGTCCAAGGGCTTCAATAAATTTATCTCCTGCTTCAACAGGAAAATCACAGCCATGACATTTTGTGCTGAACAAAGCAATGTAATCTGAAAAAGAAAAGAAAAGTCTTGGAACACAATTCCATTTCTCCCACCAACCCAAACTTTTGTGGACTAATGACTCAGGTTTATTTTTGCTCTGCATTCCTTGCATCCCAAAACTCTCCCAGGAAGAATTTTCAGGGGAACACTTGCTTCCTCTTTCTTCCCTGTCCTTTTAAAAACTGATTAATTCAATGCAAAACTCCTTATTCATGTAATGTTATTATTAAGAATAGGAATACAAAAATTAAAGAAATTCAAAGTTCTAACTTTTCATATATAGGGAGTGTGTGTATGAGGGCATGTAGAAGTATTTTATGGATGATGTGTGAAACCTAATTTAAAATTTCCTGACTGGTGTGCATGTAATTTTTAACAGGAATGCCATACTTTTTGCAGCAAATAAAGAATAATATGAGAATACTACAATATAGGGTGTTTTCAGACGTGACGGGGCCACTTGGCCCCGTCACGAAAACAATAAAGTAATCCCCTGCCAGGACGACCCCATCACGCCCTAACAGACGTGCCGGGGTCGTCCCGGTGGGGAATTGGGGAGGGGGCAGGGCTGTACGGCGAATGTGCGGCCGCACGGCCCCGCCCCTCCACGCCCCGCCGCCCGCCCTCTGGGGAGATGGGTGGGCGGCGGGGCCAGTGCGGCCGCAGCGTCTGGCCGAATCTACCACGGCCCGGAATCCCGCCGGTGCTTCCGGGCCGTGGCGACCGACCAGATGTTACTTTTCTTTGATCCCCACCGGGGATCACTTTCACCACGCTTCCCGGGGAAATGGTGCGGCTAGCCCAGGAAGCGTGGTTGAAACTGACCCCATGTGGGGATTGAGCGTGGAGAACATCTGGCGGCCGCCAAACAGACATGCGAGTCACAGTGACCACAGGTGGGTATTCATCGTGGTTCACTGTGATCTCGTAACATCTGAAAATACCCATAGTCTATATTGTGAATAAAATTCCCATTTTGAATACTGATCTTAATGTGGGGATATCTTACCTCAGAACTAACATATAAAGACCCCAATCTCCACAGCTCTGTTTCTGTTCGTAAATACAAGAAAGAGGAGATAATGGTAACGGGGTGTTTTCACATAAGCTGAACTGCTCTGAAGTTGTTCATTTGGAGGAGTTCCTGAAGAGTAACTGCCTCCGTCTGGTTCTGTTCTGACAAGTTGTGAAACCAGGAAGGAACTTGATCCCCCCTCTCCCTACATCTGCCCCTTACTGCTCATTGAACACAAGGCAGGCAATTGCTGCAGGATGGCAGAAATTAGAGCCAGTGTGTATAATGGCCAAGTGTGCAGTACTTGGACTGGGAGGTATGGGAGGACCCAAATTCTAGCCTCACCTTATCCAGAAACTCAATGGGTGACCTTGGGCCAGACACAATATTCTCTCAGCCTAATCTACCTCACCGGGTTGTTGTGAGGATTAAAAAGTTGTTAGTTTTCTGTAAAGTGGTAAAGAGTGAGGCTAAATTTGCAGATGACACCAACTTATTAGTTAAGATCCAGGCAGATTGTGAGGAGCTACAGAGCGATCTTGCAAGGCTAGGTGAATGGGCAAAAAATTCGAAGTTGATAAGTGCAAAGTGATGCACATAGGGAAAAATAATCCTCACTATACATCCATGATGCTAGGTTCAAATCTGGGTGTAACCACACAGGAGAAGGAGGTTGGGAGCCGCCCGCTTGGGTGAATACCATCAGGTCCTGGTGACTTGTTACTATTTAATTTGTCAATTTGCTCTAGAACCTCTTCTAGAGACATGCTGATTTGTGACAGTTCCTCAGACTCATCACCTACAAAGAATTGCTCAGGCATGGTATCTCCCCAACATTCTCTGCAGCAAAGACTGAACCCAAGAATTCATTTATCTTCTCCTCATTTGCCTTGTCATACCTTATTATTCATTTTTGCATCTTGAGCAAGTTGTTCTTCAAATTCCCTCTTGACCTGCTTTATTAAACTTTTACTTCTAATTTGCCACTGCTTGTGCTCTTTCCTATTTTCCTCATTAGGACTAGCTTTCCATTTCTTAAGGGATGCCCTTTTGGCTCTAATGGCCTCCTTCACCTTGCCATTTAGCCACGCTGGCATACGCTTGGTCCTCTAGATATCTTTTTTTATTTGTGAAATACATTTAATCTGGGCCTCCCAGATGGTGTTTATAAACAGTTTCTATGCCTTCTGCAGACATTTAATCTTCACAACTGCTCCTTTAATTTCTCTCTAACTAGTTTCCTCGTGTTTGCATAGTTCTCCCTTTTAAAGTTAAATGTTACCATGGTAGTTTTATTTGGCATTCTCCCCCCTCAGCAAATTACTATGGAGCAACTCACTGTAGGCACAAGGTGTTCCAGAGCAGCTATATACCCTGAGCAAAACATTATGGACTACCTTGGAATGTCTTCCTCTTCCATTTGTGGGCATTGCTACAAGACAGTAGAATTTAGTTCTTATTCATGATCCCAAACCTCTAATCCTTGCTCACATCTCACTGTGCAGTACCTTTCATTGGGTGAATNTTGAATTTAATTATATTATGATCACTATTACCAAGCTGCTCCACCACCGTTACCCCTTGAACCAGGTCCTGCGCTCTACTTAGGACTAAATCCAGTCACTCCTCCTCTTGTAGGATCCAGAACTAGCAGCTCCAAGAAGCAGTCATTTATGGTGTCTAGAAATTTTGTGTCAGCATCACACCCTGAGTTGACATTCACCCACTCAATATTAGGGTAGATGAAGTCACCCATTATTATTGTTTCCAACTTTAGTAGCCTCTCTAATCTCCCTTAGCATTTCGTCTCACTATCCTGCTCAGGTGGTTGATAGTACAGCCCCACTGTTATACACTTTCCTGTTATGCATGGTATTTGTATCCATAAAGATTCCAGAGTACAGTTTGCTTCCTATTAAAATTTTAATCCTGATCAGATTAATTCTGTCTAACATATAGGGCCACTCCAGCACCAGCTCAATTAACTCTGTCATTTTGATATATTTTATATCCCGGTATTACAGTGTTCTACCAATTATCCTCATTCCACCAGGTCTAAGGTCCTTTTTAAATGTGCTGCGCTGGGATGCGTGCGTGTCGGCGTGCGCATTGGTGCACACGTGTGCACACCCATCCCACATGCACTCCACACACGGAGCAACCATCGTTCTCGCCGGTTGCTCCATGCGTGGGTGATGGGTGGGCATGCGTGTTTCACAGGAGCACGCACGCATGCCCACCCACTCGCCATCGCTGTACAAACGGGACTTGCCCACACATGCCCACGCAGATCCTGGCGTGGGCATGCGTGGGTGTATCTCATGTAAAAAAGGTAGTAGATGCCTATTATGCTGATATTTTCATTTAGTGCCAAACACTCTAATTCTCCCATCTTACTCATTAGACGACACGTAAGCATTCTTTTTATTCTTAGTCTGCTCCTTATTAGTGACTGCCTCAGTTAATTTAGAATCATTAAATTTGTCTCTGTACTGATTCCCTCCTGAACTCTCTCAGCTTCTATCCTTTCCACTTTCCTGGGATACCCAATATCCCTTTTACCAGTATTATCCCCAAGCGATGTTTCAGTCTGAACCCTTGCTCCCTGGCACCTGTCAGCTTTCCCTCAGATTTTAGTTTTAAAACTCATCCACAGCCTTTTTAAATTTTAGCGCCAGCAGTCTGGTTCCATTTTGGTTAAGATAGAGACCATCCCTCCTGATTAGGTTCCCCCTTTCCCAAATGTTCCCCAATTCCTGATGAACCTAAAGCCCTCCTCCCTACACCATTGAATCATCCATGCATTGAGACTCTGCAGCTCTGGCCTGCCTCTGTGGCCCTGCATGTGGAACCAGAAGCATTTCAGAGAATGCTACCATGGAGGTTCTAGACTTAAATCTCCTTCCTAGCAGCTTGAATTTGACTTTCAGAACCCTCCCTACCACACCTTCCTATGTCATTTGTATGCACAATACCACAACAACTGACTCTACCACAACAACTGGCTCCTCCCCAACACGTCACCTCGCGACTCGACTACTGTAACGCGCTCTACGTGGGGCTTCCCTTGTTCCTGGCCCGGAGGCTGCAGCTGGTGCAGAATGCGGCGGCCCGTCTTCTTACGGGGACGGGTCGCTGGGAGCACATTACACCGGTGCTCCGAGCGCTGCACTGGCTGCCGATAGTGTGCCGGGCCAGGTTCAAGGTCCTAGTAATGATCTATAAAGCCCTACACGGCCTTGGCCCCTCTTACCTTAGGGACCGCCTCGCCCTTCGCGCCCCGGAACGACTCCTGCGGTCTGCCGGGGGTGCCCTCCTGGAGGTCCCCCGTGTGAAGCGGGGGGCCACGATGAAGCGGGCATTCTCGGTGGTAGGGCCGCGGCTGTGGAACTCCCTTCCGGAGGAAGCTCGCCTGGCCCCAAGCCTTTTGACATTTCGGCGGAACTGTAAGACCTGGCTGTTTGCCCAGGCCTTTGGGAGGGAGGGGTGTGTGTGTGATTTTTAATCCCCCACCTGTATATTTATTTTTATACCACCCTTTCTTATTGATATGTTTTATAATTGTATTTTAAATGTTTTAAATGGCTTTTATTGTTGTTAACCGCCCCGAGCTGCTGTGCAGGATGGGGCGGTATAAAAATCTACTAAATAAAATAAAAAAAATAAATAAAAATAAGATCCTATCTAGACAACATGTGAAATCCACTACCTTTTCACCCGGTAGGCAATTTACCATGCGGTCCTCATGGCCATCCCAAACCCAACTCTCTATGTTTCTGATGATAGCACCCACTACTAATGTCATCATATTCCTACATGCTGGAGTCTTCTCCCCTGGGGAGGTATCCTCAGCACGAAAGGATACCCTGGCCTCATCTAGAAGGCAAGTCCCAGCTACAGGCTCACTTCCCACCATTCCAGCTTGATGTTCCCTTTCCCAGATATATTAATCTAAAATAGCATCAGGGCTGCCACAGCAGAGGTGGGACTGCTCTACTAAGTCCCAGAAAGTCACCTCCATGTACATCTCAGTCTGTCTTAGCTCCTTCAGCTTGGCTACTCTAGCCACCAGAGAAAGTACTCTCTCTCTCTCTCTCTCTCTCTCTCTAAGCCAGGAGCTCTTTGCACCAACTGCACACATACAACCTCTCCCCAAGAGGAAGATAATCATACATTCTGTGATCTCATTTTAATATTTAAATATAATCCCATGACCCCGAACAGCAACAAAGACATACAAAGTCTATCAATGTCAATTGAAATCATGGCCCCATCTGCAGATGCCGTGATCCCACTTGGTGTCCTGGCCCATAGTTTGGGAATCTCTGCCTTACGTTCTCTGAGTGTTCTAAAAAGCAGCATAGTATAATAGAGTTCAGATTTAGAATAGAGAAGAACAAGAGGAAATATGATACGAGAGAAGCTTTGGACAAAATGTTGTGGGGAAACCTCACCCTATGACTTTCCCCTTTGATACCTCCCACATCACTACACCATCCTCTCTCCCAGGTGTGAGGTATGTGGTATGGGAGTTTAAAAGTTTGAGATTAGACACCAAATAAATTTAAGCTAAAACTTAAACTTATGCATGGCCTTGTTGGTGTGGGATACTATATTTACATGGCAAAGTCAAGCTTGAACTTCGGCTAAAATTCTAGCATAGACAGGGCCCAAGACTGATTGCTGCCGTCCCGAGCCTGTCCCAGAACCCAGAATAAGAAGCAGATTATTGGCCCTTGCTGCCAGCTCCAGAAGAGCTTTCCTTTCAGTTATGTTTCCTGTCATTGACAACAAAAAAGCTATCATGGCTGAGCTAACATGCACCTCTTTGATGGAAAAAATTATGCTAGCCAGTAGAAATGCCTCACATAAATACAATTCACTTATGGTGACATATAAAAGTATTACTTATAGTAGTGTTTAAAGGTTTTTGTCCTTCAAGTATACAGATTTTAATTTCCTGAACATATCTATGGGGTACTTTCAGACGTTACGGGGCCCTTTGGCCCCGTACCGTAACGAACGTCTTCGTTCCCCACCGGGGTCACCCCGGCACGGCCCAACAGACGTGCCGGGGGGATCCCGGCGGGGAAAGTGGGAGGAGCCGGGGCCGCGCGGCGCAACGTGCGGCCGCACGGCCCCGCCCCCTCCACGCACCCCGCCGCCCGCCCTCCGAGGAGACGGGCGGGCGGCGGGGCCAATGCGGCCGCCGCGTCTGGCCGATCGTGCCACGGCCCGGGATCCCGCCGGGGATCCCGGCCCGTGGCACGCGACCAGACGTTACTTTTTGTTCGCCACGGCCCGCGGTCCATTTGACCACGCTTCCCGGGACCTTCCCCCGGCTAGCCCGGGAAGCGTGGTTCAAATTGACCCCGTCTGCAGATTCAGCGTGGCCAACATCTGGCGCACGCTGTGCAGACGTGCAGGGGCCTTTCGCCCCGCTGCGGGGTTCACCGTGGTTCAGTGTGGTTCAGCGTGATCTCGTCACGTCTGAAATCACCCTATGTTAGAGTGATACTTCTCTCTCTCTCTCTCCTGTTAGATATTATCCTTAATTGTATTTTTGCTTGGATATTCTTGTATTTTGCATTTATCTTTTGAGTGTTCTGGGAACTTTGTCTTAACATTTGTTTTTGTGTGTTTATGTTCTGTTTATATAAAATTAATAAAAATAAAAAAGTTTTTCTTAAAAAGGTATCATGCATGGGATCGTGTTGCCTCCCTCTTACTGTACATTCAGAGGTGACGTTTCATGACAAATGTAACTTAATGGGATTCACAATGCAAAGTGCCACCATAGACCAAGTAGTGAAAATCTGCCCTCACTGAAAATCATTTTTTTGAAGTAGTGAAAAAGATGGAACATGAAGGATGTACCATTCCCATTCTGGAATGGTAGCCCTGGGGAGTTAAATGTAGGGAAAGAAGAACTTTTAAAAACAGAAACAGATAACAGAGGCAGTAACTCATAGGGAAAAGAGAAGCATGCAGGGTATGTCAGGAGCCGGGGACCTATCTATTAAGTCTACTATCACAAGGGATGGGCTCCAAGAAAAGTTGGTGAGATGTATAAACAGCTATTGGCAACTGGATACCATGGTGGACTGGTGCATTTTGGCTAGCAAATGCCCTCCTCTGACCTATGTTGTTTTCCCATCTCTTGACACTTGAAAACCACGACCACAAAGGACAGTAGTATTGAATAAAATTATCCCGTGAGATACTGTATTGCTATGAAGTACCATACCTTTCTCACAGTAGGGCTCCCCATCTTCCATGTGGAAGAGGCTATTTCCAAATGGCTTTCTACAGGCAGCACAGACGAAGCAGGTGGTGTGCCAAGTCTGCCTTAGGGCATGCATCACTTCCTGAAAAGTAAACACAGCAGATACCATGTGCTGAGAAGGTGCGTTTTAAAATGAGATAATACAAGTCTCAGTAGCACTGTTTAATTCTGTGGAAAAATCAGAAACCTCTTAATATGATTTATGAATGCTAAACTGGTGTATACCTTTGTGTCCACTAACAATAGAAATCCAGTAGGACTTGAGTGCATTCCTTCTAGCCCCTATGAAAAACTTAAGGCTTTTTTTTTTTTTTAAATTGCTGGGGAACCTAGACTCAAATTTTAGCTTCGATAAGTGAAAATTATTTTGGTGATCTCATCGAAGCCCATAGTGGCCATGTGTTTACAAAACAATGCAGACTTCATTCTAATTCTGTAGAACTGGTAGTTTTCTAATCAAGGGACGTTTAGGAGTGGATTTTGCAGATGTTAAGGTACATAGTAATGGTGTGCCTAGTAAAGGTACACCATTACTAGGTTTATAATAATAATAATAATAATAATCAATTACAATCTTACGGAAGAAGGTCACCTCTTCCCTTGTACATGGCCCCCTGCTTAGGGGATGTCCACACAACACAAATGAATCCCTAATCTATCCTAGAGCTTCCTCTCACTCTTTTGGGAGATAACCTCCATTGGTTCACATATCCAAACAATCTGTGACTCTTATAGGTCCACCACCATATTTTTACAGTTGCTGTTTCTGCTTTCTTGTTCCATTTTAAGGCTGGGGTTTTACAGGTCTAGCTGTCTCTTCTGCTGCGCTCTGGTACATAGCCACCTGCTAATCTGCTGGCATTCTTTGTGTTTCAGGAGAGTACAGTGAACCTGTGACAAGCAGCCACATAAAGAGCCAGATGATCAGATGGTGCAAGTAAGTAGCTCCATTAGCTTCAACATCAATATAGCTTATTTATTTATTTATTTAAATTTATATGCCACCCTTCCCATCAAGGCTCAGGAAGCCTTACAATCAATGGGTAATTTCAGACATTATGATACCACAGTCAACCACAGTGAACCCCCTGTGGTGGCCGCGGTACTGTAACATCTGTAGTGTGTTCCGCCAGATATTCACCACGGTGAACACCTGGCGGGAAACACACCCGGAGGTCCAGAACCATGGTTAGCTGGACCACGATCTGGAATCGGCGGAAAGTAACGTCTGTTACCCCCGCCGATCCCAGACCGTGGCCCAGACCCTGATGCAGGATCAGGCACAGCGGCTGAATTGGCAGCTGCACCCGCCCATCTCCCGGAGGGCAGGCGGCCAGGGGAGCACGGGGGGGAGGGCGGGGCTGTGCAGCTGCATGTCACACCACACAGCCACGCCCCCTCCCCTATCCCCTGTAGGAATCAGCCGGCACGTCTAAAGGATGGCCGGACTGATTCCTGACTGGGATCCGAAACAGATCCAGGTGGGTGGCTGGATGTGCCCGATGCACGTCTGAAATTACCCAATAAAAACATCTAAAATGTCCCCTTGCCCCCCCCCCAACCCTTCCCTAACCACAACCCAATCTTTTTCTTGTCTGCCAAATGCCAGGCAAAATAAAAGGTCTTACAACCTTTTGAAGAGATGAATAGGCTCGGGCTTAAACGAAGCTCCAAGGGAAGGGAGTTCCATAATCGTGGGGCAGCCACTGAGAATACCTCTCTGTGCCCCCTAGCTGTAAAAACTTCATGGGCAGATAGTACTGCAAGAGGGCACTTCTGGCTGACCTTTGAAACCACAATGGGACATGAGGAAGAAGGCAGTCTTTCATATATCTGGGGCCCAAGCTGTTTACATACACCACTGAAAGTATTACTGTACAATAATAAATGATGTGGTTTTCTTTAAAACAGGCCTGAAATAAAACTCTACTTTTAACGAGCTTTTTTGGGATTAGCCTAATGTAATCTGAAGATGTTGGTCCAACCAAAATGCCTTCACCCACTTTGGGAACCAGGGCTTGAATTATAAGGAAAAAGTAATGAAATCATGCCCACCCACCCCTGGTAGCCTTTTAAAACCAGTAGCTATGGGGGGCATCAAAAAAGATAGTGTGGGCATCAAAAAGGTAGGGGGCTGGACCCCTCTGCCCCCCCGTAATTCAGGCAGTGTTGTGAACATTGGAATTTAGGGACATGAATAAAAAAATGAATCAACTTCTAAGGACAAGTTACTAAGGACAAGATCATTCTTTGAGAGTAAGACATTAAGTAATCACACTTATCTCTTGTCAAGAGATCGAGAAATCCTCCTCCTAGCAGTGCTTGGAACAGAGAACACAATGATGATATTATTGGGCCCCTGTATATAAGCTCCTGCAGATCTCCATTCAATAGGGATGGGCGAACAGATCACGGTTTGGGTTCGGTTCAGTTCGGGCGTTTGGGTCGTTCACCGAGTTCAGGTTCGACCGTTCGATTCGGTCAAGTTTGGTTTAGTTTGAATGTTCGGAAAAAGTATCGCAACAGCCCGTGATCATGCCGGAAACCGGAAATTCGAATGCGTGTGGGTGAGAGCGTGTGTGTGTGTGGCTGTTCGGTTCGTGTGTTCTGTGTTTGGTTTGGCTGGCTGTGTTTGTTTGG
>QEPC01006548.1:3445227-3466002 GCA_003113815.1 Sphenodon punctatus | reverse complement strand
CAGGCTGGCTGCTACTCCAAGCCTCTCCCCCCTGGTGCCTGGAAGTCTGCTCCTCAGCTGACTCCCCCTCCCTGTCACGTTTTGCCTTCCAGTGACACATTTTTGCCACCTGAACGTGATCCGAACTGTTTGGTCATTTCGACGTTCGGAATTGAGTTCAGTTCGGTCAGTTCATGTTTGGGTTCGGTTGTCCGAACAGGCCGAGTTCAGGCCGAACTCCGAACTTCCGAACCGCGTTTGCCCATCCCTACCATTCATTCAGCTTTCTTTCTCTGAAGTCAGAGATCCACTGGAGCTCTTAGCAGTGGGAAAGATTGTGGGGAAAGTGTGAATATGCTGAAGCTTCTTTTTGAAGAACAATCATCACAAGTAATTTGTCCTGCTTCTTTGAGGGCCTCACTTGCACCCTACTGGATGACTCGGAAGCAGAAATTCTATGGGGACAAAGTAGGTAGGAGTTGTAGTGTATAACAGACTGCAGAACCAGCATACCACATTAAGCATCATTGGGTAAAAACAGACTTGATTTGCTTTGTCACGCTGTGGCCCACTTTTCACGCTTTGACCTGGACCTCACCTGCATGTCTGTGCAGGCCCTGCCAGATGTTAGCCTGGGATTGCCCTGGGTTGTGTCAGTGGCTAACCTGGGCTCTGACCTTGGGAAACCTCTAAAGTCACAGCCCAGGCTAAGGCCCGCCCAACCAGGTCACAGCGAGCTATCATGCTTGTTTGGGTCAGCAGACATGTTGGCCGCCATGGCTGCCTGTCATGGTGGGGTGCAAGGTGCCAGGCATAGCACAGGGTCAGTCAGCTGCAAGTTGGTGGTTCTCCCTGTCCTCCCTGGACCTCAGCCGTAGGCAGGTCTGCAGCCCAACTTGTGTCTACTGTGGCTTCCCAACCTGGGCCAGGTTATCACCATGCAGCTATCACTTCTGTTTTTGTTAAAATCTAGACTGTAATAACATACTCTAAGATTAACCTTCGTCATGGCATCAGTTCACACTTTGCCTAAAATTAACAACAGTTGCCTACAATCAACAAATTCACTCCAATTTATGGTATCACCAAAAGAAGAGCGAGAAAAGGCACCAGATAAACTAAACAAAAGACTGCTCATATTGCAAATGATCTCTCTATAAAGTGAGGTGTATGCCTATTTCCTTTTTTATATTAAAATAGTGTCCACAATTCCCAGCAGTATAGAAACACTGTTCTGCATACCCATGTTCTTCCTATCCTGGGCTAATAGGCAAGGAAATGACTGCTGAAGTAAATGGAAGAATTCAATACTTAATTGCCTACTGAAACGATTCCCTTTCTAATCTCAGCAGAGAAAGGAACTGGACAAGGTGCTATACTGTTATTTGGACTTACCCCCATGATCTTGGTGTGGCATCTGGCACAGGTTGGTGCAAAGAACTGCTCATAACAGCGCTCACAGTACACACTGTTCTGCTCCTCCACAAAGCCCACATCTGCCAATGACGTCTTGCAGTAGGCACAGTTGAATTCCTCTGGGTGCCAAGAACGACCCATGGCTACCAGGAAAGGGCCCCTGTGAAATATTCTTGCTAGTTATTTATATTGCAGAAGCGCTGAGATACACAAATCAGTGTCTACTGTGCTATGCACTGTGTATAAACGTAACAAATATCCTACATGAACAATACTAATCAAGGTACAATTTAAAATAAAGCATTTCCAGATTGCAGAACTGGATTGAATGGTTATCGCCTCAAGGTTTTAAATCAAAATTTCACTAACTAATTATAATACTTTTGGATAAAAACATATATTCAGTTTTTGCTGATCCTATCCAACATAATTTCTAAACTGCTTTTGTGGTAGAAGGCAAGGGAGTGCTAAAAAAAACCCTTATATTTTGAAATTGTCATAAATATAACCAACGGCATATTTATGGGAAGTAATCTTGATTTATAAATACTTATAAATTCAAGGATAAGCCTAGCATTTCAATGCATAAGAAAATGGGAAATTGTTCCAAAACACCTTAAAGGTATGATTATAATACACTTTACAACACGTTGGAAAGTTTCCTTTTATGCGTACTTGAAACAATCCTGCACAACCAATTTTCATACTGCGTGCATTAAAAACAAACTGGTGTAGAGAGAAATAAGCTTTTGCAGGCAACGATCGGCTTCCTCAGATACTATGAACTTCAGACTAAGGGTGCTTGCCCATTTTACCTCTGCGGGGGAAACTTACCTTTAGTAAACTCACGGCAGGGAAACAAACGTATAAGCTCTGGATGTGGGTGCGGGGTTAAAAGCGTCATCAGCCATGTCTCATGATATTTTTGATCACAGATGACGAGGCTGAATTTTGAGCCCTGTCATCTGTGATTGAAAACAACATGAGATGCGGCTGATGACGCTTTTAACCCCGCACCCACGTTCAGAACTACACGTGTGTTTCCCTGCCATTAGTTTACAAAATGTAAGTTTCCCCCACTCGGGTAATGTGGGCAAGCAGCCTAACACAGCTTATTGTCTCGGTGTGCATCAGCATGTCAAAATTGTAACTTGCTATATCCTTTCAGTACACCAAAACCACTCTGAAATATTTTTAGTAATTTATTCTTCACTGTAATTACATGTGGTGATTAAATATCTTTTGTATTACATTGGATTTTTTTCCTGTACAGAAAGAAAAGAGAGTGATAATCAGCAGTTTCACACCATTGAGCCAGCTCCTCTTGGAGGATGAGTGTGTCATTAAGAAGGAATTGCTCGATGAGCAGCAACCAAGAGATAATAGTGGGCACCAGGCCAGCTGAGAAGGGAGACACAAACACTGAATCTCTGAGTGGAGTGTGTGTGTATTATTTTTCTTCAGATACACAAGCAGCAATTACATTTGACTGTTGCCCCAAAATAATGTCTTGTTCCCTGTCTGCTACACCATACAGGGTAAAACCAGACGTGACCTTAGCCTGCCTTGACCGGCTGTAGCCTGGGAGTTACAAGCACATGTGTGCAGGCACCCCCAGATGTCAGGCTGGGATTACCCCAGGAAATGTTGGTGGCTAGCCTGGGCTGTGACCTCAGAAAATCTCCGAGGTCACACAGCCTGGGCTAAGGCCTGACAGAGTGGGCCACAGCAGGCTAGCACATCTGTTCCTGCGCGGCCAACCTGGCATGGGCTGGGGGCATGGCTGTGCCTCATTGGCTGCCATTGCTGTCCATCATGGCGGGCTGTTTGTGTGTGTGTGTGCGCTGGAAGCACTGAATGGGTGGGGCTGTCTGTCTGCACGTTTGTTGTGCTTCTGGCCCTTCCTGAGCCATGCGGCCCACAGGACAGCTCCCCAGCTGAGGGCATGTCAATTCAGTGCCCTGGCCTGTGTCATCTGCAATTTTCCACCCGGGGGCTACCCAGGGAGCAGTCCCACCAGTCATACATCTGTTTTTACCCAAAGTGTCTTTCTAGCATTATCTTCAGAAATATCTTGTAAGCCTCCCAGGAGCCATTTTGAAAATTAGTACTGAGGGCAGCACAGAAGCTGGGGGCAGGGTGGCTTAGGGGTGTGCCGAGGAAGAGGAGGGTCAAGATCAAGGATCCGTGCAATGGGTTTGTCCCCTATCTTGTCTGCATGCCCTCATCTCTGTTCCCTTACCCTGAGCTTAGTCTTTCAGTGCTTGGAGGTGGGGCCAGATCTAGGAACTGAAAAGGGAAGAAATAAAAACTAGCTGAGTGTTGCATTTGGCCCCTGAGCCTGAGGTTCCTGACCCAGCTGTAGTCTAAAAACTTGTAAGAAAGAGACAGTGCTTGTGGAAGAAAATATGCCACAGACACCCTGAAGCAAACAACGACCTTAAAAAACTGCAATTATTAAAAAGTAAACTGATAATGACAAAGCTGAGCTCTGGAAATGTTAAATTAATCAGACATTTAAATCACACAACAGATATCTCTTGGGTATTCAACTCTCAGATTCTGTGACTGTATACAAAAAATAAAATAATCAGTCACTATGTGATACTTTCTTTCCCACCCTTAATGTCCAATGAACTTACCGAATTATGCTGTTACAGTGTCCACAGAGAGGAGTTCGGTTGCTGGCTGGGAAGCGCTCAGCCCTTTGAATTGTTCCCCGAGCAACAGCAGGAGCCTGAGAAGAGGCAGGGATTGATGGAGATGGGTAAGCTGAAGTTGACGCAGGAGATGGTACTGGAGCACCCCGTGGAAGAATATGTTTGGTGACACTGGTGGTGGTTTTCCCTGGGGAGAATTTCTGGGAAAAGGAGTCATCTGTTATCCAGGGAGGACGGCTTGAAGGCTCAGCTTGACCTGAAGTATAGGAATGCACTTGTGCTGGCACTGGTGCTGGCGCTGTTATAGGCAATCAAAGAAAACCAGCTGACAGGAAGATCTTTCCTTTTTATATTTTGTAAACGTCAATATTAACCCAAATTTGTCCATGTCACAAATATACAGACACCTCAGATGACTTCTAATTGTAGTCAGACTCTGTTCCAATATCACAATCGGTGCTGGAGTGAATCTAAAGCCAGCAGCGATTGTGATATTCGCCTGGCTTTTGGGCCAAATAGATTTTCAAGACACTGTCCAATTCTTTTTTCCTTCTCTCCTCTTCAACATCAATTACAGTAACATTGCAACATTAAATTTTATTTAGTTGAAGTGCATGTTAAAAATACACTGGGTGCAATCCAACAGGCCACGTCTGTGACCTGCCGGCGCAATGCCAGCCAGGTGGTGGACGCACATTTGAGCATGCACGTCCCCTGCGCAGCAAGCCGATATGACCTCCCCGAGCCCACACACACCGCAGCCCAAGGGATGGAGCAGACACGGCTCCTGCCCCATTGCACCGAGCAGCTTGCTGGGGGGGGGGGGGGCACGCATGTGCAAATGTGTGTCAGCATAAGCTAACTGCATGCAGCGTAGGCACAGTTTATTATGGCCTACGCCATAATTACACCCTCTGTATATAGCCTGTCTCTTATACACATCTAGATGTGTATAAGAGACAGGGCCTACGCCATAATTACACCCTCTGTATATAGCTTGTTCATGTGCGCAAAGTTGCTAGGACCACCAAACCTCCTCTTAGTTGGGAGAGCAGCCTGACCTCCTCTATTGAGCATGTTGGAGCCAAGTGTGGAAACAGGAAAGCTAAGAGAAAATGGAGTAAGGGGTGCTAATACTGTTTAATATAACGTGATCTAAAAATAATGCTACTCCTGACTTTAGTTGGAGATCAGATTTTATTTTTTGCTTCCAAAAATGATGAATTTTCCAAAAGGAAACCTGTCAGGACAAATTCTCTATTCCTCAGCCAGCAATGCCTGCAGTTCTAATGCAACGTACTATGTATCTGAGAGCAAAGGCTACAAGGGCTCACCAGCTGGAATGGAAAATATTTCACCTCCTTTACTTATGCTGCTTCCTGGTTCCCATTTTACCTCCCCTGCTATTAAAAGCTTTGGAACTTGCTGGCTTTCAGAAATACCTCCTATATTTCTGAAAACTATTGTATTGTTTGGTGGTTTCCTGACTTATCCCCTTTTTCACAGATCCATATGGTAATTAATATATTCACTAAAATTCAACTGCTTTAGGAGAACGTACGTCACCTTTGCGATGAGTTCAAAATTATGCTCTGACAGACTTGGTATCTTAATTAATCAATAACCATTATGCCAGGGGTAAAATAGCCACCAATATTTTGTAGGGATGGGGGCAGAAGGATTATCTTCACTGGATTCTTCTTCCTTCTCTCTTTCCACTTTTTGTTTCTTGCAATATTGCTGCAAATACTCTTCATTCTCTTCCCTTATTGTCACATTATCTGATAAGTTTTAGCTTATTGGTATGCAAAATATTTATCATTTGAGAAAGGAAGACAAATGTTTGATTTTTAAAAAACACTTTGCCACTCAATGCATTGTTTATGCAAGCTGTCAGTGCAAAATGACTTTCTCCTGAAGTATTTCCCCCTACCTTGAAAACCTCCAAATATGAGGTGTTACTGAAAGGGAAAGTACTTGGTCTAGATTTTGATTTTTTATGCTTTGATAAATTTGAAATAAATCTTCTTAAGTCAATGGAATTAATCCAACTTTACATTTTTGTAAGTGATCAGAATCTGAGGCTGCAGGCACATGACACAGTTAATATGGGAAAAACACAGCCCCTGCTTTATTTTTTAAATGTGCGAAAAGGTTACATCACGGGATACACCAGGTGTAATGTGTGCTAACTCCCCAAAAGTTAGGCTGGAAAGCAAGGTTTAACAATCATTCCAAATCCCTCACACCCATTTCTCTAGTGTCTGATGGGATTAATCTGCCTATCAGTCTGCCTTAATTGCTGCAGGAGGGATGGAGGTGATTTCCCCCTCCGGTGGTGAATCCCCCACTGCCTGCCTGGTCGGAACAATGCATTGTTGCAAGAAAAACAAAAAATGCAGCATAATGTGATACCTATGGCCACAGCAGTATATGGGGTAACTTTTGGAGAGAGACAGAGGGAACATGAGAAAAATTAAAATGTGTAAATGGAAACTCATGCAGCAAGGAGTACAGGTGGGAGAAGAGTTTGGAGTGAATGCAGCCACAATCTCAGTTCATGATATTAGTGAAGTCATACAGGTAATAACAAGGCACCATAGATAAGCTTTTGTTGTATTCCAAGTCATGGGTGGGAACTCTTTTCCTCCCAAGGTAAATGTTGAAAATTAGTACAAGCTCTGAGGTCTGTGTAGAAGTTGACGGCAGAGGGGGGCTAACCGGTCTGTTCAGGAAGAGGCGGGTCCAGATCCTGGATCTATACCATGGATCTGTCCTTTATCCTTGCATGCATGCCCACATCTCTGCTCCCTTACCCTGAGCTCAGTCTTCCAGGGTTTAGTAGCAGGAACTGGATCAGCGGTCAGATCCAGGCACTAGAAAGGGGCCAAATGGAAACTAGCTGTGGACTACATTTGGCCCCCAGGTCTGAGGTTCCCTATCCCTGTTCCAGGTATTCTCTCTTTGCAAGGCATAGAAAATATTGTGTTAGCATTTTCAGTTTCTACAAAACTAAACTGGAAACTTTAAATGGCAGCCACAGTAACAAAATAAAAAACAACAGAATTTACATAATGTTAGATATTCAAAGCACTGTAGATGTATGAACTAACTAGGCTCTGCAAGACCCTGGAAGGGAGTCGGTATCTGCATTTTTCAAATGGGAATACCAAGACCCATTTGAACAACCAAACAAATGATGATGTCATTTCCAGATAGGCAGTCTCAGGTGGTCAGTAATTTTTGGAAAATACATCAAAGCTTTTCTGAAAAGGCAGAATGATTTCAGGAAATTCTATGTTTACCATGCCATTGACTGCAGATGTAGAGCTAGGTAAGCACGTAAGCCTCTTGCAGGTGTTTAGTTCAGTTAGTTTATTGACCCTTATGTTGACACTGAAAAATAGCATGTGCGTAACTTTAGGTAGAAAATAGTCTCTCTGCCTTTGATGAGACTATGGGTGAGAACACATTAGCCCACACCAGGTGGGTGTCCACCTCCCCATTTATTTTGTGTTTGCTAGATGTTTGCCCACACTGCCCACTCAACAGACACGCAGCTTGCACTCATGGTGGGGTCTCAGAGAATGGGCAGGCGAATCTAGGCTAATATGCAACCACGGGTCCCCATCCCATCAATTAGACAGCGTGCAGCCTCCACGCATACAGGTCTGCCAGCACCATTTGTAATGGGTGAAAAGCCTAGAGCATTCTGAGCATTCTGAGCAGCTACCACTTTTAAGGCAGGTAATACCTGCCTTAAAAGCGCACTGTGATATTTTCAAACAAGCGTTCTACCAGCTCTTCCTGGTTGGCAGTAGATGCCCAGCGCTTATTCTTTCCCAGCTGTTGCGTTCTCCAAAACAACTTGTGGAGGATTATCATCGCTGGGGAGATGGCTCAAAATCGACAGCCAGGCAACAACCAGTACCACTACCACCATAGCGCAATCACAGTTGCTCTCTGCCTACCAATCTACCCAGTAACCCTGCCTCCCTGGACCGAGGAAGAGACCAAGGCCTTCATCGCTCTATGAGGGGAGCAACATGACCAATGTGCCCTGGTGAAATGCTACAGGAACAAGGCAGTGTTCCAAGAGGTGCAGCACAGCTACACCCAAGACATGCACCAGTGCCCACAGTCGGCCATGGACTTGAGGCATAGATACAAAGAGATCCAGGACAACAGCTTCACCTCTGGCCTCAGGAGCCAAACATCACCCTGTTACAAGCTCCTTGACCAGTTCCTCTGTGTGGAATGGAGCCATTGTTGCATCCTGAGGCTGTGACTTGGCAAGAGGCCAGAAGTGGGTGGCTATGGCTCCTGCACAGTGTGCTACCACTGCAACCACTCCTGCTCCCACCAGGGAAGCCGCAACCACCAGCAGACATCCCTTCATGGCCATCCCCGCCTTGGAGGCAGCACGGGTTGACATGGACACAGACACTGTGACTCTCGTGGTGTCTCCCACTCGAGCTCAAAACCCAGCCCTTGTTCAAAAAGCCAACCTCTGATAGAGGGCACAGAGGACCCAGATGCCACCTTTGTAGAGGTGGTGGTGGAGGCAGAGGAGAACGGTAAATTAATGCATGGGAGGGGTTGTGTTTACACAGCTACATGATAAAGACTTCTGTTTATTGTCATCTAATTATGTGTATTTTATTGCTTACTGTGTTGACAGGTGGCCAGGAAAACACAGAGAAGCACCAAGAAAGTTGTCAGGAAACAGCTCCATAGGACAGAAATGGTAGGCATGGGAAGAGGGTAGGAAGGCACCATGGTGGGAAAGCAGGCTAGTGGAGAGAGGGAGCCAAAATGGCAGCTGGGGGAGTGAAGATTGTGCGAATGGCGATTGCTGATTTCTGTATGTTCTTCACTACTCTACAGTGATCATGGGAGGATAACTGCATGGCACTGGGATCCCGCTGCAGCAACTGCCCCAGCAGCTGTATATGCCAGGGACTCATTCCCACTTTCCTTCAGGTGGGCAGAGGGCTGGAAATTGGGTGGCCAGTGGCCTGAAACACCGGAGCGGGAAGGTGAGAGGGGCAGTCTGAACTAATGGCTTTCCTTGTTGCCTTGCTACTTGCTAGGAGGTGGGCAGATGATGGTGATATGGTTGCCATCGATTGGCCCCTATACAGTTTGGGAACCCCTACTGCTGAAAGCCCATAATTACCTCTGCGGGATCAGGCAATTGCACCACCCAGTCTTGCAGCACTTCCACAATCACTATGCAAACCTCCACTAGTTTGGTGACCACTGTGATGGTCCCAATCCCAAATTGCTGGGCAACAGAGCAGCAGGACTCTGGAGCAGCAAGCTTCCAGATGGCAATGCGCTTCTCCATGGAAATGGACAACGGTATCACTGTGCTGTGTTTCTCCAGTCGTGGCCTGAAGATGTCAGCTATCTGTGGGACGAGGCGATGGGGCATCCTGAAGTTTACAACCCATTTGGCATCTCCCCACAAGGACAGCATGTTCTCCCACAAGTCTGTGCTTTTCTCCTTCACCAGCCTCTTGGTGGGTACAACCCTGCGCATAGTGTTGATGATTGAAGACACAACCTCCGACAAGTACTTCTTTGTGTGTATCAGCTGCTCTTGCATGGCTTCGACCCCCCTCTACTGTGGTCCATTTTCACCAAAGGTAGGCAACTGCACAGCGCCAAAGCAGGAGCTTCCTCCTTGGTGTGGTGCACCCCACTATCCCAGCCACAGATTGAGCAAGAGTCTTTCTGTGCCTTGAAATCACATTGCATCAATGACAGCAGAAGGCTTGGATCTGTTGATCACTTACAGGTTCTGCTCAGCAACAGAAAGGAAGGCCTGAAGAATAACAAGCACAAGGAAGTTGTTGTACTGCATCTCCATGGATGCAGTTCTAGTGTTTATGAACTCTGCAGACTACGCGGCAAATGTTTTGAACAGCTTAAAGAACTAGGCGACTGCCTAGCTAGGATTGGCTGGGCACCACACATGTGCAGCTATTGGCCACTATTGGTCATGTATCATTACAGGAATGGTTATGCGTTGAGTGTGAGATGCTGTTGGCTGCTATTGGCTACAGGCTTGCTATTGGTTGAAATCTTTTTGTAAAGCTTATGCTATGGTGTGTGTGTGCGTGCGTGCGTGCGTGCGTGTGTGCATGTCTGCACAGGCACTGCCAATCCAGGTAGCTATTGAATTGCATAGACATTTCTGTCACATGGACATAAACGCACACACCATCTCATTATTAATTATTTATTATTATTATTATTATTATTAGCAAGCATTTATATAGGGGGAATACGAAGGAAGGAGAACAGAGGTGCTACAGATTTTAGTACCACAGAAGCATTCAATTTTTTAATTGGGTGGGTTGGGGGACCACTAAATGTTAAGAAATGGGCAGGTGAGGGGACCTGCAAGGCAATGAACATCGCTGAGCTCAGAATTCTGAATGCAACCATTTTTGCTTGCAATGAGCATGAGGAGTCATAGTGCCATAGACGCTATTGCTGAAGGTTGTTTGCCTGGGAAAGCCAAATGGCTTCAGCTTTTGTCTTAGGGTACTTTAGTTGCCTGGTGTATGGGGCCCAGAAAAGTTGGGGAGTGATGGATACCTTGGCCTTTGTCAACATTTAGGTAAGGCCTGATCTAAAGAGAGAACTGTCTTACCCATCCTCCAAGCCAGCCTATGTGCTCGTAGGGTGGCACATGCACACAATGGGGTTTTATGGATGCATGAGGCAGTGCAGACACCACACCACCCTGCTGCAGTTCCAAGTTCAGCAGAATGGAAGAGTGGGAGCCCCGGATGACATAAAAGTGGCATGTGAATGAGATCACAACTTTTCTTTACGTTTGTGCACTGCCAGAAATAAGGCAGTCACTAACAGAGACTGGGCCTTCCCTGCCATTTTTTCCTCATCACTGCCCTGATGAGAGTGAGAGGATACCCGCAGGACCACTGGGAGTACCTCGATTGGATGGCAGAGATGAATCTCTTTGGAGGTACAGTGAATGTGAACCAACAGAAGGAGAGTTTCTTGCCCTATATGAGGTTTGGACACTTGGAGAAGTGCAAAACACCCTTGCAAATGGGGATCTTTTCAGCCCCCACTGTATGGTAATTCATTACCACTGTATGGTAATGCAGATGATAAAGAAGGGGTACAAGAAGCAGTACAAGAAGGGGTACAAGAAGACTGTGGAGTTTATGCAAGCAAGTCAAGAGGGATTTCCAACATTACAGTCGGAAAGACCCCAATAAAACTGTGTGCTGCTATATGCCAGTACATCACTGTGAACTGTGGATATGAGAAACTGGGTGGTGACATGAAAAGAGGCTTTTGATTTCAATTTTTACTTTTGATTTCAATTTTCACTATAGGCACTCAAAGTATTAAATTTGCTCAATAAACTCAGCATTATGTACAAAGCAAAAGATTTGTTCCATCCACCAAGTGCTCACAGATATATTTATTTATTTACGGCATTTATATCCCACCACAGGCAGCCCAGAGAGGCTAACAAAATATGAACCTGCATGGGTGGTGGGGATAGCAGGTGCTGGACCCCCATCTGGAGTCATATTCAGGAAGAAACAGTTAGTGTGGCTCCTTGTTCCCATGGTTCGCTGCGGCTGAGAGTCATCATAAGGGGTAGTATACTGAGACAGGGGCCAGGGGGAGAGCTGGTCTGCCCATCTATTAGGCTTGTCACATTAAACCTGAGTGGGGGCTGCCAGAATGCACAAGAAATACACACAAGGGGCTGCCTGTTTAGTAGGCTCGCTGTACGGATCAAACCCAGACTCCAGGGGACTATCATGTTGTTTTTAACACCATAGAAAACTTGTGTTGAAGAGGAAAGATCTAGGTATATTCTGCCACCTAGTGGCTTGAAGGGAGAATAGCAATCTATGCTAGGTGTTTCACTTGAAACAAAGGCTGTTTTTACACGGACACTAACATGTATTTAAAATCCCAGATTCTTAATCCCTGGTTCCTGTTTACACGGAGATTTACAATTCAGAATAATAATCCGGGATCAAAGTGTTCATGGTCAATAAGGATTTAAACTAACACATATGACTGAAAAATCCCATGGTGCCTCACTACTGAATTCCATTGCCACCTTCTCCTATGATTTTTGTTCCCCTTTAGAAATATCTGTGAATGATCCCATGGCTAATCTATGCACCAGGTTTGTTGGAAGAGAAATAAAAATGCTGATTTCCTGGCCAGAGCCCCAGAAAGCGCTGTCAACCATAGAGATGTTCCAGGGTAGAGAGTATGTTTGCTCTATATACTAATCTCTATGCTCAATACATATTAAGTGTTTACATGGATGTTATTCCATGCTTATTTTATCCTGTTTCAAGTTAATCCTTAAAACTGAGGGTTGAATTAACTTGAGTTAACCACTTAATCCAGATCATTTAAAGCACTGATCATGTGTTTAGATGGACAATTAAACCCAGAATAACACCCTTAAATACGTATTTAGCGTCCATGTAAAAACAGCCAATATCACCTAACATATTATTTAAAACTGTACATCACCTGCTACGCATCAGCTACTCACTTGCCCCACATGGCTCAAATAGACATTCTGGCCAACCAGTGAGGCAAGCATGGCATGTAGCTGGTGTAATGTGGAGACAGACAAGGAGGGAGAGCATGGCAGCAGTGGAAAGCCACTCTGCCATCACCTGTCCCTGTGCTCACAGTTACCAAGGTCCTGGGGAGAAGCAGCAGCAAGTAGCACACAGGTCCTGAGGAGAATCAGCAAACTGCTGCCGCCCCTGTCCCTTATTGCCTCTCCCCTGCTCCTGCCACCAACACTTGCTGCTCTCTGGACCTGTGCAGGGGCTCAACAGGTGGCCGCAGGTCCTGGAGAGGAGTACCTTGATGCTACTAAGACCTTTCGTTACCAAGTAATGCTCCAGCTGCGGCCACTGTTTCCTCCAAACTCTATGGTAATGCAGATGATAAAGAAGGGGTACAAGACGGGAGTTTATGCGAGGAAGCCAAGAGGGATTTCCAACATCACAGTGGGAAAGACCCCAATAAAACTGTGCTGCTATATGCCAGTCCATCACTGTGAGCTGTGGATATGAGAAACTGGGTGGTGACAACATGAAAAGAGGCTTTTGATTTCCCCCACAACAACTCATGGATAGTGGCTGAGACTCAGCAGCTACCCACGAGCTCTTATGTGTACACAACTCAGTGGATGTTGAGGATTGCCTTGCCCATTTCGGCAATCCTCAGTACATACCTGGTAGAACGTGTAAAGCTACCCTGAGATTTTACAGTGCCTGTAAAAGTGATATCTGCTCAACACCAAAGGATATGCAAGATTTATTTATTTTTAACCAGATGCATGCAACCAAGCAATTACCATGCACTGTAGGAGTTATCTGTTTTACTTAGCATTGCCAAGAAGTTGTACCTCTGATCTGAATTGAAGCCTCTTAATAATGTCCACATCCTGAGCCAGATCCTTCACAGTTGTAAAGCACACAGCTCTGTTCAAGTCAACAGAGCGACACCTACTTACAGCAGTTAAGACCATAAGAAAATTAGTGCCATACCACGTCAGACCAATGGTCCATCGAGTCCAGCACTTGTCTCCAACAGTAACTAATCTCGGTCGCTTGGATGTAGTACCCAACAGGTCACAATGGGCAATCCAGTCCCTGTTGTTCACTCCCAGCTCCTGACAGTAAGAGGTTACATTCCTCAAACCTACCGGGCTAATAGCTGCTAATGGACCTAGCCTCCAGAAACTCGTCTAACCCATTCTTAAACCCAGCTACTACTGGCCTTGACCATTGTCTGGAAACAAATTCCACAACTTAATTATGCATTGAGTGAAAAAATACTTCCTTTTATTTGTTTTAAATCTGCTACCTGTTAGTTTCATGGAGTGTCTCCTAGATCTAGTACTATTTGAGAGGGTAAATAACCGTTCCCTACTAACTTGTTCCACACCACTCATGCTTTTGTAAACATCTATCCTATCCCCTCTCAGTCGTCTCTTCTCCAACCTGAAGAGTCCCAACCTATCCAGCCTCTCTTCCATTCCACACTCATTTTTTTTGCCCTTCTCTGTACCTTTTCTATTTCTACTATACCTTTTTTGAGATGTGGTGACAAGAACTTCACACAGTATTCAAGGTACGGTCACACTACAGATTTATATAGTGGCATTATGATATTTTCAGTTTTATTCTCTATCCCTTTATGAATTATTGATAGCATTCTGTTTGCTTTTTTGACAGCCGCTGCACACTGAGCTGAGGATTTCAATGTATTGTCCACAATGGCCCTTTTTACACAGGCGGCACCCACGCATGAACACCCAGAAATCTGGGTGTTCATGCACGGGTGCCGCCCATGTAAATCCTGTGACGGTTGGGTGTGTGTGTGTGTGTGCATGCTCCTGCGTGCACTTTGCACTTGTCCACATTAAATTTCATCTGCCATTTAGATGCCCAATCACCCAGTCTCATAAGATTCCCCCCTGCAATTCTTCACAATCTGCTTGTGTTCACACTACCTTGAATAACTTTGTGTCATCTGCAAATTTGATCACCTCACTCTTTACACCTTTTCCTAGATCATTAATGAGTACATTAAAAACAACACCAGTCCCAGTACAGATCCCTGCGGCACTCCACTATTTACTTCTCTCCGTTGTGAAAACTGACCATTTAATTCTACTCTTTGTTTCCTATCCTTTAACCAGTTACCAATCCACAATAGGACCCTGCCTCCTATCCCATGACTTTTAATTTCCCCAGGAGTCTCTTATGAGGGACCTTATCAAAGGCCTTCTGAAAATCCAGACAAACTATATTGACTGGCTCTCCCTTATCCACATTGCTTATTCACACCCTCAAAATTTCCAATAGACTAGTGAGGCACAACATCCCTTTGCTAAATCCATGTTGACTCTTCCCCATTAAGCCATGTTTTTCAATATGCCCCATAATTCTTTTTTAAATAATACTTTCCACCATATTCCCTGACACAGACATCAGGCTCACCAGTCTGTAGTTTCCAGGCTTGGCTCTGGAGCCCTTTTAAAATATCGATGTTACAATCGCTACCAGGCAGGTGGTCGGCAGTGTAAGTTTCCCCCCAGCACAGGTTGCTGCTGAGGGAACCTTGGGGTTATCTCCATGACCCACCGCCAGCAGCTCCCCCCTCCCAGCAATCCCGGCTACCGCGTGCCAAGCCTTCATGGCTCAGAACGTTTGTGTTAACTCCTAAGCCCATAGCGCAAAACGGGGTTTTCATTGTCTGTTTGCTCAAAACCCCTTCTAGCAATGGATCCCTCCTAAGCACTAGACCTTAGAGGACCCATCCCTGGAATTTCTTTTGTCACTCAGGGAAACTTGCTTGCTCCCTGAATAGAGAAATCCCCAACAAAAACTCACCAAACCGGAAATAAACAGCACGAAAAATCCAAGTGAATGGAGGCACTTGCATTGGAACTCATACCCACCTTAATTAATAGAGCCGCTCCCACCGGCTCTATAATAAAGAATGCAAATTAGGTATTTCTGGGATTTGACAAAACCCCAAACCCAATAATACATTCAGAAATCACATATTCTATAAATGATCTCAAGAAGGGAAGAATAAGGAATATAAAGTAAATGATATCTAGAAATACTAAAAAGAGTTCTATATCAAAGAGCGCCTTTCCAAGGAGATGGCCAGTCCCCTTGGATTGTTAAATCTTACCCACTAGAAGACAAGAAGTGAGTTGAAGAGAAGAAGTGATGAGGGGTCCCCAATAGACACTCTACTGAGGTCCAAGTGGCCGACAGACAGAGGTTCGGGGTGATGAGTTGTGAGCTGCACAGCTAGAGATCTGGCAATTAGGGCCAACTTTTACAGACCATTCCTTTACTGGAATAACAAATATGGCAACCTTATGATTATTCATCAAACTTAGCAAATTAATTATATTTTTAGCTAAATATGGTGATATTCTGTTCCATCTAATCATACTCATCATCTTGCTTCCCTTTTCTTATTTTGACCTGCAACCTGGCCTTTCTTCTCAATCTCTCTCTCTAGTGGCATAATCCCAAGTGAGAAAAAGTTCAGGCCCTAGTCACTTCCCTATTTCACTTTCTATGTTAGCATTATTTTATTTATGTCAAGTAGGTAAGTAACATAGCAATTAAACCTAGCCATGGGTAAATAAAGCACTACACACTGCAGAGGATGTTGGGGAGATAGCCATGCCATAACCGTTCTTTGTAGTTGATGAAATCGGAAGAGCCATCACAGATCAACGTGACTCTGGAAGAGGTTCTAGAGCAAATTGACAAACTAAATAGTAACAAATCATCAGAACCAGATGGTACACCCCAGAGTTCTGAAGGAACTCAAATATGAAATTGCAGACCGACTACTGGTAATTTGAAACATATCTCTAAAATCTACCACTTTACCTAAGGACTGGAGGGTATCAGTCAGTCTTTATTGTTGAAGCCCCAAGGGTAATAACAAAATCACATGGGGTGAAAACAGACATGACGCTAACCACCCTTTAACCACCCTTGGTGGTCATTTGTGCATGTTTCAGGGCTGCATAGTCAACAAAGGGTGATTTCAGACGTGACGAGATCACGCTGAACCACAGTGAACCACGGTGAACCTCGCGGCGGGGCCAAGGCGCCCTGAACGTCTGTTCAGCGGCCGCCAGATGTTCACCACGCTGAACACCCGCATGGGGCCAATTCCAACCACGCTTCCCGGGCTACCCGAACCAATTCCGGTGGATGCATGGTGAACGATATCCCCACCCGTGAGCAACCAAAAGTCACGTCTGGATGCCAGCCGCCGCCAGGGATCAAAGGAAATCATCCCCAGGCATGGGCAATGAGCGCAACGTCGCTGCCAGGCAACCGGCAACAACACACTCACCGGAGGGAGATTTAAAGGGGAAAAAGCGGCTGGAGTACGTGGCGGGATGGAGCGAGGAGGGAGGAGGAGGAAGAGAGTGGTGGTGGAGGAGAGGGCAAGGAGGAGAGGGAGGCAGGGGCACAGGCGGTGGCGGTGGTGGAGGGGGTGACAGCACAGGAGGGGGTGGGGGAGCCAGGGGTCACGCTCAACATGGAGGTGGTGGGAGGGAGTCAGCACCAGCAGCAGCCATCACAGGACACCCCGGGGACAGCCGCTGCGCCGGCGGAGGAGGAGGAGGCACCCCGCAAACGGGTAAGGGGGAGCAAGGGCAAGGGGAACAGGGGGCAAAGGGGCGGCAAAGGGGGGCCAGGGCCACGGGCATACACCGCCGGGGGGGGCCGTGAGGCTGGTCCAAACGCTAATGAACCGCGACCCCTCCCCCACCCCGTCTCCCCCAGACACGGAAAACGGCCCGGGTGGGTGACCCCCCGGAGCACACCGGGCCAGCCCGGCCGAAGGTGCACCAGGAAGGGCTGCAGGAAGAGGAGGGAGAGGACCCAGCGTGGAGAGGAGGGAGGAAGTCTTACTACCGCGGGGGCCAGTGGGGACACAAGGAGACCGGGGACTTCATCCGGATATGGGGGACCCTCGAGTACCAACTCGAGCTCGTGCTCAGCCAGCGCAACGAGCAGGTGTACTGGGACATCGTGTGGGACATGGAGGCGGCGGGGCACACCCGCAGTGGCTCAGTGACAGTCTAAGGCGAAAGAGCTGCGGAGGGGGTACAAGGCCATCAGGGACAATAACAGGAGGTCCGGGCACGGAGCCCGGACAGTCCCATACTACGATGCCCTGGACCGCTTCCTGCACATGAAGGGGTCCATAGTGGCCCCACAGCTCGTGGGAAGCGCTGTGGAGCAGGGCAGGGAATGTTGAATGTTGGAGGTACCCCCTTCCCTCGCCGCCCCCCCAGTAGACACCGGCCCCAGGGCCCCGGACCCACAGGAAGACCAGCCTGGGTGCTCTGTTTCCTACAGCCCCCCCCCGGACAGCAGCCCGGAGTCCGACACGGGCCAGGCTGGCCAGGGCGACTCTGAGACCGGGACCTGACCCACGCGCAGCCGGGGCTCCCCGGGGGAGCGCCCTCACACCGCGGGCCTGGACTCGGAGGACCCCGCGGCAGACATAGATGGTGAGTACCCACCCCATGGGGGAGAGGCCCGGGAGGGGTACCTGGGCACCTGGAGGAGGGGTACATGGGAGGGGTCCGTGGGGGTGGAGGGGCCGGGTCCCCCCAGAGGCTCCTGGCGGCCGTGGCCCGGATGGAGGCGGGCATTGAGCAGTCCCTGCAGCGGGCGGAAGAGCGGGACAGGAGGCTCCAGGCCGAGGTGCGCCTGGAGCGGCGCAGGGAACGCAGCAGGCAGGATGAGCTGCTCAGGGGCCTGAGGCAGGACATCCAGGCCATGGTGCAGGAGCACTCACTAAAGATGGACAGATCCCACGACACTGGGACCTCGCTGCTCCTGCACGCCGGCACCATGTGTGCCTATGTCATGGCAGGGGGGCCCCCGGGCACAGTGCCCGCCCAGGCACCCATGGGGGGCCCCTATGCACCCCTGCACCCTGCCCTGGCCCCCCAGTCACCCCCACGCCCCCAGGGGCCACGCATCTGCCTCCCTGTGCCTGCAGGCCTCCGGGGGGGTGCAGCTGCCGGGGGGGTCCGGTTCCTCACCCCCCTGCCCACCCTACCAGGGCCGCCCGACCAGGACCGGGAGGCAGCCCAGGACACCTCCAGCAGCAATGACAGTGGGGTGGAGGTGAGCTCTCTGAGCTCGATGGCCCTGACTGTGCGAGCTCGGGGCCGTCCCAGGGGCCATCGGGGATGGGGGGTAGGGGTAGGAGGGGGAGGGCAGCATAGTGGGTGGGGGTGGCAGTGGACGGGCACTAACTGGTATGAGGGAGTGGGTGACACTGTGCACATGGTTATTATTAAAGGTGTGTAAGGTACCGTGGCTCCGGGTCCTGTATGTGGGTGACGGGGGGTTGGGGCACGCGCGGCCGTGCAGGGACCGTGCCGAGGTTCCCCTGGGGGTGGGGCGGGGTGGTAGGCACCCCCCCCTTCCTGGGCGCTCTCCACCGCCCAGGCCTCGGGTGCCTGGAAACGATCTGCCGAAAACAACCCCCCCCCTTGGTGTTGTCGGCACCTTGGCCTTGGAGTGCTGATTAGTTGGTATGTGAGGGCTCCTGTGTTGTGCAGCTGTGCTGGGTCCGCACCCCACGCCTCGCTCGGTTGTGCTACAATGTTGCGGTCCGTGTCCACCTTCCCTGTCCTTGGGACCCCCGGGAGGCCCCTTGGCCCCGGAAGGTGTGCGAGGCCCCAGGAGCTCCTTGCTACTCTCCCTGGGCGCCTGGACCATGGCTGCATGTCCATCCATGGGGCTCCCGCTGCACATGCCCCATGGGCCCCCCCGTATCTGGAGCTACACCAAGACCATGTCCCTCTGTGACCTGTGGCGTAGCCCTGCCGTGCAGCTGCTCCTGCGCCGCCCAGACAGCCGCTCCTCCACCTTCACGAGCCTGAGCTCTGGACTCCGCTACCTGGGCCGGGATGCGAGCGCCCAGGACTGCTGGCTCCATGCCGAGACCCTGGGACTGGTCCGGTTCCCTGAAGGGCGCGTGCCCGTGAATAGGTGTTCGCATGTGCCCTGGTCCGGGCTGGAGACCGTGAGTGCACTGTGGGTGTGCAGCCTGGCAGCCTTCTCGCAGTGCCTTGCGGAGGGGGGCCCTGTCTTGGCCGTGTCCTACTTTGGGAGCGTTCACGGGGCGTGTGGGTACCAGCGCACCCGTGTGGCTGTGTATCACCGGCTTCTGGGGCTGGGGCATCTTCATTGGCCCCCTGATGCAGCCTGCTGTGTAATGGAGCCTTCCGCGGTGGAGCTGTCGGCACTGGGGCGGGTCTGGTCCTGGCTGGATGTCCAGTTGGGGCTGTCTGTGCATGACCCCTTCGAGGCTTACTACCTGATCGCCCACCACATGTCCAAGCTGGGATACCGCCAGGGCATGATCCATTGGCCCCACCTGGTTCATCTGGCCGGCCACCCAGGTCCCGGGCCGCTCGCTGCCCCCAACGGCTGCCTGTGAGTCCCTGGGTTCCTCCCTGGCCCCCTGTGTCCTGGGTCATGTGGGCTTCGACACCTGCCCGTGGGCCGGACCCCGGTGCCTTCCACCACCCTGCTGTTTCTGCCTTGCTGCCGCGAGGCCACCGCCCCTGTGTGCTGCTGCTCCAGCTGTGTCACTGGGCCCCCTCTGGCCCACTCTTCTCCTTCCTGGGTTGCTTGTGTGCCCCGGAGACCCGGGGACAAAGGACTGCCCCTCCTGAACTCCTTCCCTGCTGGGGCCACCCATCCTTGGACCTGCTGTGCTGGACTGCCTCTCCTGACTGCCGTTCCTTTGCCCCTCGTTGGGATTCCTGGACTGCATGTGCCTCCTGGACCTGTCCCGGCCGGGTCCTGGTGACATCTGGCCACCCGCTGTGGCATTCGCCCGAGCTGCAGGGCCCCCCCTTTCTGGGACTGTGTGTTTGCTGTGGGGGGTGCCCGTGGGGACCGTTCTGCTGGGGGGGTGCTGTACCTGGTGCCGGTGTCCTGCCCTCCCCCTGTGCCCCTTCCTCCCCTCTTCCCAATCCCGCATCGCACCCCCCTCCCGCGGAGCCCGGCCTGGCTTCCCTGGTGTCCGGCCCCCCTTGTCCCCCCCCTTCCCTGTCATTGCTATCCTCCATGCCTGCATGTGTGTGTGTGTG